>JASGCC010000203.1:23821-536149 GCA_030067915.1 Hydractinia echinata
GGTCTATGCACGGAGTTCCCCTTGCTTTGCACAGCGCCAGAAACACATTCCGATTCAACACTCCATTCGCTTGAGTCTCTCACATTCCGTGACATGAAATCTGCTTCACCACATGAGCTTTCCTGGAGGTACTCCACAGTAATCGTGATCTGGTGGTCCAGAAGATACCTCCAGATCTCCCGAGTCACTTTGTTCAATGGTTCGCTTCGAGTGCCACCCATCTTCTTGAGATAGGTTAGTGCCACAATGTTGTCCATCTGAATGTGAATGGACAGAGCTTCTGGGTGTAACCGATGAAATGAAAGTATTGCTAGTTTTGCCGCTTTCAATTCTAGAACATTTATATGCAGGTTTTTCTCCGAAGCGGACCATTGACCTCCTGTTTTCTTGCCATTGCAGTAAGCCCCCACCCCTGAAGGGATGCATCCGATGATATTACTAGTTGAGGAGGACATGACACCAGACACCGCCCATTTGACAACTGTAGGTTCTGGCACCACCAATTGAGCTCCCCTTTCACGTCCTGTGTCAGTGTTATCAAAGAGTCGTAACTTCCCTTGGCAGACAGCTCTAAAATTTGTTGTCTTTGCATAGCTCTGTATTGCAGGGGTGCTGGAAGTACCGCCACTGCTGATGAAGAAAGAAGACCTATCACCTTCATCAGATCCCTTACTGAGACCTTTGATGCAGACAATAGACCTTTGCACTGGGACAATATTTTTTCCATCTTCTCCCAAGGTAAACCCAGTTTCAAATTGTCGGAATCCACCTCTACTCCCAGAAATTGAATTAAATGTGTTGGTTGTAACACGGATTTTTTCAGATTTATTGAGAATCCTAGATGTTGAAGAATGAAAATCAAAGTGTCGCGTGCCATCTCTGCCTTTTGGGCTGTCTCGGCCAGGATTAAACAATCGTCTAGATAAATGATGAGGCGGACATTTAGTCGTCTCAACATTGCTATTGGAACCTTCATCAATTTTGAAAAAATTCTTGGAGCAGGTCCTAGACCGAAACAGAGGCACACAAACTGGTAAATCTTTTGTCTCCATTGAAACCTTACATATTTCTGAGAGCGTTGGTGAAGAGGAACTGAAAAATAAGCATCTTTCAGGTCTATTTTGCACATGTAGTCCCCTTTCTTCAAGAGCTCCTTCAACAGACCCAAGGTTTCCATCTTGAAGTGCTCGTATGGAATGTTCTGATTCAATTTTTTTAGATTTATGACCGGTCTGTACCCCCCATCCTTCTTGGGAACCAGAAATATCGAGCTTAGAAACTGGTTCCGACCTGGGGAAGCAACCCTCTTTATGGCCCCTTTGGCTAACATTTCCTGAACCTCTTTTTCTACTAGAGTCTCCTCCTCTGCTGTTAACTTGGGAGGACGAGGAGGATGAGTTTGTTGAGGAACTGACAGAAAAGGCACTTGGTACCCTTGGACCCATTGAAGAATCTCTGGATCCTGAGTCAGAACCTCCCAATTCTGAATATAAAAGCTTAGCCTCCCTGCCTGAGATAAATTCGGTTGCAGTACTTGTGGAAACAAGTCTCTTACTAAAGGATGAACCTTTGTCAAGGAAAGAGGCTCCTCGACCTTTGAACACACAACAGGTACTGAAATTGAAGGAAGTAGTTTTACCTCTGTTTTGGTTGCTTCCTTTCCACAGGTTGTTCCCCCTGCCTCGCCCTTGAAACAGGGGGCCTTTCCGAAAGGGCCGATTGCCTGAGAAACCTGATGATGATGAAGCTCCTCTGGAGGAAGAAGTTGATGTCCGTGGTGATTTCAATCCGGTGAAAATGCCTTCAGATTTTTTTAAGGCTTTGCTATCTTTGATCATTTTTGATTCAAAAGCGTCACCGAACAAACAATCATTGTCTGCCGCATCTAATTCTTTAGATTGGTTTTTCAAGATATCCTTCACTTTAGTAGTTGAATCAATCAAAGTCGATAACACATTCTCCCTTCTGTGGTAAGCCATAGAATTGTGGGTTTGAGCCAATAGAAGAATCGTTTGTTCAAATAAGTTCGACACTTCTTTCAGAGCCTCGTCTTTGGGATTCTGCTCTTTTTCTGAATCCATCATGGCCCAAATTTTGGACAGCGGTCCAAAAACCAAATGCAATTTGTCGTGGACATTTTTGAAGGCTTTTTCCATCTTTAATGTGGAATACTTAGAATTGTCCTGTAATAGTATCTTTATGTAGGAATCCAATTCTGGTACCTTCCGTATATTTGAAGGCACTGGGTTTTGAGCAAGAACTTTTTCCTTCACATCCTTGTCTGGTATGTGGGATTTCATGTATTTGTGGACGTAGTCGCACAAAGCAGCTGGTAACTCCCATGAATCATGGGAATCATCGTCGAGCTCGAACCGTGCTCGTTTAGCAGAGGGTTCCTCGACATGCTCTTCATCTCTCTGGGTATCACCGGGCGGAACCTCGGGATCCACAGTGTTGTCGTGATCAATTCTATGATACAAACGTTTAAACATCATCAAAATCGGAAATTATGACGATATGCATTCCTCTTATAGCCGAGGATAACAAAATAGTACTATCTCTTACCAAACACGGAATGAATGAAGAGATATTTGTGGATTTAAAATTCAAAATATGAAAGAAACTTACGAAGCGTCCATCTTGATTAGCGTGAATTGGCGAAAGAGGTCCTGAGTAATGACTTTCAGCCTCAAGGCCTGAAAGGGCGTTTATCCAGTATTAGATCGGGCGGAGATTTTATGCAATGAAATTGGTGTCTAAAATTTTTCGTGTCTAAATCTTAATTACATCCAGTGAAATTTATCTTGCCAGTGGGCCATGTATTTTCCAAAGATGAACAATAATCAAATCAACAGGCCGCAGAGATATATCTCCAGAAACCAGCTAACAATAATCAGATAATCAGATCTATGTAATGCAGGTTATTCCAGCTAGAAGTTTCGTAGAAGTGAAATGCAAGAATTATATAGTTTTGAAAAATATCGAGTTTACCCAGAGTTAAGCTAGCTAGCTACAGCTACATTATGATTAGATCCCCCCCACCAAAAAAAACAACAACAACACAACAACAACAAACAAATAACACACACACACATAAACAGATACCATGACATGACTGCTAAAATGTAGCTATTATAGCTAAACATGAATTAAATGTCTTTTCTCTTTCTTAATATAGGTACACCACGTGCAATATTCTTTCTGTTATGGAATTTTATGTGAAACCCTGGATACAAATTTATAAAGTGTAAGTGGGATCCTAAAACAAAGAAAAGAAGCCTTGTTAGGATGACTCAAAACTTCAATGTGAACTTACTAGAAGATGTATGGTTTTGTGAAGCTATGGTACCAAAAATTACACATGGAAAAATTTAGCTAGCTATAAAGCTATGGTAAGTTATTTATGATATAGTTATTTTTTGAACACATGTACACACATGACGACAACCCCCTCAAAGTTTAGTATTTTACAGAATTTATTAGTTAATTTAGTTTTAGTAAAGTTTAACCAGAATAGAACAAATAATAATTTTATTATGCTAAGTTTCTAGCAGGTATCAGTTTCAATGAAGGTATTGTTTATTCCATATTACATTCTTGTTGATATCTGCAAATTTCTATAGTCAACAAGATACAAACTTTCAAGTCACCTGTTTCAATGAATTATTTGTTTTCAGTATTTCTGAGTCACTAGATTTTTCTAAGGTTTCATTTGTTTAAGGTATCTATAACCTGTAATTCTTGTGAAGCAACCAATAGAAAATAAAATAAGAATATTTCACAATGAAGAACCAACCAAATTTTATCTATTCGTATGGATATGGCCTAATAAGGAGTTCAATTCTTCTTCATTACTTATAAGTTTCTCACATGGTTTTATTAATATTCCACAGTTATACAGTTATATCATTGGTTCAGTTGTTGTGAGAAATCTGTAAATTAAGTAGTTTATATGAGTAATTTTCAAAATAATTTTATTATTTAATCTGTTCAATTCATTTCTGTCACCACATTTAAAATGGAAGTAAATAACGTACAGGAAACATGTTTAGCTGCTTCTGAAGATGTTGGTAAATCCAAATCTGAAGGTGAAATACTTTGTTTTTGTAATTTTAATTTGAGTGTACACACATTTTTTTATAAGAAACATACCCTTTTTGGGTTTAGCCTAGATATTTTTTTTTAAATTTAAAGGGTATTTTCTGAAATTTTAAAAATTAGGAAATATGAAAAAATCGAGTCATCGATCTATTTTTTTTTTTAAGCTTTTGGCCATAACCATTGACCATCATCAACCTTTTTTCAAAAAACAAGTTTATATATTTTAACAGTAAAAGACAAATAAATTAACCTAGCTTTAATAAAAAAATAAATAAATAAAAACGACTTGATTTTTTTTATAATTTAAATCTTATTATTATTTTAAATGAAATTAAAAAAGAGTCTGACCCCTTTTTTCTACCCTTAAATTGCTTTTCAGCAAGATTCCTGTCAAATTATAAATTTACTTTTTGAAATTTTCAGTTTCACTGCAATGTCTTTTATAAAAATTGTGTATCTGTTGTTCCATTCTAAGGGATGACTCACAAATCGAAAAGTATGCAGATAAGAGAGGGTTAAATCCTTGACATTGATTTAGTATAATCTTATGGCATAATTTTCTGCCATCCCCATGAAAAAAGTATTTTGAAATAATTTGTCTTTAAAGTGCTTTTTAGAAGTGTATGACCGAGTGTGCTTGTAATTTTAGTGATTGGCAATACTAAAATATAACTTCTTTGATTTTGATCTTTAGAGCAGGGAGGATAGGGATTAAGATCTAAACATTGAATTGACGTTTAGCGTACAGTCAAATCAGTATAAGACGGCCACTCTGAGAACTTAAAAAAGGGGTTTGTATTAAGCAGTTATCTTATAAAACACCTTTGTCAGATGGGCTTTTCCCTTTTAGTCTTAACCCCAACTTGTGGAATGCAAAATGCAATGCAATCTGAAATTATGCAAGGGTTTGCATACAGCAGCTCTCTCGATCTGTGTCTCCAGTGTCTTATTTATCTTAATATCTTTTTTTTGGCTGATCATCTGCTGATATTATGATGATTGAAAATAAGTCTAAACTTAAAAAATAATGTTTTGAGGAAACAAGGCAAGGCTGTGATATTCAAATTATTCAAACTTAAAATGTAAATGTAAAGGCTTCACTACACTTTCGTTTTACTAAATAAAAGTGGGAGATGTTTGAAATTGTGAACCCCACACATTATGACTGAGTGTTTATGTGTATCTCCAGTGTCTAATTTATCTTAATATCTATTTTTTGACTGATTATCTGATATTATGATGTGCAAACTTAAAAAATAATTTTTTGAGGAAACAGGCAAAATGCAGTTGTATTGAAACCGGCCTTTAGGAGTCAATTCTGCAAATAACTATTTGACTTTGGCTTGCGTAGATCAAAAGTCACGGCGCATTTTACGACTGGGCGCAAAATGCAGCTGTATGGAAACCGGCCTTAAGTAGACAAAAATTATCTGCGGAAATACCAAAATTAAGAATGTCCTTTAATGTTAATACATTTAAGAATTATTCATGTGGCAACAATTTCTCTGACCAGGATTCGAACCTGGATTACCATTAAGGTGTCTTACCAACTAGACAATCAGAGTGAAAATTGCGCCTTAAAGTTTGAGTACAAAATAAAAATGTTTTGAAAAATAACTTACTTTTATCTGAGAAACATTTGTGATAGAAACTTTTTGTAATTTAGCAAAACCTTTTCTAGGTAGACAATAAAAAATAATCAGTCACAAAAAAAAGTCTAGCCTAAACCTTCAAATCACTAAAAATTAACCAAATAGACTATTTTTTTCCTTTTTCATCATTAATAATATAGACCACTTTATTTGTTTAAATAGAAGGTTGTTGCATTGCTTTATTTATAAACATTTATTTCAAACATAACCTCTTTTCGAAAAGAGCAATGGCACAAAAGTTTCTCAGATTTGAGAACTACTCCTAAAAAGGCTTCTTCCTTGTGCACGAGACTCCTTTTTGAATAAAAACATTTTGAAAGTATTTCAATTTTTTTAGATCATTCAATCTTTCTTAAGCCATTAACCTTGGAGGTGTATCAACAGATTTTAAACGTCATTCTATTGGACTCTGATTTCAGTTCTGAATTGAGTGATTATGACGACCATATTTTAAATGAGATTCCAATCTTTTACAAAAAATACAAGAGAAATTTTTTTATTAACAATAATAAAAATATGAGAAAAATTTCAACTCAAATTAAAAGATGGAGAACTAGAGCGCTTTCACACTGGTATACCAAAACTTCAGGTTTGCATATATAATCGCAAGACAAAAATAACTACATGGCGGGAACTGGTGCCACAAGAATATGCTGAAAAGATATTAGAAAAATTACATCAAATAAAAATTGACACAGAAAGAATGACATGTCATCCAAATTCAATCAATAAATTAACTAAAAAGTTTAATGATACATACTATTTCCGTGGAATAAATGAACTAGCAAGAGTTTTTCTAAAGAACTGCCCTACATGTAAAGTATCTAATCCATTACCACAAACAGAGCTGCCACCACCAATCCCAATTCGTACCTTTTGGCCCCACCAACGTTTACAATTTGATTTAATTCTACTTGCAGTAAATAAACGCAAATATCTAAGCAATAATATATGGGGGTTCAAACACATCCTAACAGTGAAATGCACCTTTTCCAAGTATATATGGTTATTCCCAATAATATCAAAGGAAGCTGAACATGTATATACATCATTACGATTTTTATGTGAGAAAGAAGGTTTTCCTGAAATCTTTCAAAGTGACAATGGAAAGGAATTTGTAGCTAAGATAATTACTGATTTTTTGAAAACTCATGATGTACAAATAAAACATGGTCGTCCATATCATCCTCAGAGTCAAGGTCAGGTTGAGAATGCCAACAAAGTTGTTAAGAGCCACTTGAATCGAATTCTACAACATATGACAAAAGATGAAAGTGCTAGGACTTGGCCTTTGCTTCTACCAGGTATCAGTAGCATCATGAACAACACATGGCATCAAACCATCGATGACATTCCTTTCCGTATCTATCACAACAGAGATCCTATTGCAATGCGACACCACATTATTCCAGATGATCTAATGTGGCTGAAAAAACACACAGAAAATGTTAAAGAAAATGATGGTAATTCCAGTACAGATGATTCTGAAAGTGATGAAGAATGGCTTGAAGAAGGAGAAATATCAAGCAAGTCAAATGTTGGTATTACAGCAAATGAAATATACCAATCTTGTAGCTCTGCATCACTGTCATCAAGATTCTTTATTGAGAAGCAGGAAAAGTCTCAGCAAAATGATCTAGAAGCAGTCGCAGCTCCAATACAAAGCAGTGGAAGTAATGAGTGTCAAGAAAATGAATTTGATAAACTTAAATTCAACACTGCTTTGTACACATTGGCAAAAGAAAAGGAATATTATAACCTACAAGCTTTGGAAGCAACAGAGTATGGTATTCATCGCAACATCCAAAGGCGAAAACCAAAAAATGAAGAAAGGAAATTTTCACTTGGAGACAAAGTTTTAATAAAAAATCCTTTCTTTGAAGCACGGAAGCAAATGAAAGATATCACACAGGCAAGGAATGTAGTTGGAACAGTGTCAGGTGTATGTTCTGGAGGTATCTACAAAGTGCAACTCCCAAATGGCAAAGAAACATATGAAAAATCTGTCTTTCAAGGGCAAATGGTACAATACATGGACAGAGATGATGAATGTAGTTATGATGCAAATGAAACACCTAAGAAAATCACATACAACACAATTATGGAGGCCATATCTACTTTTGGGGAATGCACAAGAGAGAACATATACCAGGATCAAAAACGGTATAGACGGCGAGATAGGACAGATATTTCTTTTTTAATGATGAAGTATTACGAAGTGTTGGATTATGGAGTCCTGATGGATATGAAGGAGGAATCAGAAATATCCTCTACCTACAAAGAAAGGTTTCAAGAAGGCATGGCCTTTTTAGAGAACCAAAAATTTCCTTATTTTTTATATGGAACAGTGGCTTGGGAAAGGGACCGCAAATGTAAACTTCCTGACATATATCTGTCGTTGTTAAAAAACAAAAATTCCGAACATGACTGCTGCACATGTTTTAATGATAGTGTTAGCTGTTTTCATGAATGCTGTATAGTCAAATTGAAATTGTTTGCAGCAGCATTAAAAATGAAAGTTAAGTCTTCCACTCATGTACCTATTTCACACCATGAAAAAGTTGCACCACATAACCAAGCAAAACCGACTCAATCCATCAACACCAGGAAATACCAAGAACATAGATAAAAAATTATCACAAACTACTACGTCATTCAAAACAGCAAAATCATCTACATTACCAACTCATTTAGAACATCATAAGATTGATTTATTACAAAAATATAATACCAATGTTAACTGTAAAATAGCAATAAATAAGATATTTCAGATTGTTGAGAATCAAATGAAATTAAAACCACCATACACCAATCCATTTATCAGTAATATGAACTACTTAACTTCAGTAATTGGTAAAAACAGTAAATGTAGTACCACAATGTTGAGAGCATCTATTAATGGAGAAAATATCAACATACACTGTCAAGAGGGGGAAAGTTTCAATGCCTTATGTGCCCTTAACAATGTTGTATCAGATCTACAAGGCATTGAAGAATTACCATTTTCCTCTGACAATTTTTATCATGTTGTCGACGAACTTTGGCTTTTAAAAGCAGGAGCGTTAGAAACTGATTTTGTAAATGAAATAGTTCCAGGAAACAGGTCTCCATCAGGCGGTTATGATCATCAGTTAGTCAAAAAGGTAGCAGAGTCTAAAGCATATGAATGGCATGACTTTGATTTAAGTAACTGGTTCAAAAACAACAACAACGAAAGGTACACTCATTTGCTTTCAGAAATTGGAGTGCAAGTAAATGCCAGAGTGCTTATCAGTTTAAACAAAAGTCAACATGCAGCCTTAATGCTTTTTAAGGAAAGTATTGCCATCATAAACAGCTGCAATAAGCCTCCAATAAAGTATTTGCCCTTGAAAGATGGACTTGAATTGCTAAAAAGTTATTCAAAAAACACTCATTTTAAAATGGGAAGTCTGAAAATAAAGACTGCAACTAAAGAAAATAAACAGGCTAGTATTAGTAAGTATCTAGAAGATTTAATTATGCCACTTTTTTTATGTTTTGCCTATGAAAGCCTATTACCATGATGAAATCAAACATTATTTTCATTTTACGTATATATACATATATATACATATGCACATAGGCAGAATGATATTTTAAATTTATTATGTGTGTGTACTTTTATTTTAAATGTTATTATTTTTAGAATTAAAGTCACAATCAAATATTCATTTCAATGTTGTATCAAAAAACAAATCAGGAGGTACATGTACACTTTGTTAAGGAATAAATCTTATAAGATTATCAGGGTGAACACCAATATGCTTAAACTAGAAGAATACTTGATGCTTATCGAAATTTATCTATGCAAACTTATACGTACAGATTGGCAAAAAAGAGAATATATAGATATATATACTTCATTTTTTGCAATATTTCAGCCAATATGGAGGTACTGCAACAGATATATGAAAAGAATGGCAAAATTTCATCACAACAAAAAAAATGTAAGAAACCCTTTATGGATCACAAAAAATCACATTTTTAGTTACTTGAGTCCACACTTACATAAATATTCCCTTTAACATGTCATGTCAAGGGTTTTTAGCTTTTACTTAAAATTACTAATTATAATTATGAATTGTTCTTTTTTAATTTATAATTATTTTACTAACTATTCGCAAAGTAGACAATAGTGACTGATAATGTATAACTAAAATTGCTCTTAAAATATATTTTTAAAAATTTTTTGTTATTCTAGACGCTTAATATTTTGTACAATTGTCTAAATCTTTTCGCACTTAATAATATAAAACTAAAGTTTGTCTGTGGAAAGTACATCTATAATGTTCATGATGATTTTATACTGTTATAGGTGAAATTGAAACTTCATTGAAATCAGGAGAGATGGAATCACCAACTAAAAAATGCAAACCGATTGGTATGTACTTGCATGATGTATTTTCTTTTCTTTGTTAGTCATTAAACTTTAATGAAAGAATATCCTAACATTTTTTAGGTGAGAAAGAAAGGCTATGTAACAAATTGGGGATTACAGATTTTTGTCAAAAACATTTCCCACACTTAGTTGAGGCCGAGATATGGTTTGAAAATAATCCACAAACTCTTGAAATGCAACCAACTCGTCCACTTGTATTGACTAGTCAAGATGAAGAATTGCAAAGCAATATTAAAAGAGCATTGGAGGATCCATGTAGCTTTGAAGACATGAATGAATACGACCTTAGCCAAGAATACTTAATGGACTACTGTGGCTACGAATTTTTTCTATAAAGGACATGCAAATTGCTCTTAACATTTTAAGAACAAATAATATTAACATAATGGCTTTTTTTAAAAATGAGGAAGATGAACATTTTTAACTCCTATATATAGTAAACATAGTATTTATTTTAGGGATAAGGCAAGGTGTCCTTGAAGGTCTTTTTTTGTAATAACTTTTTAAAAAGAGAAGAACAAATATTTATGTTTTTATCTTTTACTCCTTCGATATTTTTCTTTAAATATTTAAAAACACTTAATAACATAAAAAACAGTGGTGTCAAGAATAGTATATATGACTTAAATAATGTTTATTATATACATTATTTTTATTATTTCAGAGTTTTGTTGTTTTTTATTGGTTTTGTCTTTAGTTTATATTTTACCTGAGGTTTCACACATGAAAAGCTTCTTTAATGTGTACAACGATGTTATTTAAAGATTGTTTATATGACGAAAAACTTTACCAGTTTATCTATTAGTTGTAACAAGTTACTCTCTCTTTTATACTATCAAACGTGCTATGATGAGAATTAGCCCCACCATTTTTTGTCTCTTACCGTTCCCATCAAAGATTTTTTTTGTGCCTTTTTATGTGAATAGTCTTATTATTTTTTTTAATTTTAAATTTTTTGCTGCCTCCGAACTAAAATTGCCCTATTTATTTTTGTGTATATACAGTACCTTACTCAAAAATAGCATGCATTTAGGAGGGAGGGTAGAAGAGGGACATAATAAACAGTCAATTTGCCATTAACAAACAAAACTAATTCCTGCAAAATTGCACATTTAAATCAAACCCGAAAAGTTAATCAGTCACAAAAGTTCTAATTTAAAAAAAATATCAATTGAGGAGGAGTCCCTTCTCTACTCCCTACACCTCCTTCACCACAAACAACAACCATTCACTCTTCCGCCATCCCGGCAAGTGTAAGCAGAACAATGAAAAGTAGAACAGACACGCTAACAAATTAGATGCTGCCTTCAATGTAAAATAATCTCATTAGCGACTTAATAAATGATAGTAGATACACAAACAAACATGTCTGAATAATTTTTATCTTGCTACCTACAAACTTTTTCTCCTGTATCTCGGGCCGCCATTATACTCTCTGGTCTTTTGTGAGTGTTAATCGATTATATATCGTGACCTAGGCAAGGGAATCGATAAGGGAATCGATAAGTGTCAAATAACTCTTGTCAGATAATTATATTTTGTCGATATAAAAGTACAATATTCAAATATAGAAGTAAGAAGTAAAAGAAGTTGTAAATTTTCTTTTTCAAAGGAAAAGAGCAACTAATTTATCTTGAACATTTAAAAGTTTCGATAAAGTTTCGATCCCGTTTCGATTAGTGCCGATCTGTCATAATGCCCCGGGTTTTCATATCCAGAGACGCGCTTGAATTTCCCCGCCCGTGTCCACAAAAAGACTATTTTTGATCTCATTTCATGAAATTAATCTATTAGTTCTCACGAAATAATAGAAAGACTAGCGCGCAAATTTCCCTTGTGGTGCGGATCCCGTATATATACGGGATAGCCACGGGCGTTTTACAGGCCCGCCCAGCTGCGTCACAACCAATTTCAACAAACTGGTTTTGCTCAGATCTGGTAGTAAGACCAAAACACTCTGCCCTTTTTGAAAAGAAAGTCGGAGTCTAAAAGCGCTTTGTTGTGAAATTTCGGCCCTACAAAATCAATAATTCATTCAAAATATCTCTCCGCAAATTTTGCCAAGTCCGAGATTGTTGGTCATGTTACGGGCCACCAAAGCAGCGCAAATTCACCCAAACACAGTTTTGTGTCACGGCACACCTACTTAGCGTGCGCCCAATGCATTTGCTACACATCTAATCCGTTCTTCTTACGTTAAACTAAAGTCAACTAAAGTCAACAGCGCCCCCCCCCCCCTGGGCGGGAGGCGACGGACGCCAAGACGCAAATTTCTGGACGCCAAAAAAAAAGTTTAGGGCTTTTTCTATCAAATAAGCCTGAAGTGAGCATCTAGTTACTTTTTGTTCTTGAGTTATAGTCAATTGAAGTAGGAATAAAAGTTGTGTCAAAATTGGGCTTTTTGACAAACGGACCGCACTACTACGAGGGTTAAGAAATAAAAAATTCTGGCAAGTTTTTAGAACTACACAGTGGAACGTTAATAAAAGCGGACATCCCTCCTAAAGCAGACACCTTCCTTCTTAAAAGACAGAAAATTTTTTGTCCTGGACGACTTCATAATAACCCTTATAATAAAATCTCTCTAAAGCAGACAGTCTAAAGCGGATACTTCTTCCATGTCCCACACGGTTATTTCTCCCAGAATTTACCTCTGTGAGTCGGACAAAGAAAATTGTTGACCAGGCTGTAGAACTTTGCAATCATTTTCTCAGTCTTATCACGTTTTTATATTCTTCTACCCTACTACCTAAAATGTCTAAAAACGTCTTTGTTGAGGCAAATTGTCTTCTAAAATTGTTTCTTTGCCTAACTGAGGAGGGGAAAAGGGTAATATGGGCATGCCTAATTGACTTCGCAATAGAATTTTTCGCGTTTTGCCAAATAAGGAAAACTTCCTTGACACCTCTCTAAAGCGGACAAAATCTCTGGCCCCAGGTGTCCGCTTTAAGGGTGTCCTACTGTGTTATCTGTTTTTCCCGTGTCATGTGTGGAAGAGAACAGTTTCCCTAAACTACCTTTGAAGTTTTTATGCTTGATCTTCCTCAACAGTTATATTTAGACATATTTTGTTTTCTTGTTTGATATTGTGAGTGGGGAAATTATTTTTACAATTTGTTTCGACTAAAGGCGCGTTTACACGACTGGGTGTCACACTTCGCCCTTACGATATCAGAATCAGCTTACATGCTTAATACAGTACATCTATACAACAAGTATGTTAAAAAACTACATGGAGGAACGTGTTTTCCAATACTTTAGTAATTAAGATTTCGGATGTATCAGAATAAATCTTATTAACGATGTACTAATAACATAAATATAATGTTAAAAACAGGTTGAAATAAATCAAAAATTAAAACCTCAAAAAATTTAAGCAATTTTTTTGGTTGGCGCGTTGCAAACGGTGCTGGAATAGGATTGGATCCTACTTTTTCGCCTGGTCGCTTCGACCAGACGAAATGTTTTTACGAGCATCTGATTCTAAAGTCTGATCGACTTGCATTTTTTTACCGCTTTGGGCTACTTAAACTTATAAATGACCCTTGCTTTGCCTGCCAACAGTAATGCGTTGGTTTGTTCTAGCCTGTATCTCACGCACTACATGAAACATTTTGCAAAGATAATACCATGGGATAATACCTATTTATTTCAAATGACGGAACAACATTGTAGAAGTTCTGTAAAAAAACAGGCTACTGGTGACCTTAGGGAACAAAATTACACACCAACAAGAATCCAAAATCTTTTAACTCGCAAGGGCTTTTCATTTTTGGCTGATTTAAATGCATATTAATTTCAAGTTAACGGGCATGGATAGGTTTCATCCTGGACAAACACGTACGTTTTTGGATATCGTCCTGTGTACCATATTTGAAAGCGACTTTGTGGGTCAAATTCGCAGGAACACACACATGAATATAGTGTTCCAGATCTAAATATTTTTTAGTGGTTTGTTCCTTAAACACACCATAAATCAAGAGACACTTCTGCTCTTCAACCGACCCAATCGACCCAAGGGCCCCATTAAAGTGGAGACCTTGAAACTATGCTTAAAGCTAAGAGGGCTATTGATGAAAACCATAGAGGAATTTGAAAGCACATTCGTGAACTAATCAAAGAGAATTATGAACCAGATATTACAACTGACGAATCTGAGCTGGCAAATATCGAAAATGGAATTAAAAAACTCGAAACTTCATTTTTATTGATGACGAGGAGGAGGAAGAAAAAACACTATATAATTCCTATAATATTTGTAACTTTGTTGCTCAAAATTTCAGATTATACTCCAAAGAGAAACTCTTCACTTCTTTGTCTGTCTAAAAGAAAATCCATACATTAGAAATTTCACATGAGGGCGAAGGTTTTATCATGTAAACGCCGCGATCACCTATCGACTCATTTTTGCAATGCAATGCAAACGTTGCTTCTATTAATGATACGTGAAACACGTACTACCTATGTTGAGAATACTGCCTATATTTTCTTTTTATACAATGAAAGCCGGATAAATTTCATATAAAATAGTGGTATTTCTGTCATACAATAATAAACTGGTAAGATGTTGAAAATAATTGAACACCTTTTTCGAGTTGCCGACACTCGAGCCCAAAAGGTACAGACATTTAAAGCTTATATCGCATAAAAATCACACTATTCAAATCTAGTCCATCTGAGTACTATAACACTATCTCGGTTTTGAGCTTTTAAAGTCGAGTCCCGAATTTATTTGAACTATTTTACCTTCACACTGTGATAAAATTTTAAAAAT
Source organism: Hydractinia echinata (assembly GCA_030067915.1). NCBI lineage: Eukaryota > Metazoa > Cnidaria > Hydrozoa > Anthoathecata > Hydractiniidae > Hydractinia > Hydractinia echinata. The sequence goes on from JASGCC010000203.1 coordinate 38,769, forward strand.
TGTTTTGAAGAACATTTGGATGTTTCATGTATCCTTATAAGTATTAGTGTTGTATAAATATACGCTTTAACCAACACAGTGGTGATTAATCCATATAAAGTTTCTTCCGTAAGAATCTCACGTTACCAACTCCGAATTACAATATCTTTTTGCAATATAGATGTTGCTGACGTTATAAGAGTTCTTGCTATTGGCAATCCATACACAGCATTTCGTAGATTTTACTGACACCGACACAGAAATCTATATTTTTCTTTCTTTTTTTTGCGCTTCAAACGTTTCTTCTGTTAAATGTTCCTGTCGCCTCATATCGTTTATACGGACACATAGTAACTAATCCATGCAAGGTTTTATCGGTGAGAATGTCACGTTACAATCTTAGAATTACGATATCTTTCTGATCTGTATTATATATTTGCTGAAGACCTCTTACTGTTGATCAATCCATACACACCGATTTTGTCGACTTCTCAAACTCAGCAATCACGTTTTTTTTTAAATGCTAACATTGCTGCCATTAAGTGTTGGCCGTCTCATATCTTTCAGAACTGCATACTGATTAATTGAAACAGAGTTTCGTCAGTAAGAATCTATGGTTACAAAATCAGAAATACGATATCGATAAAATTGTGCCTTAATTTGAACGGTTTCGATAAATTTATAATATAGACTTTTGCTGTTTAATCCGGAGATAAGTTATGATCAATTTAGCCCTGAATTTAAAATGAAACTGTTTTTTTTAAAGTGGATAATTAGTTAGGAAGACGAAGAAAATTGTAGGAAATGGAACTGTTAGAAATGACATGGATAGGACTTGATTCAACAAATCTGCGTTGAAATTCAAACTATGAGCTTGAAATTAATGGAATGGAACTGTTCGAATTGACATGGAGAAAATGTTTTCTGGTAGTGTAAATAGCGCCAAATTAAGCATCCGCTTGATATGTTAGACAAATATAGAGATAACCTTTTTTGCGATTGGACGAATTTGATGAAAAAAATATGACTGTAGTATGTAAATAATGTAAAACTAGCTTCTTCGTACAAATCTTCGCGCCGAGCAAAAAAGTTCGTTAGTACGCGAAATTTAGTGTAGAAATACACGTTTTTTATAAGCAACGCTAATTTTCGGTCCAGCCTCGCTGTTGCTTAATTTTTTAAAACTTTCAGTCTCGTTTAATGCTTATCTGTTGCTTAAATATCCCAAAAGCGACGTAAGCAATTATTTCCAACCTCGTTTCTAGGACTTCTTTCCATCACGCTTATATCGGACTTTTTCTCTCCTGTTAAGAATCTGGTGTAAGCGTAAAGGAAAGAACAGACCCAGGGAACTATTCTCTCTCTATGTGGAACCTTACATGTAAATATGCTACAGAAGTCCATGGTTAATTTGTCGTATTTTGCTGTTTAAAGTTTAATTCTGACTTATCCATCCGAGGCTGGCTTGTTGCTTATTAGTTGCTTCAAATTTCATAAAATTTTAGCCTCGTGATGCTTATAAAAAATAGCGTGCATCCACAAGTACATCTTTTTTTTAAGAAACAGAACGATTGCGCAAAGGTATTAAAAAACTAAAAAGGAAAAAAATGCATAACCATCGATTACACGAATTTTATTGGGAAATATATTTCATATAAATAGAATTATAAAGTGTCCGTGTTAATGTCATTATTAATAATTATTATAGTTAAAAATGTTAACATCGAACGTTAATTTGGACTATTTAATTATGTCCATTATGAAATGCATAGGAACCCAAAATATAAGATGTTAAATAACTTGCTTCCGTCACTCCAGAGGAACATGGCAAGTTATCGGCTAACGTATGTTCCAAACTTTCCGTTTCAGAAGTACTCTGTTTAAAAAAGAGTACTTCCATGTACATCCCAGCAAAATTCTTTGATGTGATATCTAAAAAAATATTGATAGTAGTTATTACGGGAATAATCTACAGGATAAAAGTAAGTGCTAAGAAAAACATTTTATAAAGCCAGAATGCCGGCACACTGGAGGGGGGAAACAAATACTTTTCACCACCAAAGTTTTTTAAAAAAACTCATCTTATCTCAATTTCATTAAAAGAAATAGAACTACCACTGTATTATATAATAAAACATTTTCCAAATTTTTGACACTAAGATTTTTAGTTTTATTTTATTGAGTACCTGACAGCAACAACCCTATTAATCAGTAGGTAATCAATCTAGGTAACATTCAATTAGTTTGGTGACTCAGTGGAAGAGACCTCTCTTCAACAAGCTCTAGCCTACCAGTAAGTAAGTAAGTAAGTAATTTTATATCTAATGATAACATGTTATAAATACATTCATCTATCATTGTACTATTACCATACACTATCAAATATTTCATTGTAACAGTATGAAAAGTTTCATATTATTATCATTAGGTACCAAGAAGGAAGACAATGGGAAAATAACAAAAGTTAATAAAGAAAACCACTGTCACCCAAGAAAAGTGTTGTCAGGTCAGCATTGTCAAATACATACAGAAATTTACTGGAAGCATCAAGAGGACAGGGGAGAAAATAAAGCACAGAGACAGCACTAAAAACACGTCAATAAACAATATATATACAACACACACACTTCAAAGACACAAAGGCTAGCCTTGATTATTTAATACTTGCCATACGATTATCCCGACTGTTAATGAAAATTTAATTTGTGATGTTGATTTTATGGATTCTTCAGATGCAGCGTTAATCCTAGACGTAAATTTGAAACATGCTTTGTTAGTGTTTTCTCAAACAATTTTCAATAGGTAATGTAACCCTGGTAATAATTTGGCAATCCTAGTTTTAGCACTGTATGATCCTAAAGTTATGGTGTTGATACGAGGAATGAATACATAATTTAAAATGCGATGATTTTGTACAGTGTTCATGTCTATATCTAACAGGAGAGCATAAACTTTGAAACACAGATGGAATATTGTTTTTATAATGGTCAAAAGATAAAAAACAATTTTTCAGTTTCATACTGCAGCTCAGTGGAAGAATATTAGATTCAAGGTAAAATGGACCAGTAGATTCCCAACATTTTTTGAAGTGAATAATCCTTAATGCCTTGTTTTAAAGAGATTGAATTCTGTTTTTTATTTCAAGGATGATAAAACCCCAAATGTGACAGCTGTATATACATACGTATGTGAGATGACTGTGAAAGATGGCATGGTAAATGGAGCACAGTGTAGGATAGGTCACATAATATCTGATTTTGGCCAGCATACCAGTAACCGAAAGAAATTACTACCAAAACTTTAATTTAAACAAAGAAATCTGTCAACACAAACAGAAAACAGAACAAGTGATGATGGAGAGATAGTGATTTTCAACACAGTCAACAACTAGCATGGAATAATCAATCAACAAGCTAATAACAGACTCAATCATTGTTATGTAGTTACTATAAAACATTCTTCTTGAAGAGGAGGTAGCTATATATATAATATATAGCTAACAATTTTGAATATGGAATCTTTGGCAGAAAAACATTATCTATAGCTAGCTAGCTAACTAAGTTTTGTTGGCTTTCGAAATTCTTCATATCACTGACACGCTATCTTCACCTTGGCCCCTTTTTCTAGCTAGCTAGCTACTTTTAAGCTAACTAGCTATAATATAACCCAGCTAAAAAACTTATACCCTTATAGCTATGCCTCAAACAAATTAATTTTAGCTTAGCTTTCTTGACTATTATGACAAGAAAATTATTAAAAGGTTATAAAAAATTATCAAGAAGTTATATTTATCAATAAGAATTAGGCTTTACCCTTATATAAATGACTGAATGATAAAAACGTTGCTGTGATTTCTTCGAGAATTTGCCACTGTTTACCTTAACGGCTTTAAAGTTTATACTTGTAAACACCATACTCAAGCATGCTAGATATCATCTCAACGGATGCATATAAGACACATTCCCCGTGTCTATTGTTTTTAGACACATAAAATAGTAGACACCGATTTCATTGCATAAAATCTCCGCCCGATCTAATACTGGATAAACGCCCTTTCAGGCCTTGAGGCTGAAAGTCATTACTCAGGACCTCTTTCGCCAATTCACGCTAATCAAGATGGACGCTTCGTAAGTTTCTTTCATATTTTGAATTTTAAATCCACAAATATCTCTTCATTCATTCCGTGTTTGGTAAGAGATAGTACTATTTTGTTATCCTCGGCTATAAGAGGAATGCATATCGTCATAATTTCCGATTTTGATGATGTTTAAACGTTTGTATCATAGAATTGATCACGACAACACTGTGGATCCCGAGGTTCCGCCCGGTGATACCCAGAGAGATGAAGAGCATGTCGAGGAACCCTCTGCTAAACGAGCACGGTTCGAGCTCGACGATGATTCCCATGATTCATGGGAGTTACCAGCTGCTTTGTGCGACTACGTCCACAAATACATGAAATCCCACATACCAGACAAGGATGTGAAGGAAAAAGTTCTTGCTCAAAACCCAGTGCCTTCAAATATACGGAAGGTACCAGAATTGGATTCCTACATAAAGATACTATTACAGGACAATTCTAAGTATTCCACATTAAAGATGGAAAAAGCATTCAAAAATGTCCACGACAAATTGCATTTGGTTTTTGGACCGCTGTCCAAAATTTGGGCCATGATGGATTCAGAAAAAGAGCAGAATCCCAAAGACGAGGCTCTGAAAGAAGTGTCGAACTTATTTGAACAAACGATTCTTCTATTGGCTCAAACCCACAATTCTATGGCTTACCACAGAAGGGAGAATGTGTTATCGACTTTGATTGATTCAACTACTAAAGTGAAGGATATCTTGAAAAACCAATCTAAAGAATTAGATGCGGCAGACAATGATTGTTTGTTCGGTGACGCTTTTGAATCAAAAATGATCAAAGATAGCAAAGCCTTAAAAAAATCTGAAGGCATTTTCACCGGATTGAAATCACCACGGACATCAACTTCTTCCTCCAGAGGAGCTTCATCATCATCAGGTTTCTCAGGCAATCGGCCCTTTCGGAAAGGCCCCCTGTTTCAAGGGCGAGGCAGGGGGAACAACCTGTGGAAAGGAAGCAACCAAAACAGAGGTAAAACTACTTCCTTCAATTTCAGTACCTGTTGTGTGTTCAAAGGTCGAGGAGCCTCTTTCCTTGACAAAGGTTCATCCTTTAGTAAGAGACTTGTTTCCACAAGTACTGCAACCGAATTTATCTCAGGCAGGGAGGCAAATGCTTATATATTCAGAATTGGGAGGTTCTGACTCAGGATCCAGAGATTCTTCAATGGGTCCAAGGGTACCAAGTGCCTTTTCTGTCAGTTCCTCAACAAACTCATCCTCCTCGTCCTCCCAAGTTAACAGCAGAGGAGGAGACTCTAGTAGAAAAAGAGGTTCAGGAAATGTTAGCCAAAGGGGCCATAAAGAGGGTTGCTTCCCCAGGTCGGAACCAGTTTCTAAGCTCGATATTTCTGGTTCCCAAGAAGGATGGGGGGTACAGACCGGTCATAAATCTAAAAAAATTGAATCAGAACATTCCATACGAGCACTTCAAGATGGAAACCTTGGGTCTGTTGAAGGAGCTCTTGAAGAAAGGGGACTACATGTGCAAAATAGACCTGAAAGATGCTTATTTTTCAGTTCCTCTTCACCAACGCTCTCAGAAATATGTAAGGTTTCAATGGAGACAAAAGATTTACCAGTTTGTGTGCCTCTGTTTCGGTCTAGGACCTGCTCCAAGAATTTTTTCAAAATTGATGAAGGTTCCAATAGCAATGTTGAGACGACTAAATGTCCGCCTCATCATTTATCTAGACGATTGTTTAATCCTGGCCGAGACAGCCCAAAAGGCAGAGATGGCACGCGACACTTTGATTTTCATTCTTCAACATCTAGGATTCTCAATAAATCTGAAAAAATCCGTGTTACAACCAACACATTTAATTCAATTTCTGGGAGTAGAGGTGGATTCCGACAATTTGAAACTGGGTTTACCTTGGGAGAAGATGGAAAAAATATTGTCCCAGTGCAAAGGTCTATTGTCTGCATCAAAGGTCTCAGTAAGGGATCTGATGAAGGTGATAGGTCTTCTTTCTTCATCAGCAGTGGCGGTACTTCCAGCACCCCTGCAATACAGAGCTATGCAAAGACAACAAATTTTAGAGCTGTCTGCCAAGGGAAGTTACGACTCTTTGATAACACTGACACAGGACGTGAAAGGGGAGCTCAATTGGTGGTGCCAGAACCTACAGTTGTCAAATGGGCGGTGTCTGGTGTCATGTCCTCCTCAACTAGTAATATCATCGGATGCATCCCTTCAGGGGTGGGGGGCTTACTGCAATGGCAAGAAAACAGGAGGTCAATGGTCCGCTTCGGAGAAAAACCTGCATATAAATGTTCTAGAATTGAAAGCGGCAAAACTAGCAATACTTTCATTTCATCGGTTACACCCAGAAGCTCTGTCCATTCACATTCAGATGGACAACATTGTGGCACTAACCTATCTCAAGAAGATGGGTGGCACTCGAAGCGAACCATTGAACAAAGTGACTCGGGAGATCTGGAGGTATCTTCTGGACCACCAGATCACGATTACTGTGGAGTACCTCCCAGGAAAGCTCAATGTGGAAGCAGATTTCATGTCACGGAATGTGAGAGACTCAAGCGAATGGATGTTGAATCGGAATGTGTTTCTGGCGCTGTGCAAAGCAAGGGGAACTCCGTGCATAGACCTGTTTGCTTCAAGATTGACTCATCAAGTGCCCCTGTATTATGCCTGGAAAATAGACCCATACAGCAAGGGACAGGATGCATTTCAGGCATGTTGGAAACATATCCGAGGTTACGCCTTCCCTCCATTTTGCCTAATAGGAAAAGTGTTATGGAAGGTCCAGTACGACTGTGCGACATTAATTGTTATTGCCCCAGCCTGGCAAACACAAACCTGGTATCCTCAGTTACTCCACTTATCTGTACAAAAGCCGATACTTTTACCTCTGAAAAAAGATTTATTGTCAAACCCACAGGGACAAAACCACCCGCTTCTTCAAAATCGAACTCTTCAGTTAGTGGCTTGGACAGTTTCAGGGGAAGTCTCGAAACAATTGGAATTTCGCAGAAAGCTTCCAATCTTATCACAGCATCCAGAAGGTCTGGAACAATCTCCCATTACCAGTCGGCCTGGAATAAGTGGAGTAGCTGGTGTCGTAGACAACAAGTTGATCCCGTTCGATGTGCTATAAATTTTGTAATCGAATTTTTATCTGACTCTTTTCACGAGGGATTAGAACATAGCACAATTGCTGGGTATAGATCAGCTATTTCTGCTTACCATGAGCCCATAGATGGGGTTGCTGTGGGTAAACATCCTTTGGTATCTTCTCTTTTGGCAGGTGTTCACAATCAGCGGTTTCCTCAACCTAAATATACTTTCATTTGGGATGTGGAAAGAGTAGTGACATTTTTGTCATCAATTAGTCTGCAGAACATTTCTGACAAAATGTTAACTTTAAAATTGACAATGCTATTAGCTTTGACTTCCGCTGCTAGGGCTCATGAAGTGGCCTATTTGGACGTCAGATATTTAGTTAAACACCATTCTGGTTATTCATTTCATTTTGGCAAGCCTACTAAAACAGCCAAGCAACGTAAGCCTCGTCCTCCCTTGAAGTTTATGCATTTCAAAGAGGATCTTAATTTATGTGTTTGCAATCACATTGATGTTTATCTAGAGAGGAGCTCTCCCTGGAGAGGTGAAAATTTTCAACTCCTTTTGAGCTTTGTGAAACCTCATAAAGCGGTTAAACCTTGTACAATTTCAAGGTGGATTTTAGAAGTCCTCACTCTATCTGGCATAGATACCAGTACGTTCAAGGGGCATTCCACTAGATCTGCTTCCTCCTCCAAGGCAGTAGTACAGGGCGTACCTATGACCGAAATATTGAAAAAAGGTCACTGGACTACTTCTACAACTTTTGAAAGAACCTATAGAAAGGAGATCCTAGTTGAACCTGAAATATTCGAGTCTGCTGTCTTGACGCTTTGAACAGAGGTCCTGAGTAATGACTTTCAGCCTCAAGGCCTGAAAGGGCGTTTATCCAGTATTAGATCGGGCGGAGATTTTATGCAATGAAATTGAGGATTGTGCAAGGGCGCGAAGCGCCCGCAGTGCAATCCCGATTTTATAAATAAAATCGAAGCCAACGATCTAATACTGCCCACCCACCCAGGCTTCACAGCCACCTCGTCATTTATTTATTTACTTTTATTTATATTTCAGGCAGAGGTTCTTTTCGTGGTGCATACCGTGGAAATCGTGGTCGCGGCAGTACATAATCTGTATACTTTATTTGTGAAAATATAAACAAACTTTCTTTCATTATGTTCTTTTGCATTCCCATGCCAAAATCAAGTTTCTGAATTGGCTCATATGCGATTTTATGTTTGTAGTATCAAGTCAACTCTGATATAAAATAAAATCGAAGGTCCTGCAGTATGTATTCATAATGACTTTCTTACTCAAGGCGTGAAAGGGCGTTTATCCAGTATTAGATCGTTGGCTTCGATTTTATTTATAAAATCGGGATTGCACTGCGGGCGCTTCGCGCCCTTGCACAATCCTCAATTTCACAGCACAGCATTCAAATCTTTAGAGACAACAAGGACACCGAGACAAAAAAAGATTTGCTCGATGAGTGTTTTTTTTGTCTTGGTGGTACCTAACACATAGGTTGTGTTATATCAGAGCCGTGTTGGAAGATCGAGTAGAAGTCCCCCGCGAAGTAGAGAGTGGAAAAAATTTTTCTGCCATACAACAACACAAACACTATATACCCGCGGTCCACTAAATGTGCGCCCCTTCGGCCGGGCGCAATTAGTATTAATGGGATCACAGAAGCGTTATTTAAAATCAAGAAAGGTAAAGAGAAAGTGGCATGGTAATAAAAACGAAGATTGTGAGGAAAAACGTTTAAAAAAAAGGCTTAATTTTGAAGAAGAAGGTAACCCTCAACAAGAGACAGTTTGGAGTCAACCGCTCAATAGTTCTGCCTCATCTTCCAAACTAGACATTGTAGTGATGAGGAAGATGTTCTGGAAGGCATTAGTAATACCAGTTTTAATTTTTTGGTTAACTCAGACTTATTTTTGGGCTTGTTATTGATGTTGGGTCGTTGCCCGGACTGTGACGATGGCGTCAACGTTAACCAAAACAATATTACAAACTTTGGTTTTGCTGTCGTTATTACAATACACTGCAATAGTTGTAAATGGAAAATTAAATTCTGTTCCTCCACGGAAAGGAGTACTGATAAGTGTGGAAGAAAAAGCTACGACGTAAACATGCGAACGGTGATTGCTTTTCGTGAAAATGGACTTGGTTACAGCGGGATAAGAAACTTCTGTGCTATGATGAATATGCACAAACCTATGTCCCCCTCCTCGTTCGAGAAATTGCAATCTCAACTTCATGTAGCCTATGTTCAGTCTGCCAGGGAGTCAATGAACAAGGCAGCTGAGGAAATCAGACAGAATGTACTTCAGGAAGAGTACAATAATGATACTGTTGTGGACGCAATGGTCAGTTTCGATGGATCTTGGCAACGACGCGGCTATGCATCGCTCAATGGTGTTGTAACTGCAATTTCGTCTGGAAAATGCATTGACTTTGAAGTCCTGAGTAAGAACTGTAAAAGTTGCAGTATATGGGATAGGAAAAAAGATACGCCAGAATACCACATCTGGAGAGAAACCCACGATTGCCTGATCAATCATACCGGTAGTTCTGGCTCGATGGAATCGAAAGGAGCCGTCTCTATTTTTTCACGCTCCATCATCATCATCATCATTCTCGGCTTAACGTCCGTTTTCCATGCTAGCATGGGTTGGACGGGGTATATTAATGACCCTCTTCCAATCTCCATAAGAGACAATAACTTGAGGTATCTCACCTACATTGGTGATGGGGATACAAAGTCCTTTGAAGAGGTACGAGCCAGTAATCCATATCCTGGACATGAGATCACCAAAGCTGAATGTGTAGGTCATGTACAAAAAAGAGTCGGGACAAGACTACGCGGGTTGAAGGAAAAATACCGTGGTAAAACGTTAAGTGATTGGAAGAAATTGTTTGGTAAAAACAGACTGACAGAAAAAGCCATCAATAGATTACAGAACTATTATGGCCTAGCCATTAGGCAAAACAAAGGTCAGTTATACCCAATGAAAAAAGCAGTAGCGGCAGTTATACACCATTGTAGCGAGGCACTGAATCTGGATATCCAACACCAATTTTGCCCCAAATCCTTAGATTCTTGGTGTAAGTATCAATCAGACAAAATAACTGGCAAAAGTACCTACAAGCTTGACAAGACCTTACTTCCCTCTGTAGTGGCTAACGAGATCAAGCCTATATTTTCAAGCAAAGACCTCGAAAGTGATGAGTTATTATCAAAGTGCTTACACGGTCAGACCCAAAATGTGAACGAGGCTTTAAACGGTATTATTTGGACTCGCTGTCCCAAACGTGTTTATGTTGGCCGAAATGTTATCGAGATTGGAGTTTCGTCAGCAGTGATACATTTTAATGATGGACAACAAGGTTTGCGTAGTGTTTTTTCAAAGGTGAATGTCGATTATTCATCACACTCAGCAAGTCTATGTAAACAAAAAGACATTGACCGCGTAAAACAAATGACACGAAAGTCAACTGAACATGTCAAACATAGAAGAAAGTCATTAAGAGCTATTAGAAAAGGTTTTACTGACAAAAATACTGAAAAAGAAGGAATAACTTACTCCAGTGGAGCTTTTTAAAGTATTTATGTGTTATTATATTATGTATAAAGTTTTTAACTTTGATTTTCTCAGTTTTGATTTTTGCGTGTTTTCAAATTTTCTAACAAGGATAACTTTTGATCTACATGACGGATTTGCACGAAATTTTCAGCATTGTTTCGCCAAACTATTTCAAATGTGCCAAAATTAAAATATAAACATTATAAGCATGTTTTACCTAGTAAATTATAGGTAGCTTATTGGTTTCAAAGATTACGGGAAATAACTCAACTTTTTGCCGCCATTTTGAGTGATTGTCAAATTTATTTTCATGATTTAAGAGTTTCGGCACATTTGTTAATATATTGTTGACCTGCTGGCAAATTTTAACACCATTTGGATATTCTATAGTTTAGATATCTTTGTTAGAAGAAAGTATGGTTTTTTGGGCCAAAAAACTGATAATTGTTTGCATAATTAATGAGATAAAAATATTTTTTTGACAAAAATGTGTTTTATTAGTTCTAACAATGTGTGTAAGGCCCCTGAAAGGACTGGAACAGATAAAATTTAATTATTTAAAAAAAAGTCATGTGTTAGAGGGTTACCACCTTAAAGTGCTTTCAGTTTTTTTCTGGAATATATTTATCACTAAAATTGACCAATTTTCAATTTTTAAAATGGTAGCTTAGATAGCAAAAAAACTAATAACTGAATGTCAAATTTTATGTTTCTAAAGTTCTTGATTGTGTTAAATGCCTGGAAAGGCCAATTATTAAATTGGCTGTCATTATTTTTTAGAAAAACAATAGATCTGCTTAAAATTGTTCCAAGTTTCTGAAAATGGAACAAGAAACGCGGTCAGTTTGAAATCACACATAACGAAAAAGCATTCCAGTCTACGCGTTCCTGCAAAGAATATGTCGATATAATACTGATCCAGATGTTAATAAAAAAATAATAAGCTGCGTTTCTATCCAGTGGATCACTTGCATGTTTGTAAACTTTGTATTTGAGGAGGGCGGGATAACATTCAAGCCAAATAAAACTAATTAGAACATGGTGTGTCAAAAGAGGGAAAAAAAACTAGCCAAGAATAAACCCAGCCTTTGACGTGTTAAGATTAAGATTTTTAAAAATGCCCTGTGTAGGAGGTCGTCAAACTTTCTGCATGCTTCAAAATTCCGATCACTCCGGACATGGCATATGAGAAAATCCGGGGCATATGAGAAAAGTGAGACCCGATACCCTATGTGATACCCTGACACCGATACCCGATACCCAAGCTCCGAGACCCAATACCCTGATACCGAGACCCGATATCCTGATTTTTTTTTGTTTCCAACTCGTAACTAACTATGTCCCAAATGGTCAATTGCAACGTCACAGATTTAAACTTCGTACCTAAACTCTCTAAGTACTTGGAAGTCATCTAAATGACATTTCAGGCCAAAATTGGTATTTGTTTGCGACAAAATTTGGCACAGTAAACAAAAAAAGGTGACATCATAATTTTGATTTTTGTCACCTAAATGTCATTTTAGGCCAAAATTGGTCCAAAAATTAAAACTACTTTATTTTCAACCAAATTTGGCACAGTTAACAAATAAAGTATGCTGAACATGATGGTGACATCAAAATTTTGATTTTTTGTTACCTAAATGTCATTTTAGGCCAAAAGTGGTCCAAAAATTAAAACTACTTTATTTTCAACCAAATTTGGCACAGTTAACAAATAAAGTATGCTGAACATGATGGTGACATCAAAATTTTGATTTTTTGCCACCTAAATGTCATTTTAGGCCAAAATTGGTCCAAAAATTAAAACTACTTTATTTTCAACCAAATTTGGCACAGATAACAAATAAAGTATGCTGAACATGATGGTGACATCAAAATTTTATTTTTATGTCAACGAAATGCCGTTTAAGACCATAAACGTTTCAATCGCGTGACTTTCAAACATGAATGATAGGCTGTATTTTTTGTTAGCAGAAATTGTAGAATTTGGTCGCATTGTCGATGTTTCATAGTTGTCCATTTTTAATAGCGAGATAGTTTATGCAGCGCCTGCATCTTGTTGTTGTTGAATATGAACGATAGTAAAAACATTTTGATATGTATATTTCTTCGTTATACGGAAATATTTGCTGCACGTAAGTAAGAAAACAATGGTTTTATATCGCCAGAGGAAGTACAATGAAACTATCATCAAAAAAATTATTTTGTCTGCTCAAACATGAATGATTAAAGTGATAATAGACTTTTTAAAATTCATTAGAGAATGTTTATTTTTTCGATGTATGGTCGAAATAACTCCTTTTGGTTTTCGAAACCACGATTAAATTTTGTATATTGTCCGATGGAATATTTGACTGAAATTTTCCTCCACAACCATAGCAAGTTGATACATTTTTGTGGGTGTAGTTGAGAAGGAACAAGACATAACCATTATCTGTTGGCACAGGTGGTGCTGGTTTTATTCACTGTTGTTGAAGGTGGAATAGGTTGCGTTGATGGTAGTATTGAAGATGTTTGTATTGAAGGCGCAGATGATACTATTGGTTGCGTTGAATATGAAATATGTGTCTGTAAAGTAGTTGAAACAATAGTAGGCTGCGATAACGGTAGCATAGATGGTGTTCAAATTTGTAATCGGAACCTTTTTGACGTTAGCTGGCCCTTTTTGTCTCAGTTTGCCTTCGTTTTCTTTTTACCCGCGTTCTTCTCTCTAGAAAAGTCCACTAAGTTTCTGATAATAGGTGTGCCTTGTAAAAATACTATAAATTCACTAAAAACACGACCTTTACTCTTTGCTTTTTCCTTTCATTCGATCCATCGAACAGGCACTTTCGCATTATCGCTTAATCTGGACGTTCTCATTAATTATTCATTTATCGAACGTGCGCATTTCTTCGAATAAACCAACATATCATCTCTGATATGTTAGGTTGAAAAAACAAGAAAATAATTAGAAAAAATTAGGATTTTCATTAAAATAAAACATCGCCGAAAAAAAATCAAGAAATAAAAAAAACAGGGTATCGGGTATCGGTATCAGGGTATTGGGTCTCGGTGTCAGGGTATCGGGTCTCGGGTATCACATAGGGTATCGGGTCTCACTTTTCTCATATGCCTCCGGACAAAAGCTTCTTTTCAAAAATGGTTTTCCTCTGCGCGTGAGAACTTATTTCAAAAGAATATGTAGGCAGAAAGAAAGCAAAACCGAATATGAGTTTTGCTTTTGTGAGAGCGCATGTGAAAGAATAAAATAAAAAACATAAACTTTATATTTTTGAAGAAGTTAGAACTTTATATGTTAATACAATATTGTCCAGATAAAACACAATAAATTATACGACACAAAAATTCTTAGCTATGATTCTTTAATACATGGCGAAATACACAAATTGGTTTGGTAGTTTGGTAGTTTGTTTGCTTGTTCGTTTGTTTCGCTGAAAAGAAGAAAGAAAAATTTCCCTGCAAAAGTCTCTAAATTCTGGCTAGCTATGAAAAACTCTACAAATAGAAAGAAATATTACGTATTGTAACATAAAAACACTTTAAAACATAACGTCCTTTCAAGTCATCATAAAATTGTTGGTTTAAAAATTTCAGCAACAACAGCTTCTTTCTTCATCTTAACTAAGGGCCATGTTTCAATAAAAACAGCTAAAGATAAAGGTCTTGTTCCTTAACTTTATATCAGGAAAGCACAACATCAGCTTTCCGTTTACTCGAGAAAATAGTAGAGAATTTTTTTATCCAGTGAAATGAGCAATAACAAGAAGCCCAGGGGCTTGAAGATTTCCGCCATTAGCCTAAAAGATTTTAAAATTTGAAGTTGATCTTGAAAACGGAGAATTATGGGGTAAATAAATCATTGAGTATTCTCAATTATTATTGTAAAGGGCCTGATACACTTGTACAATATCACTGAAATATCACTTATAATATCAATATAATTTCTTAAAATATGTTTAAAATAGAGTTATAATTTCTTATAATTTCTTATAATATAGCTATAATATGTATAATTTCAACACCTGACATGTGCGTCATAACCTCATAATTTGCTGCATTGCTATATAAAATCAAACGAGTTTGATTTTAATAATATTGTAGGTGATCTGGTTTCGAATGCCTTTTGTTTGTGTGACAATAGATCTATTATCTGCTAGCGTTGTTGTGGCAACGATGTTATGAAATTAAATGAAACAAGATGCAGGCGCTGCATAAACTATCTCGCTATTAAAAATGCACAACTATGAAACATCCACAATGCGACCCAATTCTACAATTTCTGCTAACAAAAATACAGCCTATCATCCATGGTTAAAAATCGCGCGATTGAAACGTTTATGGTCTTAAACGGCATTTAGGTGACAAAAAATCAAAATTTTGATGTCACCATCATGTTCAGCATACTTTTTTTGTTATCTGTGCCAAATTTTGTCGAAAATAAAGTAGTTTTAATTTTTGGACCAATTTTGGCCTAAAATGACATTTAGGTGACAAAAATCAAAATTATGATGTCACTATTATGTTCAGCATACCTTTTTTGTTAACTGTGCCAAATTTTGTCGAAAACAAATACCAATTTTGGCCTGAAACGTCATTTAGATGATTTCCAAGTACTTAGAGAGTTTAGGTACGAAGTTTAAATCTGTGACGTTGCAATTGACCATTTGGGACATTTAGTTAGTTACGAGTTGGAAACCTATCCTCGCAGGCGATATAGTAAAAAGAAAAAAAAAAGTAAAAATAGTTACCAAGATGAGATTCGAACACACGACTACTCCCGTGTCGGTGCTCAGAGAGCCAAAAATTTCCATTTTGGGACGGACAGCTGTATTTGAATACTCCTCGCAGGCGAGATAGTAATTATAACGATATTTTAACAAATTATAAGTATATTGTAGAAAAATTATAACTGTATTATAGAATATATTTAATGATATTATACAAGTGAATCCTGGCCTTAACTAACCTGCAATGTTAAAATACAACTCAATAAATAAAAAATAAAATTCATGAATAATTAATTAGTTCTGCTGAATATAGCTTTAGTCTACGTGCTTGAAAAATTGTACAGAAAGAAATGACGTAACATCAAAGATGGCGCATTATAAGACGATCTTCATTATGCTACACTGCACGAGCTTTAACTTTCGATAGCATATAAACTTTAATAAAGTATTGTTCATTGGATAATAAAACAATCTGTTGCACTGTTAGGATTCTTATTGGCTTAAAACTCATTTTAGCCTCGTTCTCAGAAAAAAATCTTTAGCCTGGATAAGTTTCGGGCGTCCAGCCTAGCTGCGCTGTCTCTATCTATCTCTCTATCTCTCTATCTCCTCAGGCGATTTTAAAGATTCCGCCTTCGCTGGCGGAAATCAACAATGACTCAAATTCAGTGTGATAAAACTTTCCGCCGCCGAATTTTTGTTCTTAAATGGTTGGAAGTAACCTTGATGGTTGGAAGTAACCAGTGATGGTTGGAAGTAACTCAATTGATGGTGAGAAGTAACTTGGAAGTCAATCTGATATTCCGATATTATTTCGGATGAATTCTTATGGTTAGAAGTAAAATATCATTATAAACAAACATGGCTGATCACGAAGATGTTTGTCTTGTTTAAACGCGATTAAAAATCAGTTCAAAGGTGGTAAAGGTGGTCGCATGCCTTGAAGACATTATCCCTGTTAGTTTGGAAGAATACAAAGTTGAATCAATAGAGGGCGATGTGAATCAGTTCAAGGCTTATATTGATTGTCGACTAGTTAGTGTGGAAGAAGTGGGAAAATTTGTTGCATCGTACAACATAAAAACAAACGAAACGTAGAGAAAGCTAACACCGACTTATCCGAGCGGAAAAAATGAATATTCAGCATGTTTTTATTATCGTTGCCAACACAAAACAGGTCATCCAACTTCATTAATCCGAAAGAAGTTTTGCGAAAGAAACCTTCGAAAAGATTAAAGAATACTAACTGCCCCTTTAGCATGGTTTTCAAACTTAGAAGAATGCCGAATGAGTTTCCATGTCGTATAGTAGATTTGGAATGGAATTATAATCACCCTGTACAGGCTCTCCAAGCACTCAGCTTCAAAGACATACCGTCTAAAATCTGTGATCAAATCAATGGAATGTTTGAACGTGGATATACACCAGGACTTGCCTACAAAGAATTTTTTAAAGGTTTGAAAAGTCGATGTGCAAATGACATAGAACTACATCAAAATATGGCTGATCGTTCTATAATGCCAATGAGACGCGGTTTAAATAAATTGTATACAGAGTTTAAGAATAAAAAATATAGTTCAAGAGATCTATCGTCAATGTTCATGACGTTGGAAACAAAAATTGACGAATGGAAAGAAAATTCCAAAGATCTTTCTATGGAGTTTTGTCCCGTCGATGAGGAAAAAAACTGTCCATTCATATTAACGCTTGTAACACCACTGATGAGTAGAGTGCATGAAATGGTAAGACTTTTTTTTAATCGACGGTGGTCAAACGACGTTGTTTTTATAATATTAGAGTTTGGAGAAATAACGTTGAAACAACGTTGTTTGACCATGTCTGTGTAACACTGGATAGATACGATGATTTCCATTTTTGTATTTCTTTATTATAGGTATCCAACAGCGCAGATCTTGTCTTTCTGGACTCGAGCTCAAACATGAAGGAGTTTAATTTACGGGTGTTTGTGATGGTGACCCATAGTCCTGTTGGTGCGCTGCCACTTGGTATAATTATCACAAGTGATGAAACAACATCAACATTGATTCAAGCATTCGACACGTTTAAACTTTGTCTGCCCAAGAATGCGTTTTACGGAAGAAGAATGCATGGTCCGAGAATTTTCATGACAGATAACTGCGCAGAGTCGAGAGAAGCATTATCTAGAAGTTGGCCAACAGCTAGGTTGCTTTTATGTATTTTTCATCTAATGCAACAAGTTTGGCGGTGGCTTTTTGAAAAAAACCATGGTGTGCAAAATACGGACAGGACCGTCATTCTTCTGTTTTTCGAAAGAGTTGTCTACGCTAAGGATCATACAAATCATACAAAAATGAGTAAATTTCTAGCACAGTGTGAATTCCCTGAATGCTGCTGACGTCATTAAAAATCAACGCATGCGCAATAAAGAGGGGAATAACCGTGTTAGTTTTGAGTAGAATGAAATCCTCCAACAAAGTAAAAACTCTATACAATAAAGAAATGAACACACGCACTGTGAAACAATTACGTGATATCGCAAAAAGCCGTGGACTTACGGGGTATCACAAGCTACGCAAGGCCGAATTGATTTCTTTATTGGATGTACCACAATACACCTGGAGACCACCTAAAAAGGTTCCAGCTAAACCAACATCGGGGGATGTGCCACAGTATGCCTGGAGGCCACCTAAACAACCGGCTAAACATATAGCACCAGAGGATATGGACTTATTTGAGACTCAGGAGATGGCCAAGACTCGTCCAACTATAGGGGGTAAAATCAGAGAATGGCATAACTGGGTATTGCCTCCATCTCAGATGGACGTCTTCGAGAAACAGGAACTATTGAAAAATCGTTCCATTGTAATGGATAAGATGAGGGGATGGTATAATTGGCTTGTGGATACTGTCCCAAAACCTATAAAAGAGGGGGTCAAAAGAAGCTATGCGGCCCTTAAACGTATGGTTATGGGGCGCTATAACGCGGCAGCCAGCGCGAAACCTACACTCCATGACGAGGTAGAAAAAGAGGCTGAGGAAGACTATATTGAATACATCCAAAATCCCCACGAACAGCCAGGGCAAGATTTTACCGCCAGGAACATAAGCATGCCCATAACAGGACGTTTCAAAGTTTCCGCATTCCCGGTATAGGAGGGGCCGACGTTGACGGGTATATAGGGATGGTGCGACCAAACGTGAAAACCTTGGTTGAGGGGCAGGTAGAAGATATGGGGTCGGCAAAGATACAGCTGTCACTATGGATTATGTGGAAGAAGCCATCAGATATAGAGGGGGCCAACGACGAGGAGTATATTGAGACGAAGAAGGTCTTCCATAGTAATATGGCCTCAGTATTCCAGGGTAGTGACGTAGACGATATGCTGGATATGATGTTTGCCCAAATCAAAACAGGTGTGGAAAATCCAGCACTGCCCAAAAGCGGCCTTACAATTAGTCGAATACTATACCTCGACGTAGACTGAGGCTAACAAGGGGCTCATCGTATATCGAGCTACCCAAATGGATAGCCTCTAAAAAGGCCGCCATTAACCCAGTGAATGAGGACGAGGAGTGTTTCAGGTGGGCTGTTATAG
This sequence comes from Hydractinia echinata, assembly GCA_030067915.1. Taxonomy (NCBI): domain Eukaryota; kingdom Metazoa; phylum Cnidaria; class Hydrozoa; order Anthoathecata; family Hydractiniidae; genus Hydractinia; species Hydractinia echinata. Next base: position 57,874 of record JASGCC010000203.1, read on the forward strand.
CATCCTTACATCATGAGGAGATAGGGAGTAACCCGAATCAGATATCTCAGATGAAACCCTACATGGACCTTTATAACTGGGAGGGCATAGAGTTCCCAACAAGTATCAAAAGCATATACAAATTTGAGGCGAATAACCCTGACATTGCGGGGAATGTCCTGTATGTGACGGAAAAGAAGAAATATCCTGAGGCGATCACTGCACAACGGGCGTACCAGGGTGGTGACCCTATTGTATATCACCGATGACAAAAAGACTCACTATACAGCCGTCAAAAGTCTATCACGGCTCCTGGGTATTGAGACCTCGAAAAATACGGCAAAAATGCACTTCTGCCTAAACTGCCTACAGGCCTTTCCCACAATTGAATCGAGGGATAAGCACCATGGCTACTGCAAGGACCACGAGGCAGTCAAGATCACAATGCCAACAGAGTCCGAAAAATGGCTATACTATAGGGATGGCCAACAGCAATTCAAGGTACCATTTGCTATCTATGCAGACTTCGAGGGTCTACTCATCCCGGTAGAGGATGCCAGGGAGACCAAGACTAAAAAGCTAAGCAAGCATGTACCATCTGGCTGGTGCACGTATAGTACCTTTGCCTATGGGGATGTACCAGATCCTCTAACAGTCTACAGGGGTGAGGACTGTGTGACGAGGTTCGTCAACCATCTGGAGGACGAGGTCAAAAGACTATACTATACCTACCCTCAGCAGGACATGCTGCCTCTAACAGAGGTCCTAAAAAGAGAACATGGCGAGGCATCGAAATGCCATATCTGTCTAAAGCCCTTCGATGGCTGTGAAAATAACCGTAAAGTCAGGGACCATTGTCACTATACTGGGCTATATAGGGGTGCGGCCCATAACAACTGCAATATCAAATACAAGATACCAAGTCACATACCTGTGATATTCCATAACCTAAGCGGGTATGATGCCCATCTCTTCATACGGGAACTGGGTGAGAAGTATGACACTCAGGACATTGGCTGCATAGCTGAGAATACTGAAAAGTACATCAGTTTCAACGTGAAAATCAAGGTACCCCTTGGAGGTATGGGATATGGTGATGGCGAGACGTATAAGAAGATCGAGATTAGGTTCATAGATTCCTGTCGATTTATGGCATCCTCGTTAGACAAATTGGCAAGCAACCTCATTGGTACAAACGCCGCCGGTATGAAATGCCACCAGTGTGCAGATACATGCCTTGAATTGCAGGACATAGACGCCGAATACATGGCAAAATTCTGGTGTAAAAATTGCGACTCAAATACCACGAAGCAATTAGACAGGGAGCAGGTAAAGGCAAACGTACCATCCATGGCAAAGTTCATCGACAAAGATGATACCTTCAGGCTGATGCTTCGAAAAGGCGTGTATCCGTATGAATACATGGATGGATGGCAGCGATTCGAAGAGTTGGGGCTACCCACAAAGGAGGCGTTCTACAGCAAGCTGAATATAAGGGGTATCAGCGACAGGGACTATGAATATGCTAAAAAGGTATGGAATGTCATTGCCCCAGGGGGTGATAACGTCACCATGGGGGACTATCATGACATTTATCTGACCATAGACGTCCTGCTATTAGCCGAAATATTCGAGACATTTCGAGGCGTGTGCTTAACGAACTACAAGCTTGATCCTGCACACTTTTACAGCGCACCCGGCTTGGCATGGAAGGCAGCACTCAAGTATACCGAAATCAAGCTAGAGCTCCTTACAGACCCCGACATGCTATTGATGTTCGAGAGAGGTGTAAGAGGAGGCATAACCCAGGCTGTACATCGTTATGCCAAGGCAAATAATAAGTACATGGGAGACCAGTACGATCCGGAGGTTGAATCCTCCTACCTCCAATACCTCGATGCAAACAACCTGTATGGATGGGCGATGCGTCAAGACCTACCAACGGACGGCTTCAAATGGGTGTCAAACGTTGAGGCATTTACCGAATGGCGGATCGGGAAGCTCGTTGAGGACAACAACCATGGGTACATATTAGAGGTTGATATCGACTATCCAAAGACACTACACGATAAACATAATGAGCTGCCAATCCTACCCGAACGCAGGACGGTCCACAAGGTCGAGAAATTAGTACCAAATTTGGAGGACAAGCGAAAGTATGTAGTACATATCAGGGCATTAAATGAGGCTATAAAGCATGGTCTTGAACTGGAGAGGGTGCGTAGGGTAATCAGGTTCAACCAGAAGGCATGGCTGAAGGGGTATATAGATCACAACACGAGGCTGAGAACGGCTGCGAACAACGAGTTTGAGAAGGACTTCTACAAGCTAATGAATTTAAGTGTATTCGGTAAGACCATGGAGAATATTAGAAATCACCGCAACATACAGCTGGTCACAAACGAGGACAAGTACACGAAGCTTGTGATGAAGCCAAATTTCAAAGGTGTAAGCAGATTTAGCAAGCACCTAGTAGGCGTTGAAATGGGCAAGACCGAGGTCAAGATGAATAAGCCGGTGTATATAGGCCAGGCCATATTGGATCTGTCAAAGCTAGTCATGTACGAGTTTCATTATGACTACATCAAGCCAAAATAGGGTTCTAAAATACAACTATGCTATATGGATACAGACTCATTCGTATACCATATCAAGACACATGATTTTTACAAGGATATAAAGGACGACGTCGAAAAAAGATTCGACACAAGTGCGTATAGCGAGGATGATAAACGACCTCTCCCCATAGAAAAAAACAAGAAGGTCGTGGGCCTGATGAAAGACGAGCTTGCAGGGAAGGTCATGACCGAGTTCATCACTCTGAGGGCAAAACTCTATGCTTATAACAGTCTCACAAAAGAGGGCGGTGATCGCAAAGCGAAGGGCGTGAAGAGATGCGTAACCAAAAAAAGTATCACTTTTGATGATTATCGTCGATGTCTGGAAGAAGGCGCCGACGTCTATAAGAGTCAGGTCCTAATTAAAAATAAGAACCATAAGATATACACCCGGGAGGTATCGAAGTTAGCACTCAACAGAGATGACGATAAACGGATTGTTCAAACTGATCAAATTACAACACTAGCCCGTGGCCATCGCCGCCTGATGTCTACCGGGGAATAAAATGGAGGTGTGCCTACTAATCGCTATAATCCTACCATATGTCCTGATCGCCTAATTTCTTTTTCAATATCGACTACTAATAAAGAGGATGTCTGATATCGCACAAGTATTCGACACGGCCTCTGCAGAATATGAACAGATAGAGAAACCCATCGATAAACGCCAGGCCCTGAAGGAGGCCCTGAGGAAAGGCAAGGGACACCTTTTACCCAAAAAATGCACAGAAGGGTTTGTTGACAAGGCCCCAGAAGAGGCCATCGATAAAGTACATACCGAGTACCTTCAACGAGAACTCCTCGAAAAGGGGGAAAAGACGGCCAGGGCACTGTCTACCCATGTTATCAGCCTCTATGCTAGCATAATTGGAAATATAGTGGATATCGACAATGTTGACGAATTGCGCAGGGATATTGAAGAGGACCCCATCATTAAGGATTCCATGAGAGATTTGGGAATACTCGTGTACTGTACCATTGGGAGGTGCTTAGCCCCACTACTGGTAGCGGGCCATACTGCTCGGCATATGGGTAAAAGGAAACAAGATGAGAAGGAGGTGGAGGTGGAGACCAAGGAGAAAGATCTTTGAGGATCGGGGTAAAATTTATCTTGATAAATGAGTGAGGAGTCTACTAACCAAATCATAACCAAGAAGAACGAAGGCCGTGTTGCTGCCGGCAAGAGACTTGCGGAATGGAACCGAAACAACAAGGCCGACCTACATAAGAACGTGGGCAAAGGTACTTCGCCAGGCGATGAGGAACCTGTCGCAGTTCCTCATAAGTCCATGGATAATGTATACCTTTATGGCGTAGGGACCTTGGCCGTGCTCGCGATAGGAGTTGGCGTATGGTATAAGTTTGGCAGGGGTGGCAAAAATGGCGGAGAAACCCACAAACCAACCCCGGAACCTCAAAAGGGCAAGGCTCATCCTGAATTCTTTAAAATGCTCTAATATAAATGACTACAAGCAACGTTACCCCAAGGAGATCCTGGATATGCTATATGAGACCGTTGTGGACCTTAGTTTTACCATCGCCTATGCCCTTGGGGGCAAGAAATTTCTAGGGATAACGAGACCCTCTGCTAAAATGGACATGAATGACGTCCTCAAGATGACTGCCTACTTCGCGGCGGGACGGGCGAGTCGCGAGATGGCCGTGAAGAAAGGCTGGTTGCCTGCAAGCATAGTACCTAAACCAAAATAGAGCGCCCAGTAAAATTTTCTATTTGTCCCGAAGGCAAATAGAAAATGGAGGAGGCTAAGGATTGCTCAAAATGTAAAAGACATCTTTCCCTGGACAATTTCAGGATCAAGCGTGGCCAAATGCTAAGGCAGTGTATCACCTGCATGGGAGGAATACGAATATTTGCACATGGACTACAAGGTCCCGTTTAAGTATATTGAAACAGGCAGGTACCCAACGCTTGTTGATGTTGCCAAGGCATTGCACAAGGCTCGTACCTTCAAGTAAATGGAAAGTAAAAAATGTTGTTCGAAGTGCAAAAAACTGCTTTCCCTGGACATGTTCAAGATTAGAGGTAATAATAGGACAAAAAGTTGTATAGGTTGCCTGGATAAAGCGAAGGGGCGGCAGCGTACCAAATGCAAGGACCATGTTATCGAACAAAAGGTAGACATCCTCGTGACTGATGCTGAAATTAAAGATATTCAGCAGGATGAGAATTATCTACTTTTGTATAATTTATTGACATACAACATCATACCCCGGTACGCCAAACTCGTTGAAGCGCTAGCCGATGCCAGTCATGAAAAAGAGCTATATGTTAAAATGTATCGCAAGGTACTGCGGTGTCTTGTAGGTAAATTAACCTTTTCTCCATTACCCTTGGAATACCAGGCTCGAAATACCAAGCTATGCACGGCATGCAAGGGCTTTTTGGAAAATAAACATGGAGGTGTGCTGATCTGCCCCGACTGTGCCGGGGTTTTTTCAAAGGTCTGCGATCAGAAGTGGCTATATTATTAGGTAAATGAACGTTATTAAAAGTCCCCATACGGCAATTTTTACAGGCCCGACGTCATGCGGAAAAACACAGCGTGTCCTTGATTTACTGGAAAATGAGTATAGGAAGCACTATAGTAATATTGTGATACTATGTCCTACCCTGAAGTGGAACAGCACCTACCTTGAAAGAGCCTCACTCTGGAAGGACGACTATATCTTCTTGATAGATCCAAAGGATCATCTTTTCGAATGGATCCAAAAAATGTCGTCGCTGCTGGCAGGCGAGGAGAGTCTTTTCATAGTGGACGACATGATATCTGACGAGAGCCTCGATAATCGTCGACAGTCCCTACTTGAATTGGCTATCAGTGGTAGTCATCGCAAGCACAGCTTGTGGCTATTAACACAATCGTATACTGCATTACCCAAGAATCTGAGGAGGCAAAAGAATCAGTTGTTTGCCTGGTACCCTCATGAGCGCTTAGATATGAAGATGATAGACGAGGGAACCAACATGATCCCCGACTGGGGTGAGATCAAGGCTGAATCTAAGCATGCGTGCTTGTACGTGAGGCTGGAACACCGTAGGATTTGGAGGATCCTAGAATGACCATATAAAAAAGCTACCTGAAGATATGGCTACTAAACAAATATGGAGGAGGCCAAGAAATGTTCAAAATGCTCAAGATCTCTTCCCCTGGGCCAGTTCAAGATTAAAGGGAATGGTAAACAGGCAAAAATGTGCATCAAATGCCTCGATGCCAGCAAGGCGTCAAAGAAACGCAATATATGCCCCCATTAAAGGAGAAGATCACAATGCAGGGACTGCGGGGGAGGAGAAATCTGCGAACATGGCAGGATAAGATCAACGTGTAAAGGCTGTAAGGGTAGTCAGATTTGCAAACATGGTAGGATAAGATCAAGGTGCCATGAATGTGGAGGTGGAAGCATCTGCCACCATGAAAAACAGAGACGATATTGCCCCACCTGCGATCCTTCCGGGCATCTCGCTTCTGTTGTACGATGTCAAACCCACTACGCCCTGAAGGAAAACAAGGAGCTCAGCTCCCAGGAGTATCTTGGGTGTGATATCGCTACGCTGCGGGTCCATATTGAAGCCCAGTTTTCTGAGGGTATGACATGGGACAACCATGGGGAGTGGCACATTGATCACAAAGTACCAATTAAATATAGGGAAAATGGGGATGCCCCATCGCTTACCGAGGTGGCGAAAAGGCTTCACTATTCCAACACGCAACCCATGTGGGCGAGCGAGAACATATCATAAGGCAATCGATATATTACAGAATAGGAAGCCCGCACCCAACCAAAACACAATTTTATTACTCTTTTGTGGGTAGTAAAATTACCATTTATGACCACGTTGAAATCCACCGGCCCACGTTGATATATTAGAAATATGTCGTCACAGCTTTCGTTCAACACGGGAGCAATTGAAACCCTGTCTAACAACCAGAATCATCAACCTATGTTTAAACGTGCTGATATTGGTAGGTTTTTAGGTCTCGTTGATATTCGTCACATGTTTTCAGATATTGTGACCACGCCACGCACCGATCTTATAGGGGGAGGGGTTGGGAACCCACCACTAAATGAGGCCCAAAATAGCCATGACGCTTTCGTGACATTGGATCAGGCATTGGAAATCATCCGCCGCTCCCGAAAACCAAGGGCCGCAGGGCTAATCAAATGGCTCGCCCGAGCGGGTGTTAAAAAACTACAAGACGAACTTGAGAAGCAGCGCCAAGCCCTCGAGGACAGAGATATTGCCGTCGCTATACTCGAGGATGATCTAGACGGCAGAGATAGTCAGCTCATGGTACTCGAGGACGAACTTGAGGCACAGGCTAAGGAAAATGCGAGACTTAAAGAAAGACATGTTCCACACCGATATCAATATGATACCGTGCTATGTGTGGTTGATAAAAACGATCCTCACAAGCATGGAAAAAAAGGCATGCATAGGCACTATATGATCCGATGCCAGCGTAAGCAACTCAGCACAAGAATAAGCACCCTAAGGGCAATGTACCCCGAGGTGACCGTAAGGAAACCGGAATGCGATGATCCGAATGCCGTACATGCCTGGTGCCGATTCAGAGACGATACCCTAGGCATTGGGAATTATTACCTAAATCACTTCACGTTGCCTGACGATGATACGCGGAATCTATTTGAAGGGATGTTTGACATTGATATGTCGTAAGCGGGCGCTAATTTTAATACTTTTAAAAGAGTATTTAAATTATCATTTTTGACCCTTTTGGGTGTATGTTATAAGCCAGTGAAATATCAAAAGATGGAAGCCTATATACAAAAAAAGCAATTTGCAAAGGATTACGATATCCGCGTACCTGTACTACGATGCTGCATAAAGGCAGGATCAGTGACAGGTTATTGCCCTACCTGCCTGGAAAATTTCAGGTATCGAAATGGGAAATACTATGAAGGATTTGAATACCCTAGCGACCTAGACCTTTTAAACAGGGTATGGTCAGGCAGGAAGGCATGGGGTACATTTGCAAGAAGCGAGATCGACGAGGATCTCGAGGATGATATAAAAACCCTAGGGCTTTATATTGTTTCGGTTAAAGAGAACAAGTATGGGGCACTCTGTTATGAGGTTATCAAAGATGAGGGGGCTGAGGATATCGGATTTGGCCAACATAAAAACAATAGGCAATATCCTCAATTTTCCTATACCAGATAGACGATTGGTTGATATTGATCTGGATATTGAGCCTGATGTCATCAAAGGTATCGTTTATGGGTACCCATTCTATACCGAGCCCCCTTTGCTGTATATAAGAGATCCGAGTAAAGAGTTGGAGGATGAACCTCTAGGGGTACTCTTGAAATTACTCTTTACCAATCCTTGATATGCTCCGGAGGTACCTGAACATGCTCTGGAATAAGCATCAATTCCTCTGACACGAAGCTGCGATCGGGACCATCCTTTAAATAGTACAAAAGACGACTTCCTGATACTATACGACCCAACCTGTAAGTATGTTTGCTGTAAAAGGCGTCGGTGGCGCGTCTCTTAGAGTCATCATGCTCCTCTCCTGGTTGTAGCAGATAGAGATAAAGACCATCCTCGGGCAAGGTTTTTTTTTCAGGGTATTGTTGACTTTTTGCAAGTGGGACATACTCGAGCTTAATCGCCTTGTTAGGCTTTATGCCGATCATGGCAGTTTTGCTGCTGTTTAGACTTTTGACAATAGTGTATAGGTGCTTGACCAAAAATGGTACTAGGCTCGCCAGAGACCAACTCCTGTGCTTCCTGGGGCTTAAAGAGCCTTTCAGCAAGTACCTTGTTATAGCTCTCTACAAAGGCTGTAAATGTATGGTGGTATTTGGTAGTAGCTCTCTTGATTTCAACGCCTTTACCCTCCAGTAGCTTCGTTACATCTGATTTGAATTCGGAACCATTGTCACATTGAAATGTTTTGGGGTAGTGTAAGGGCCCTGCTTTGTAAATATCTTTGATCATATCCGCAACCTCGCTGGCTTTTTTGGTACGCAGGGGCCTAGCTACTTTGTACCTTGAGGCCACGTCAATGCCCGTCAGGATGTATTTGTACGTACTACCATATAACCGATCATGCGGCATATACAACAGATCAAACTGATGCATTTCATTGGGTGTTGTAATGGTGAAGTGTGGATAATCAATACGCTTTGGGCCCTTGATGTGTCTCAGCCACAAGAGTTGACGGGACAGTCAATGAGTTACTAGCTTTTTTGAGAGACCGCTCTCCTTCGCGAGTAATTTGATAGCTTTCCGTCCGGCCCACAGGTGTTCCGGGGTATAGTATATTTGGCTTAGTTTTTCAGCCTCCTCCTCGGTAACTATGTGATGCTTTTGACATGTCTTTATTTATACATGTTAAAAACGTTCCTATAGATACTTATATGCCACGAAGCCCAACAGTGACAGGGAGCCAAGGATGAAGGTGAGTTCACCGTCTTGTTGGGGTTTGGAGGGTGTATAATAGTCAGATAATTGCGGGGCCTTCTTGTTTGAAACTATATAATATTGGTACATATCGTCATCGAGCTCTTTGAGACTTTTACCAGCCTTTATCTGTATTTCCCGTTGCCTGGTGAACCAATCGAGCTTGGCTTGCCTATCCCGTATCCACTCTGCTTGGGCCTCATTCAATTTCTCCACCGCCTCGTCGTGCCTCTTCCGCTCAGCTTCACCATGACCTGAAAGCTTTGAAAAAAGGTAGTTGGTGCCACTAAAGGCTAGGGCGTTGATTGCCGCCGCTGCAACAAGAACAGCGATTGTTACCATACTTTATTTTAATATTCCACAGAATGATAACGGCCGCCCAGAATGTTTAATTGAGCATCCATCAGCAAGTACACATAACAGCTTATATCCCCAGTTCCGTCGGCTTTTTTGGTCATATGGAGGGTAATGCCGTCACTAAGCCTCTGTAGGGGCCTCCCGCTACCATGTAGGGTATGGTCAGGAGATGCTCTGAAATCGATAAACAACGCATACCGTTCATTGAAGAATTGCCCAATCGTTACCGAAGAGTCGTGACTACCAAAGAGGTTGGCAATCTGCTCCAGGTGATCCTTGGGAAGCATGGCATGGCTATACAGTTCGTTAGGTTCACCTTCCACCGTGATGGATATCTACACCGGAATAGGCCTTCAATTTCCCGGGGTCTATAAAGAGTAACATGACACCCTTGAGACACTTTGCGGGCGTATCGATTTGGAAGTTGTGGCTTGTATCAGCCTTTTTCATGGTCACCACCTTGCTTCTTAGTATCCTTTCGTAGGGCAACGCGAGACGATTATACCTTGACATCATGGCACTTGCGAGACCTTCATGGGTGATCTTGTCAAACTCTAGCTTGATGTTGGTTATCTTGTACGCTGCATCGCCAGCCTTGGCAGCCGTAGATCCCACGGCTGCTGTCCCTGTATCTTTGATCACGTCAGCATGTGGCGCGAAATGCAGGACAAACTGCAATCTGTCATGTAGCTCTGCCGGATAAAATGGCAAATCCCTCGCTAGCTCAAACATTTTACCCAATGGGATGCAGAAAGTGTTGCTATACGCCGCAGCGATGGCTTTCTCCTCATCCGTACCGACATACTCAGTAGCCTTGACCTGCAGGGCTCTGATTGTACCATCGTTGGAGTTGATGCCTTCCAAAATGAGGTTGTTTTCCCGATCGAATTTGGGCAGCCACAAGTCCCGGTACACTGCCAGGATATTGTAATCAGATATATTTTGTACCTCATTGCCATCCAGGGTAACCCGCAGATTTCTCACCAGGCTTTTACCGATATTGCTTACTAGGGTACCCTTCGTATTTGTGCCCGTCAGCGTCAGGTCAAATAAGAGCTTGAGGCTGCCAGGAAAAATGACGTCATTATGGGACATGTTGGGGATATCCACGTACAGGTCCTCATTTTGATTGATGGTTGAAGGTATGTTAGGTATCTGAACCCGTTGCTTTCGTCCTTTGATACCAAAAAGCTGTTTCGTCTCTGCGTAGGGGTCTAGGGTTGTTCCGAATGCACTCATGTTTTATTATATAAGGAAAATCTTAAAATAAATGCCAACTAATCCAGTGTTTGTACCTGATATTGATATTGATGACGAGGAGGATGAGGGTCATCCAGATAAGCCTGATGATACTACGTCAAAACTCCCTAAAACGCCAAAACTCCCTGGAACGCCGGGGCCTTCAACAGAACAACAGCAGGGGGATACGCTTTCGGGGCAGAGGCAAAAGGTATTAAATTCAAGGATCAACGGCCTTTACGATCGTCTTACGGAGAAGTTGGGGTTAAGGCCTAATGCGAGATATTACAATGCCTTCAGGGAGGATAAGGGGGATCAACTTATTGTTAAAGAGATAGTGGCAGGAAAACGAACCTTGCCGGAAATAGTGATTACGAATCAAGATGGTACCTTAAAAGCTATTGGCCGGATACAAACGTTGCTGGGCAGTAATCGTCTGCAGGCCCTGGGTTTTGTCGACTATGTTACACCCAATAAAGGTGCTAAATTAAGGGCCCAGAATCTCTTGAAACAGTATGGTAAAATAGGGAAGGGGGCTGAGAACGCCGAAAATATTGAGATGGAATCGTTAGAGGAGATTGACGAATTTGTAGATGCCACGGAAAGCCTTATACAAGACACTTCGTTTGTTGGGCCTGATGAAGGTGGCATCACCGAACGTGAAAGAAGGGGGCTGAACCTCGAACTTCAGACATTAAGGGGTAACTTGAAAAGCTTGATAAACAAGATGGTTCTATACGACAGCGAGATTAACGCGGCAGAGGGCAAGGTGAAAGAACTTGAGAAGAAGAAGGCTGGGGCGAATGAAGGACAAATGGCTAAGTTTGAGGGGGAAATAGAAAATCTTAATGATAAGATTAAAGATTTGAACGATAAGAAAGAGGCCATGGGGGAAGCACATGGCATACTATCCACTGACATATACCCCCAGCTGAGAAATATCAAGGACACGCTGTTGAAAATCTCCGAAGATAACACATCTCTGTCTGAGAAGCTTAAGATTTTATTCAATGAGCAAGGGATTACCATAGCGAGTATCGTCTCTGCTATTGGCCTACTGATAAGCACCATTGTACTCTCCGTTACGGGAGGAAGTGCAGCGGCAGGTGCTGCAGGAGGAAGTGCCGCAGCGGGTGCTGGAAAAGGCTTCGTGGAGAAGCAGCTTGAAAGACTTGGAAAATTTCTCAAATACCTAGCAGGCTTACCTGCTAGGTATTTGAGAAATTTACCGGTAATACCAGGTAATGCAGGTGTTGCATTACCTGGTATTATGGGTACCATAGTCTCGTTCTTTTTGAGGGTGGCAGCAACCGTTGTCGAATACGCAGCCAAGCATCTGTACATGGCCATCGCGGCCGCTGCCGGGTTTGCCGTGTTCTATGTTAGGGGGTCTAATATTAGTTATTTTTTAAGCCAGATGTAGGCAATAATGATCCCTACGCCTGTCGTGATTAATGCAGCCTTGTTATTCTCGTGCTGGTTTTGTGGGGGTTGTTCGGGAGGATGTATAGGAGGGGGTAGTTTGATATCTGCCACATGTCTGATGGTATGCTCGGTATGCCTAAGGGGTGTGGTATGTATAGGTGTTTTGATAGCATGCCTGGGAGGTATAGTATGCCTATGTGATATAGCATGTATAGGTGTTTTGATATCATGCCTTGGTGGTGCGGATGTCGCATGCCTGACAATAGGCTTGTTGTTCACATCGATCTGTGCTCCCACATTTACATTGGCGGGTGCTATCAGGATATTGTTGTTGTACCCTACAATCCTGCCTATGCGCAGGTTCATGTCTGATGGCAACATATACACGCTTGGCAAAACGGCAAAATTCACCGGCGTTCTGGCATATTGTAACACCTTCTGGAATTCTGTAATGTCGTGTCCCACATTCTCCTGACGTTGCACCATGGCTTCAAATTTCTGCATTAAAATCTGCCTTGCCGTATAGTTGTCCGCACCGGATCCGAGTAGGGATGCTTTGGCCCCTGCCTGCGAACCAAGTAACAGTACCACGTATACTCGAATAGTCTCACTTAGCTTAGTGAGGCATTTCGATGTCAAGCCCTGTGAATTTGGCTTGATGAATTTAGCCCAGTCCCCATCAACTTGAGGCCACCATCTGTCGTTTGTCAACGATGCACCTATCGCCCTAAACTTGTACAGTTCATTGGGATCTGCGCCATACTCGCGGCATACTTGCGCATACCCAGAGGTTGAATAAGGGTTCTTATAGCGTGAGAACCCATCATCGTAGGGCATCGGAACCTTCATCCTGGCAAGTATACGACGTATATGATAATAGGCATGAAATTTAAAGATTGAGTTGACAATGGGTACCGAACCCGTCATGTGCTTGCCAGAGATGCCTAATGCGGTGCTTGCGCAGTGGGTGGCAAAATTAACCTGCACATTCCAGTAGTCCAACGCTTGTCCCTTCCAACCCACAATGACAGGGTCATTCAGTAGATTTGTTGAAGGCTTGATGGGGTATTTGGTAAACTCTGGGAATGCCACAGAAATGTGTGATTCTGTAGATACGTACAGGTCCTGATGCTCCAAATTGGTTACGACAAGTGGCCATTCTCCCCTGTTGGAATTGTAATTTGTCCTGGGGTTGTATGAATATATGTTCATCTTTGTTTTAAAACAAAGGATGAAGCAGCTATACATTACCGACATATACAAGCCTACCATTTTCAAGGACTATCTGGGACAGAATTGTAAAATAGCTTTGAAATCCATTAGCATACGGGGTGAGTGGCTCAACATCTATAATAACAACGATTTCACCATCCATAGGGTTGGACCCGATCAAAGAGAGACTAGAATACGGATTATGGCCGGCCTGTATAGGATTGAGGACGTGGTATCCATTGTAAACAGTCAGTCGGGATAAGATCAAGTTATTTATACTTAAAAATGGGTTATGCACGCTTCGTGTCAGTGATGGGTACACCGTTGCATTTAACCGGCAGTTACATGAACTACTTGGATTTGCATATGACCCCTCGAAAAATTATTATCAGAAAGGTGACTATAATGCAACTTATAAGACCGACATCTATATAAGGCTGAGGCTCGTTTGCCCTCAGTTGGATGAGGATGACTGCCTGTTAGATGGTAAAAAGTCTAAAATTCTGGCACTACTTCCCATTAAGGAGCTAAGCGCCTGGGGGGATATATTGACTTGGACCTTTGATACGCCTGTATACCTCCCTTTAAAAGGTAGTACGGATCGTCTCGAGTTCATGCTTACAGATGAATTTCATGATGACAAGAACGTGGCCTTCACCGGATTAACGATGCATTTGTTGGTAGAATAAATGGCTGATATAAGCAAACTGTACCCCAGCTTGCCGAGCGCACCGGCACAAGATGCCGAACCTGATGAAGGTCAGAAATATAGACTTGGTGAGGTTGGTGAGATTGAAAAATATTTTCGGAGTGAAATCAAAGAGCGTGATAAATTGGCAAAGAAATTTAAAATGCATGGGACCTGGATTCGATACTGCGATCATGGACTGCTTGGCATCAGTGTAATAACCTCAGGTATCGGTATAGGAACCCTGTTATCAGGAATGGGCGTACCACTAGCAGTGGCAATGGGTGGCTTGACCGTGGCCGTAGGGGTAGGACAGGCAGGTCTTAGGACTGCTGGAAAAAAAATGGGCGTCAAATCCAAGAAGCACGAGAACATACGGTTATTGGCGGAATCAAAGCTGAACTCTATTATTGATCTAATCTCAAGGGCGGTTGAAAATGGTGTCATTGATAAATATGAATTTAATATGATCGTTAAAGAGAAGCAGACATATGATGTTAAAGAAACAGATGCGACAACGGTTCAACCGCGTCGTAAACGCCCTCAATGAAGAGGAGCGGGCTCAGCTAGTGGCGAAAGGTAGGCAAGATGCGCATGATGAAATTTTAAAAAACGTCAGATCTGTACAGTATGCAAGCACTACTTAGAGTCCCCACCTGAGTATAAACCTTAATTTAATATATTTTATAGGTCATGCAGGACCTATGAAATATATAGTTTTTTCTAATCCACCTCACCTAGCAGTGGTTCCCTTTCGGATTCCTTATATCGGCATTCAATAATATGTGCCTGTGGATGGTAATTATTTCCCTGCATATACACGGATGATATAGCCATGATTGTACTGGCCTGGCATGGTAAATTGTACGGTACTTGCATACCATTGAACTTAGTTGTAATAGCGTCTTTGTAGTATTTGAGTTTGGCATTCACGTAACGGTCCTTTTTTACGGGCTCTGTCGTCAATTGTTGAGATATCAACTCCGATATTTTGTCCCAGATTTGACGATACTTCGCAACCCAGTCGGGGTGGTCCTCAAAATCAAGGCCCATCGCCGGTACGGCATTAGCGTTGTACCTGGTCACCCCATTCGGGGACCAGGTTTTGGGTGTTTTTATTCTCAGGGCCACCACGAGGTCTTGCGTATGGTACCCTACTATATACCGCTTATCCTTGCCCCCATTAGCGGGCATTGGATCTGACACTGTCAGGCAGTCCACGTTGACATCGTTGATTTCCGTAAAGGTGATTGCAAATGAGTAGAATAGCTTGGGGTTTACAATTTCGTTCTCAAATAGCATGTTTTTATTGGTTCTCAAACGACTTCAGAGAGTTGCATATCATTTTACATACACACCCGCCCCCGTTATATGTAATATAGTCTCGATGACACTCCCAGCACAAGATTTTACCGTTTACCTCAAACCTCTTACCGCATGCGCACCTATCATATTCATCCAGTATTTTTTCACAGTCCTTACATCGTTCTTCATTCATTTATTTCAAGGGCGTTGTAGCGATCCCATAGGTCTTGAATACTCTGTTTATTATAATTTTCCCTTTCCGATTCATTTACCATGGACAACGCTATAAGTGGCAGTGATATACCAATACCTGCCATAAATGCCAGGAATAGCACGTTTCCAAACATATTCATCTTCGATTTACAACTAATGCACATTTATTAGTAGTATTTTTTGATTTCATCTTATAGCCCCGAGGGGTTGTAGGATGACTTATGAATTTCACCTACATATTGAACTTGTCGGGGACATGCTCTAGCATATGGGCCTTCTACTCAAGTGCCTTGTTGCACATGCCTTGCGTCTTGAATTTATCTGGCATATGCCTGAGCATCCAGGGATGATTTTCAACAGCTTTGTTGCACATGTCCTGCGTCTTGAATTGATCCGGTATATATATGAGCATCCAGGGATCTTTTTCAACAGCCCTATTACGCATGCCCTGCGTCCTTATATGATCCGGTATGTGCCTGATCATCCCAGGTTCTTTTTCAACAGCCTTGTTGCACATGTCCTGCGTCTTGAATTGATCCGGCACATCCTCGAGCGCTAGGGGATACTTTTCAACATATTTGTTACACATACCCTGCGTCTTGACTTGATCGGGGACATCCCTTAGCATGTGGGGATACTTTTCGGCGGCCATATTGCACATGTCTTGCGTCATCTTTATTATAAGATTTCAACAGAGTCAGAAGATTACATCTATGTATTGGATACATCTTTATTGCGCATGCGTTGATTTTTAATGACGTCAGCAGCATTCAGGGAATTCACACTGTGCTAGAAATTTACTCATTTTTGTATGATTTAATGACGTCATCACTCTATATGGACTTACCCCCTACTCAACATTGAGTAGGGGACTCAACATTGCATGATAGGGACTTTAACCCCATTAGGTATGGTTAAGCACCGCATGGTACCGCATGGTATTGGATTTGTTGTGACTTGCTGTGACGTCTGTGCTCAGAACATACATTTCCCTATCTCTCTCTCTTTCTGAGTCATTCAACCTACGTCAAGCCATTGAAGCCACTTTGCTCTGATCCGATATAGATGTCTTGCTTTTGCTGACCTCAGTGAGTGTTTTCTATAAATAGAACATCCTATTTTATATGTTTTTTTTTATCATAGAATAGTAATTGTTGAGTCTACTTTTTCGATGTATGCATGTATGATAGTGATCATTTTTTAATAACATAATTACCGAACTTTGCTTCATGAACATTCATAACCCCGAGTTTAAATTGAACAATGTGACTAATCGCTTCGGAGGCCATTTTAATTTATCTGTGACTTGTTTACCAAGCTTGGCCACATCTTACTCTGGTAAAAACTTTATAGTTTAATAATGTTTGTTAGGGTAAGTGAAACCACTCGCCCGAATATTCGGATGAATAGGGCTTTCCCGATATT
Source organism: Hydractinia echinata (assembly GCA_030067915.1). Taxonomy (NCBI): domain Eukaryota; kingdom Metazoa; phylum Cnidaria; class Hydrozoa; order Anthoathecata; family Hydractiniidae; genus Hydractinia; species Hydractinia echinata. The sequence goes on from JASGCC010000203.1 coordinate 74,786, forward strand.
AACCACGTGAGAAAAGAACAATAGAATTAGCCAATCAAAAAGCGCGGCCAGATTCTGGCCGCAGAAAAATCGTTTGAGACCCAGCGTAATTTTTCTCACCTTAACTACTCCGATTTCCCGGTGGTAAGAAAAGTTATGCTGGGTCTCCTGGCTACACTTTTTCAGGTCAAGATTAAAATGGCGCATTGAGCAGTGGTTTTGTATTTTGTAAACAACAAAACTTTTGTTATAAAGCTAGTTAAATTTATAAAAAACGTTTGGTTTTACTTTTTTAGATTTATTGGAATATCACTGATTAGTTCATGATGTCGCATTGTACATTAGGAAAGAAGATAGCGGCATAATAAAGTAGGCTACTGACATAAGAAAAACAAGTGTTATGTAAGCTAGCTAGCTAACAATGTTTTTAATATGTTTGGCACGTAGTTGGTGATCAAAAACCTAATGTAGACGTGTTGATGACAGCTAGCTTTATATATTTTAGCTTGGTATTTTGTTAACATTTAGCTATTAGCTAGCTAGCTTAACTTTTTCATAGTAAAATTTGCAGGGAGGATTAGGAACTTTGTTTTTTTGTTCCTTAATAAAACTTCTCCCAAAGACTTGCAATATTTGTTTCAAATCAGATTCACGAAAATAAATCCCAAAAATATGTATATTTCTTGGGACCCTATTTGCAAAGATTTATCAAATATTAACTTAAAATTGATGAATTTATTTAAGAAAAGAGGATGTAATTATTAAACTTAGGGAAGTGAAGGGAATCTAGTGTCTCTAAAAAATCCCTGAATTTCATAACTAACTTAACCGTATTCATGCAGGGGCAGGTAAAATCAACCTACCCGCAGCTGGTATTTGGTGACCTTTTTTATGGGCCTTCTCCAACACAATTTTACAACAAGATTATGGAAGATTTTTTTATTGTCCATCTGTGATATAGTGCATTCAAGAAATTAGAAAATATGAAACTGGGTTGCACCAATCAAACATGGCACAAATTTTTATTTAGACCCTAAAATAACACTTAGACTCTGACATATTTCAATCATGAAAATTGCTCTTCTTAATGTTTTTTGTACATGTATTTTTGTATACTGACAAAATTGATATAACTGTCAAAAATCGTTTATCGGTGTCCCTGGTTAAAACAGGAACTCAAAAACTATATACAATAGTGAAAATATTTTGCCCCAATTTTTTCTTCAAACCAGCCTATAAACATGTCCTACCAAGTTTCAAGTCTGTATTTCAATTTTATTTTAATAACCTTTAACCTTCAATTTTATCTTAATAACCTTTTGTAAACAAATTTCAAGATTACTGAATATCTATGAAGCGAGACTTTAACAATTGTACCAATCATAAAAGCTTTTGTTCTATATTATAAACTTCACTTCTAATTAATTTATGACCCATAACTCCACTAAAAACAACATATATATACTTCATTTCCATCCCAAATATAGCTATATATCTAAACCAAGCAGGCTGTTATAATCTGAAGCTGTCTACATATATCCAGAAATTATTCTGCCCTTCTCTTCACTCCCCTTGTTTTTTTCCGTAGGATTTAGAACGTTACAAAAAGAAAAGCTTATTCCATAAAACAAACTGGATTTGAAATCTAAACAATGAACTATCTAGCTAAGTTCAGCAAGCAAAAGTTCTATTCAGTACAGCTAGCTAAACTACATCAATGTATTATGTAACCTTCACATGGATGTGGAATGTAAATTAAATGAATGGATTAGACTATTTACCAATAATTTTAAGGGCCACGAAACACTATTTATAATTGATGATTGTTCTGCTGAAGGTGAAATAAATAAAAAACGTGATGCGCTATCAGAACTTGCATTCTCTGGTAGACATAGAAATCACTCCCTCTATGGGTATTAACAAAAAAGTATAATTCGGTTTCAAAAGACGTTAGAGAACAAGTTAAATGGCTTTGCTTGTTCTTCACCAAAGATAGAGATAGTTTTGAAGATTGTTTAAGGGAGAATGATGTTGTGCCAGATAATGAACGAGATAGATTGAAAACACTCCTGCAAAATCTGCCATATTCTAAACTTATACTGAAGTGTTACCAGCCAACTAGTTATTATTTGTTAAAATCCTGCTAAAATTTGTTGATACACTAGTTATAATTTTGTTAATTAATAATATAATGATTGAATACGCTAATTTCATTTTATTATTAGCAATTATTTTTGCAATTATATATCCATGTTATAAGTTGCGTAAGATTTTCTATTATATAAATATAGTAATGGATTCTAAGATACTTGATCAACTAACTAATTTAGAACAGAATGTTGCCAAAGAAATAAAACCTAAAAGAAATGGTAGAAGAAAGAAAAAGATAGAACAGCCATTAATTGAAGAACCAATGAGTAGTTATAGAGATGGGGGTACGAGGACATTTTGGTAAACCAAACTTTCCTCGAACACCCCATCTCTATATCTACTTGTACACGCAATGGTAACAATTGTTGTTTGTAAGCACTCTGGAATGCAATGAAAACTGATGATGGTAAGGAGCCGAGCAGGCTCGGGAAGTCATCGCGAAGCGATGAGTGAGGCTCCTTTCCAGCTCGCAGTGGGTAGAGACGAAGTCTCGTAGGGCACCAGAGCAAAACGTAAAATCATCTGGTTACATATGTTACATACACATCATTTAACAAACCAATTTTACCACCAAATGGGATGTTTCTTTTTGCGATGTTATTTTTCGGTTAAATCTGATGTCTAATGCGTTTAAGACTTAAAGATATAACATGTATGTATAGTATAGATGAATAAACTTACAGATAGAGAAATTTTGGAATTAGGTGATGAGGATTTACTTGATTATATGGGGTATCATATGGATGATTATTTTGGTGATACTGATGATAAGGATGATAAAGATATTATAGATTGTGCATGTGATGCGGATAAGATTAAGAGCATAACATCATCTACACTTGTTTGTCCAAAATGTGGTGTAGTTAGTGATATTCCTGTTTATATACCTTCATACAGTGTTTTTGAACGTTGTACTTTTCAGAAGAAGTGCATATACAAGAGGGATGGTAATTTTACTGTTATCCTAAAACAGTTACTATGCATGCAAGATCAAGATGTACCCGATAATGTGATAAAAACTTTACGGGATCAGATTAATAATACAGACAATGCATTATACAATTATACTATACCACTAAGTATCCCCATACTAGAATCACTATTAAAGAAGAACAAGTTGATGTCCTATAAAAATAGTATATTCTACATTTATTTCACATTAATGAATCAACCGTTTCCACATCTAACAATAGAGGAACATAATCGAGCACAACATCTATTTACTGTCATAAGTCACCTATACAATAAGTACAAACCAAATAAGAAAAAGAGCTTTATAAACTATTACTTTACACTAAAAAAGATTTTCCAAGCACTGGGTATGAACGATTATGCAAAAATAATTCCACAATTAAAAACACAATCTAGGCAAAAGGAAATAGAGAGAATATGGGGTTTAATATCTAAGGATTCCAAATGGGTTAAAGCTCTTCAGAAACAAATGATCTCTTAGGACCACCATCCAAATAATCATAGTCACAAGAAAAAAAGATAGTCTAGTTGCGTGGACCGTCGGCATTGTTTACGCGAACTATCCTCAATCAGCCTGGGACGGCCCGCTCATCCTGCACAGAAGTTCAAAATGGCGGCGCATGCAGGAGGAGACTACCTTGCAGGCGAAGATCTTGATGATTTATTTGAGTTACTTGAAGGCGGTTTTCTTGATGAAGATGTGGATTTTAATGTGGAATTAGATGCTGTGATAACGGAAGTGGAAGCTTACGAAGAAGTTGGGTATCCTTGTCAGGATTGTGATAAAATTTGTAAATCACAACGTGGCCTGACTAGACATCGCAATGTCAAACACACTACTGAAGTTACTCCTGAAATATCGACGAATGCTGGTCCTTCATTACCAAAACTTACTAAAGAAGAACAAATTTTGAAAAAGCTACACCCTTTGAAGTTGAAAGTACTTATCACGAAGAGTGCTGAGATATGCCTTGGTGATCAATGTTTACCCAAATCAACCAGGGAAGTGTTTCGTGATTTCAAAGTTTCTAATGATGATGCGGTCAAACTTTGGGAAAAACTGAAGCCAATCATTGGAAAGTATAACGGTGATGCAGAAGATTTTTATGCAAACTTTTATGGTCTATTGAAAGATAACTTGCTTCCATCAAAATTTGAGGACACTACTTTGAGCAATATTATTCTAACAGAACTTGCAAATCATGTTTTAATTCATCTTTCGGGTAATGATAAAGTTGTCGATTCTGTAACTGAAGCTGTAACACCTATCTCGGAGAATGAACAAAAAAGCCTGCAATATGTGGCTGGATTTATCGTTCACAAGCTTTATACAAAATTCCGTTTTTCGAAAAAGTCTCAACAAAGTGAATTCAACAAACAGGCTGTATCAATCCTACAAGCATGCAAAGTTGACTGTGATGATTCACAGACATTGATCAATATACGCGACCGTGGTGGCTTGTGGAGAGTGAACAAACAAATACAAGAACTTTTTCGAGAATGTGAAAAAATGTTTCGGTTGAAAACTTCAAATTTAAGCACAACACTAAATTGTCAAGACCTTGTTAAAAATATGCTCAAAAACTGTTCTGTACTTTCCAATTTCAAAAGTGTCTGTTATACCATTGATCCACAAGTCAGTAAAGAAGTCAGTATGAATCTTCTGGAACACATGCTTACTATGTTTACAAGAGTTCGCAGCTTTTCCTATGCTAGAGACATACGTGAAAAACATAAGGCTGCTAAAAAACTTGCAAAGAAAAGATCATTGAGAACTGAAATTAAAAAAGCCAGTAGCAGCAAAGACATGGGTCACTGATTCATCTAGTTCCGGGCATGAACTATAAAATCTGCCACAATGGCTATTTTTATAGCCACACATGTGATAAAAAAACATTACACATGGCTAAAAATCACAATAAAAATTCATTCCTTTTTTTTTTTTTTTCTGGTTGAACTTCAGACAAAAATCAGGATCCCTCACAGTACGATTTAGAGGTGCCGTGTGAGAAATCCTGTTACTTCATTTACGGTCAATTTAAGATATCAGGATTCCTCTGATTTTCCTGTAAATATATGCGTGAGTAATTCTGACGCGTTTTGAAAAAGTGACAACATTGCAATTTTTCCATAGCTAATAGCTTTCACAAAATAATAGATAGATGGGACATAGAAAAAATAAACATACATACTCATCCAATAACCATCTCCTAAAGTGATCCAATGATAGAACAAAGCATCTCCAGTCCCACAATATAAAGAGAACTAGATAAAATTGCCAATTAATAACATTTTTTCAAATGTGTGGCTATAAAAATAGCCGTTTTGTTGTGTGCTTCATTCAAAGTGTAGACTTTTTTCTTTTTGGTAATGGGGTGTCATCTATCATGTTGAATTTGCTACCACATCCTTGTACATTCCCAGCAATTGGTCTTACAGAAAATTGTGCTTTTATGGTATTATCATTATATCCAACGTCTCTCACCGATGGGTTGTCACGTCGCGATCCAATGGCACACTGCCTACCAAAATAATTTTCCAGATCGTCTTGACAAAACCGTTCAGAAAGAATGTACGGTACACCATGTTGTAAAAGGAATTTCACTACTTTTTTGAGAGAGTTAACTGTAATCTTAAGCCCTTCATGTGTTTGCCAGGAAATAAACATATTTGATTTGGCATTTTTTGTAAAATTATCACCACGCTCTTCAATTGACTCTTTCCATAAGGTGAAATAGGAGAGAAAACCGTCCAACCATGCAAAGCGTTCATCATCAACTGACTGATAAGGTTTTAGAAATGGTTTTCTCTTCAACTCATGTTCGACAGTGTTTTTCACATTCAAGCAGTCAAAAAAACTATCCATCATTAGACAAAATTGTGCAGTACCAGCTGCTTCAGGTGGACCAAACTGATTGAGAACTTTGCCAACAGTTTCACTGAGAACTTGAGCTGCAAGACGAACTTTCATTACTGAAAATGGTGTTAGCTGTATATGATCATTTGTTAATTTATTGACCAACTTCAAACCACTCTCGAGATCATTGTGATAGAGTTGTGTGATATGACTCCAAAGAACATAAAATCCACTATTCCACATATAACGAGTAGCTCGACCAGAACCAGAATTAAACAGACAATTGCGTGATGTTTTGATGAGATGTGGAGCATCAGCAAAAAAATAGATAAATCGACCATCATTAGCATGAATATTCTTAGTACGATAAACTACATCACTGTCATGGACACCATCTAAATGCCTATGCATTCTGAAAAAGCGTCTATTTGGAGAAGCACCATCAGCTGTTGCAGCGATAACTTTCAAATTTATTTTTTCAAGGTAAAGAACAGCTTTCCAAAATATAGGCATGATTTGATAGGAAGTTATTCCAGTTGTAGCAAATGTTGCAATACTATATGAAAGAGGATTAACAACACTTTTGGCAAGAAACACGAGAACATGAGTAGCAATTTCTTTGACAGATTTGAGTGTGGCAAAATTTGTATGAATATCACCAAGGTCAACAAAACCAATGAGTTCACCAGTATACTTGTCCCAAACTAAATCCTCCTGTATTTTCATCTCATCAAACAGAATTATGGTATATCTCTCAATGTCTGAAAATGCAGCAGTTTTTTTTGCTAGATCATTGATGATTTCATGATTAAATCCTCTTGTTGGTCGTATGTAGTTTCTATAATCACGAAGTGTTCGCAGGCTAGGAAGAACCAACATACCACTGCCAGTTTTAGGGTCATATCTGAGATCTGAATAAGCAGAAGAAGACTTTGCAGCAAGATTAAGACAGAACTTTATGATCATTGGATGATATCTGACACTGGTTGGTGATGAAGATTGGAGATATTTTTGCTGCTCCTCCCAGAACAATTTCATAAAAGGTGGTACATTTTTTTTATCACATCCACTGAATAAGGTTACAAAATCAGAGCTCATTTCAGAAGTAACATTACCACCATGTGCTTGAATAGCAGCTTTCATTTCAGACAGTTGGCTTGCCAGTTGTTTACATTCCAAACGCTGACTCTGAAGGGTTAATTTGACACGGTCCGGTGATGTGAACTTGATTGGTGCTTTCAACTTTGCAGGTTCAAGCATCTTCCTTTCTTTACGGACAGTAGCTGATTTGAATGAAATGTTATGCGATGTACACTTTCCACAAGGATTAGGTTTGGGTGATAGAATTAACATACGACACATATTTGAACGAAAATACTGGTCTTGATGGAGATTTGACTGAAAGGACTTTTGTTGATAGTCTAGATAGTTGAATTTTTTAGGAATGACATGCTTTTGGAAGTTTGTCTCTCTACTATTATTGCAATCTGGAGCGGTGATACCAATACATAATTCATAACTATTGAGTTCTTTTATGAAATTGGAGAGTGTTGTATTAAGAAAGGATTTTTTGTATAAGATATGCAAATCATGGTCATCTGGTAACATCCATCCAAATATTCTTAAAGAAAATGAAAGGGATCGATCAATGAATATTTCAAATTTTGGGATGATGTGGTCTGGTGATAAACAAGTAACAACAACAAGTGAGTCTTGAGTGTCAATATGCCAACATCTACCCAACGAGAGCTTTGAAACACGTTGACTGAAGTCAACAAAATTTCTATATATGGTGGTTGGAGAAGGTGGTGGTGAAAAATCTTGTAAAATTTGGAAATCTTCACGTTTTTGTATCGAAGTGTTCGATCGAGGTGGAGAGGCTAAGGTCGAAATATTGCCAGATTTTTGTGGAAGATTCAGATGTGGTAGTTCTCCTTCTTTCAAACTTTTTCGAGTTGGGTAAACCCATATTTGATCCTCCGAGAAATGACGTTCACAAATAAACAATTTGAACGTGGAAATGCGACGTCTCAGCTCGTCATCTACCTCCCTATATTTCGTGATGATATTGATGAGCTCCTTTCCCCATTTTTTGTTTACTTCATTATTTGGCAACGGAACTTTGAAAATACTGATGTCTTTATTTCTCCTCGATACAGAGCATCCATATATAGCACAATTTTCACCAGGCATAGTAAAATCTTGTACGAAAAACACCCAAAGTCGAAATAAAAACACCAAACTAAGTACACACAACACCCAAAAAATGCGCCATTTTGAACTTCTGTGCAGGATCGGAGGTTTGGGAGCCACTATAGTTCAGCCGTAAAAACATAGAACAATGGCCTATTGTTTGTTGCTAGACTATCTTTTTTTCTTGTGACTATGAAATAATATAACGTTGGTTGATTACTTTTAATGTATCTATCTTTTATTTTATATACGTCCACCGACCATATTGGATCAGTAGATCGTTTTCGTCTTTCACCTTTATAAATTTTTCCTTCCAATTCACCAGGCTCATATAGATATCTAACGTTGGTACGAACATCTAGCAATGTTTTATTATCACTTTTGATGGGCTGTGAAAATCCTTGTTTTAATGAAGTATGTTTTATGGCGTCTACTGGTTTCATATCAATTAGTCTGTTTTTTTCGTTATTCAAAGCACTAACTACAGTTTGCAATCTACCAACCCATTCTCTGTTACTTTTTGATGGATCTTCAAACTCTTTATGGTATTGATAACTAAATAGTCTATCTGCTAATGTTCTATTAAATCGTTCAACAATACCTTGACTTCTATGTTGGCTCGGATCACCGCGTTGTATTATGACATTATGACATAAGTTTGGTAACATCACCATAAAACTCCTAACCAGCATCACAAATCAATGTTTTGGGGAATTTTAGTTCAGTATTAACATATATCCAATCAAAGGCTTCAGCAGTTTCTTTTGAGCTTTTACTAGTTAGTTGATATGCTGATTTATACCTACTAGCAACATCCACAACACAGAGAGCATACTTATATGTTTTTCTTTTGTACTTATCATGTGGAAGATACAAGACATCTACCTGGTGAATATCATTGGGTGTAGCATAAATATAATATGAGGAATTGGGTCTCGGAACATACTTTGGTGCTGGTAGATATATTTGATACAGTGGTTGTTTTAGTAGCCATTTTTCTGCTTCTTCATTAGTTGTACCGGCTTTTTTAGCCAACTTACTTATTGCACTTCTACCTCTCCAGTAGCCAGTATCAGAGTAATAAATCTTATCCATTCTTATAATATATGGAGTATAATATCTATAGACCATAAATCTTCTCATACTTGTTACTCATCCCATTGATTGGTGGACATAGGTCAGTAATAATACCATCTAATATCACCATATCTGATAGAAATGTAGTATCCTCATATTTTATTCCATTTAGAAATGATTGTATTTGGGTAAGAACCTTATTGTATGATGTGTATGCAAATTTATACATCTCAACCTTGTTAGTAATATTTGTTTTCGTCATATATCCCTGTATGATGACACCAACACCGCTTATAGTTCCCAATATAATGGCATTTGCGGTTATTGTTCCAGCAATCCCACCAACAACAATTAATGTTATACTAACCATGTTTAGAACCAATTTTAGTTTTTTAGTACGTTTATATTTCCATTTGTAGCATATGTACAACTTATGGTAATATTTATACCAATTCAATAGTTTAACTATTTCAGCGTCTGAACAATCTTCACCACTATATTCAAAGCATATGATTTGTTTCATTATATTATATGTAAAATAAATTATTCTAGTTATATATTATACAATGGCAGATTTACCTGAAATTCCAGATGTTGATGAATCTAATGGGGATATTGATGAGGGAGAAGATTTTAACCCTATCGATCTTGATTCATCAATTCATGAGGAAAATGAATTAAATAGTAGGTTAGATGAATTAAATAAATTAAATAAATAAAAAAGCCGAGCAAAATGGTTAATAAATGATAAAAAAGATATATTGAAATCGATAAATCAAGTAAATGAAAAAGTTAAGGCAACTAAAGATATAGTAAATATACTGAGGGAAGAATATAAAAGATTAAAAAATGATAGGAAGGTAGCAGTTAAATTGAAAAATGCTGCTGAAATATTGTATGAGAGGATTTTCTTTAATGATGAAGATGCGATTTCATTCAGGAGTAAAGGTGGTAAAGAAAATAAATTATGAACAGATGGAGGTAAATGGAGATCACCTAAAAAATACGGTGAGTTGTTTGGTAAAAACTTTCTTAGGGATATGGGTTTTGATCCAAATTCATCTATATCGGCAGAAGTAAAAGAAATAGAAGAAAGAAGTAAGAAGGCTACTGAACTACAGGGAGATTTAAAAAAATTAGAATCAGGCCATGATAATAAAGGCTTTGATATGGAAATGGATGATATTACAAAAGCAGAAGAGGTATCGAAAGGAGTAGATGATTTTACACATACTATAGACTCATCCTTTGGTGGTGAAAATATATCCTCCGGTAATGAAAATACACCTCTAATAATTAAGGATTTAAAATCAAGAAATAGTGCATTTAAGAAACTCATAGATAGAATTAAAGCTCTATATGATAGAATAAAGGAAACCAAAAATAGGCAAAAGAAGGAGTACATAAAGCTTAAGGTAATGGAAGATGATGAGAGCTATACCGAGGAACAGAAACAGGAAGTTAAAGATAGAATGGATAAAGAAAATGAAGATCTTAGGAAAAGTAATGAGGATCTAAGTAAGTTAAAAGATGAATATTTAAATCAAATACAACAAATTAAACAGTCACTTTCACATTTTGTAGATAAGGAAACCGGTACACTAGGCGAAAGGATTAAAAACCTATTACGTGAACAAGGTGTAACAATAGTATCGATTATGACAGCCTTTGGTATGACTATTGGTTTCCTCGTTGAAGCATTAGCCGGTGGTGGATCAGCAGCAGCAGCAGCCAGTGGTGGAGGTGGTGATACACCTAGTGGCAAAGGAGGTGCCAAGGAATGGATAAAGAACAAGTTGAAAGCACACGCTGGCCTACTTGGTAAATTAGCAGGAAAAGCAGCAGCAGCACTACCAGGTATAATAGGATCCGTGGTCGCATGGATACTAAATAGAGCAAAGGATGCCATTGGATGGCTATCACAAAATGTATGGGCACTTATTACAGGTATAGGTGTGTTAATCTATACATACTTTATGACAAGAAAAAGAGGATAATCTATCTAAAAAATATACCACAATATTGAAAACACAGTAGTTATAGTTAAAATTACAGCTATTTTCTCCTCCTTATGAGTTATTTCACCTGTCGGTACTTCTGATTTTGTATTATCAGTAGTCTTCTTCTTTGGAATTGTAGGATCTGTCTTCTTTGGTGGTATAGGATCTGGGTTCTTCTTCTTTGGTGTAGTCGGATCTGGTTTCTTTTCTTTTGGTATAGGTTTTAGATCCGGTTTCTTTTCTGTATTAACTTTAAGATTAGTACCCAAGCCAAAGTCTGATTTTGATACTAGGATTTCATTATTATAGTTATTCACTTTCCCAATTCTAAGGTTCATATCACTTGGTAACATATACACGTTCTCACCAACAACATAATCTACTTTACTTCTAGCATATTGTAATGTATCCTGGAATCTTTTAATGTCTTCTGCTATATCCACATATCTATTAATAATATTTTCAAAGTTGTTTAGAAACACTTGCTGGCAATCTAATGCTGGACCTGTATTACCTAAAATGCTTGATCTTGTAGACGTTTGGGATGTTAGTAGAAGGTATGAATAGGCTCTAACGGATTCACTAAGCTTCTGTACACCAATTGTTGTTAAACCCCTCGAATGTTCTATAATCCATCTAGCAAAACTGTTGGAATCATAATATGAATCGCCAGGTGTGTTGTTATATTCTGGTCTCTTACTTTGGTATGAACTCATATAGTTTTCATTTCTCCATGTATTATAATTGCTGTCAACACCATATTCTCTACATAATTGCAGATATTTATCCCTAGTGAATGTATTATTACTAACAGAAAACCCTTGTTGGTATGGTAGATAGACTTCCAGTATTTTGAATATCCGTCTAATGTGATAATAAACATGGAATCTGTATATGCTTTTAGCCAAAGGATGATCTGAATTTAAATGCTCTGGTGATATTCCACATACGCTTGTTGATAGAAATACTGCAAAATTTAATTGGGTCTGCCATAGTTTGAATGGGTTGGTTTTCCAGTTGTTAAATGTTGGATCTCCTGCCCTAACTGCTCCTACCTCATAGTTGGTAAATATGTTTGGAAACTTACTCTGGAAACTCTCAATATCGCCTACATTCTCTGCAACCACTATATTCTGTATGTATAAATCACTCGCTTTGATTTGTTGTAGGTATTTTCCACCGTTTGGTTCATAAAACCCGGATATTTTAGGATCGTATTTATAAATTCTATTCATTATATTATATAACTTAGAAAATGTATATTGTAATAGATGACATTTCAAAAGGTATCGATTTGCAAAAACCTATCGACAATAGAAATAATAGTAAAAGAATTGGTTTAGTTAGAGCACGTTTGGTTTACACGTTTTACAACATTGAAGAAGACGAGAAGATGTATCTAAAAAATGATACACACATTATTGTTAAAAAGGGGTTCTATAGTATTAATAATATTTTAAGACATATCAGCAGTAGAATAAATTATAGTACATTAACTGGAAAATCTATAATTGGAGGTGGAATAAAAAAGTTTGATTACTATCTTCACAACATATTAGGAGTAAATAATAATAATTACGTTGATCTTCTGCTATCTAAATAATCATTTACTTTCTCCACTGATGCTCTCTCTACAACAGATAACCTCCATAATGGGATTCCATCTTCATACTGGATACACACCAAAAGATGTCTCATTTGGTGATACAATAATATTCGAGCCAACTAATGTTCAATACAAAACTATGAGAAATGGTATAATAGATTATATTAAATTTGAGCTACGAGATAATGACAGAAATATTATAAACAGTAATTTACCTACATCTGTGGTTCTAAATATTATTTAACTTTTTCTATTGTATAAATATATAATGACAACCACAGGAGAAAAACTAAATCCTAATAGATCACTTAGAAATGCTTTTGGAATTAAAGGGAATAGACAAAAAATTGTCGTCACTAATAATCCAACTACTATTGGAGTAAATGAGATGTGAAATGTACGGTTTCCAAATTTGGAAGCTAATGATGTCATAGTTCCAGGAACAACCAGGTTAACATTTGATATTACTCTTAATTCAACAGATGATTTGAACAGAACATTGGTTAAAAATATTGGAAGGGCTATTATTAAGAAAAACGTTATAAAAATCGAGGGCAATGAAATACTTAGTATTGATGATAAAGACACACTTGTCGCATATTATGACCTATGGATGGCATATGCTGAAAGACGAAATGCTATATTTCAAGGTATTGTTACCAAAGGAAATGGACAAACTGATAATGCTATTAAATATCGAATTGGTGCAGGAGACAAAGTGGCCAATGATGGAGATGAAGCAATACCTACAGCATTTGGTAATAAGTTTTGTATTCCACTAGACTTTGAAATGCTGGAAAGTTCTATGCCCTTCTATCAGTCTGGACTAGTGGGTAGGCTTTCTTACGAACTTACAATTAATGAATACAATAAAGTGATTAAGAGTGATAAAACGGACGCCACATACACAATTAACAACATCTCATTGGAGTTTGATGTAATTTCTAATTCAAGATTGGCATCTGATGTCAAAACTGAATATATGAGGACGAGTATTTTGTATGATCGAGTTTTAAGACACAGACATATTGTTCTTAAAGATGGTGATACGAAATGGAATATGAATTTTAACACACCAGCCAAGAGTCTAAAAGTTATTCTAATGCTGTTTACAAAAGAGACTGATTGGGCAAGAGACACTGAAAAATTCTACAACCCTAAAATTACTAATGTTGAGATAGCCGTTGAGGGAAAATCTAATCAATTATACGCACAGGGGATGAAAAGCTATCACCAATGGGATGAAATCAAGAAACACTTTGGTGCTGGAAGGTTGAAACAACATGGCTGAGCACAACATGAGTTAAATGTATTTGATATGAGAATGGTAGATTATTATACAAAACAATTTGGATTGTGGTTGGATTTCAGATCTTCCGATGATAACACATTACATGGAACAGGTACACGTATTGAAAATGCTTCAGAAGGTATTAATCTTGCTATTACAAAGACGGCTGGAGCTGGTGGTAATCTGCAGTGTTATATCTATCTATTTATGGATGCCCAAATTACTTTTTAAATGGTGCATTTGTTAATATTATGTACTAAATATATAATGAACTTTCCAAAATTTCCTCATAGTGCAATGTTTGTTGGTGCAACCGCATGTGGTAAAACCGAATACTTATTAAAACTACTTGAAACTGACTATAAACACCATTTTGGATACATTATTATTCTATGTCCAACAGTTTTAGATAATAAGACGTACCTATCAAGAAAGTGGTTACTCGATGATGAAAGTGTATTTATTGTTTATGATGTAGAATGTAAATTAAATGAATGGATTAGGCTATTTACCAATAATTTTAAGGGCCACGAAACACTATTTATAATGGTGATTGTTCTGCTGAAGGTGAAATAAATAAAAAACGTGATGCATTATCAGAACTTGCATTCTCTGGTAGACATAGAAATCACTACCTATGGGTATTAACACAAAAGTATAATTCAGTTTCAAAAGACGTTAGAGAATAATTTAAATGGCTTTGCTTGTTTTTCACCAAAGATAGAGATAGTTTTGAAGATTGTTTAAGAGAGAATGATGTCGTGCCAGATAAGAATGAACGAGATAGATTAAAAACACTCCTGCAAAATCTGCCATATTCTAAACTTATATTGAAGTGTTACCAGCCAACTAGTTATTATTTGTTAAAATCCTGCCAAAATTTGTTAATACACTAGTTATACGCTAGTTATAATTTTGTTACTTAATAATATAATGATTGAATACGCTAACTTCATTTTGTTATTAGCAATTATTTTTGCAATTATATATCCATGTTATAAGTTGCGTAAGATTTTCTATCTTATAAATATAGTAATGGATTCCAAAGTACTTGATCAACTAACTAATTTAGAGCAGAATGTTGCCAAAGAATTAAAACCTAAAAGAAATTGTAGAAGAAAGAAAAAGATAGAACAACCATTAATTGAAGAACCAATGGAAGAAGTGGGTCCTGAAAAAAGGAATAGACTGATTAACTGTGTGCTATCGGGCAA
Source organism: Hydractinia echinata (assembly GCA_030067915.1). Classification (NCBI taxonomy): domain Eukaryota; kingdom Metazoa; phylum Cnidaria; class Hydrozoa; order Anthoathecata; family Hydractiniidae; genus Hydractinia; species Hydractinia echinata. Next base: position 90,126 of record JASGCC010000203.1, read on the forward strand.
TTCTAAACAACATCTAGGTAAAGAATACACTGAACAACAAATAATGGAGATGAAGGCAGATGAGATCAATAATATGTCAACAAGATATGAGAGCAAATTAAGTGGCCAGATGACTAAATCATTAGGAAAATCATTAATTGGCTTATATTCTAATATAGCATGTGGGGCTTTAGGTATGGAAAATAAAAATGAACTAAATGATGATCTAGAGAATGATCCATTTCTTAATACTGCTTTACAGAGATTCACTTGTGATATGTACTATCAATTTGGTGCAATGCTAGCACCAGTTAGTGTAGCCATGATTACAGGTAGACATTATGTAAAAGATTCTAGCACTAATAGTAGTAATAATGGAAGAGCAGCAAATAGTGGAACCAACAACAGCAGTAGCAACAGTAGTGGAAGAGCAGAAAGTAACAAAACAGAAAAAAACCCTAAGAGTTGAACAGGGTAAAAAGCTTGTTGAACATAATCGTCGTAAAAAAGAAGAACTAAAAAGACTCAATGATAGTATAACTAAGCAAGAAGAACACCATGTTGAAAAACAAAACAAAACAAATAAATACCAGTATGTGGTTGTTGGTGCAGGCATATCGTTAATAGGTGGATATATTGCGTATAGCCAAATAAAAAAGAAAATACTAGTATTACAACACAAACCACAGTCAATTGAAGAACCAGAACGGTCAAAGGTAGTTATCAAAAAACCTAGTAAAGATATCTTTAGTATGGAATAACTTTTTCTATACCATAATATATAATGAGTACTACGGATTACACTAAAAATATAAAAGAAAGCCTGTATCATGGAGCTGTCGTTTCTGGACTAGCTGTTGGATACACAATGCTAGGAAAATCACTGTTTAAAATGACACCACCATCTCTTAGTAAATTTGATATAGAGGATACTGTTAAATTGGTAGTTGTTGTTGCTGCTGCTGATATGACCAAGGACTATCTAGTGAAGCAAAAAACAATTCCTGATAATATATAAGATGGCTAGCTTAGCAATGATGGGTATTGGTGCTATTGTGAATGCTCTTGCTTTCTCGGGTAGTAATTTCCTTTTTAGTGCATTAAGGGGAAGTGATGAAGAGAGAAAAAGACATGACTTGGCAGTTGAAACAATGCAAAAGGCTCAAATAGCATGGGCTGAAAAAAGACAAAAACGAATTGATTACATAAATAATGAAATAAGAAAGGAAAACTTATCGGAAAAGAGATTTGATGACTTAGGACTTGCGATGAAAAGATATTATGTGCTTACTGGTACCAAACTTCCAGAACTACCACCTGAACCTAAATTATCAGACTTCTATAAACCATCAGAATCACAGAAATATAGGGAATTAGGATTTATTGTTGCTAGTATGACTATGGTTGGTGGTGGTATTTATTGGTATGAAAAAGGAAAGAAATAATAATCCATAGTTATATGGAAGACTATTGTATTTACAGTTATTGTACTCAATGTCCTAGGCTATCTAATGATGTAAAACCGTATTATAGAATAATCGGTGGAAACTTTATCTATTGGGCATTATGCAGTGAATGTAGATGTTACATATTTTTAATCGGATACAATAAACCGATTGGTGGTATTTAAAAGATTATACTTAAGAAAATAACATTATTAGTAATTATTATTATGGGAGATATATTTATTTATGAAGATGTGAAATTAAATGTTATTAATGTTAATGACACTGTTTGGTTCAAAGCAAAAGTAATTGCCAATATATTGGAATATAAAAATACTCGCAAGGCTATAAGGGATCATGTTGAACCAGAAGATAAAACCACACTAAATGACATCAAATCTTGGGGGAACGAAAAGTTCTTGGGGCGTTAGATCGACACCCCTAAAAAATGGACATATGATGTACATAAATGAATCAGGATTATATAGCCTTATTATTAGATCAAAGATGGAGAAAGCAAAAGAATTCAAAAGATGGGTTACAAAAGATGTTATACCATCAATAAGGAAAACCGGAAAGTACGAGAAAAATAAATTCAAGATGTTGGCCTATACTATTGAATCAGAATATGATCTACACTCTAAGGTTGTCAATTATATTGGAAACCATTACACTGAGGCAATTATGGCTGTACCATTGGGTGAAAACCAAATAAATAGTAACATGAGAATAAGATCATACAATATGGGCTATCAAAATGGTGCACCAGATATGGTAATACAAAATTTTCATTTGGTATATCCAGGATTTGTAATTGAGTTTAAGACACCAAAGGGTAATGGTCAATTATCTGATAATCAGAGAGTGATGTTGCAGAAATATAAATTAAATGGATACAAGATACTGGTAAGCAATGATTATGATGAAATTATAACAGAGATCATTAAATATTTCTATGAAGTGAGAATCAAATGTGAATATTGTTACAGAACATTTAAATCACAAGAAACATTAGACAGTCATCTAAAACACATACATAAAATACTTAAGTAAATTGAAGAGATATACATATATTTTTTGTATATATTTATATCTAATGGATCAATATAAACGCAGTTATTTATTTCAATATTTATCATTTATATATAGTTTATATTAATATATCTTTAAAAGAGTTTATTCACGTTTTTGACTTAAAGAGATACCACTTTATTAAAGTATAAAATGAATAAAATAATTTCCAAACCTAATATAATGATGAATGATATAGATCTTCAAAAACTAAGTAAGGCTGAGCTAATCAATTTAATACATGGTAATAAAACAACTGATGAGAAACCTGGGTATATAAGAAGCCCAAAGACTAATAGATGGATCAAGATAGATGACCCTGCATATAAAAAGCTTAATAAACCAGCACCTATAAAACCAACACCAGCACCCAGACCCATAAAACCAGTACCAGCACCCAGACCCACTAAACCTGTGCCAGCACCCAGACCCATAAAACCTGTACCAGTACCAAGACAAGTAAAACCTGTACCAGCACCTAGGCCTGTAAAACCTGTACCTAAAAAACCAGTATTAAGAAAATCTGTTTCATCTCCAATAATACAACTAAATTCAGCATTTATGAGATCAACTAAATCATTTGAGGTTGGAATTAAAAATAATATGGATCCATTAAAACAATTAGAATTAACAAGAAATAATATATCCAGTATCTTGAATAGGGAATTGTCAAAATTAAAAGGTTTCAAATATGTGGAAACATTAAAAATAACATTTGTAAAGCCTCTTAATTCAAACGATATGGTTTTTAAAACTGCATACTTTAAAAATAGAGTATACACTGTCACAAATGATTATTCTATAAATCTATCATCCCAGCAAATAATAAATCTTATCAACCAATGGATTTCTGAAGGATCTGGATGGACTATTGAATCAGTAGATTCACATTTCTTGAATTTAACATTATATGATCCACTAAACGGATCAAGTTACCTTATAGTCAGAAATTTTCGCGACAACTAATTTTCGCGATTTTCGCGATTTTTGGGCATTTTCGCGAATTTAAAATGCCGCGAAAAAAATTTAATTGACGAAATCGCGAAAATAAAAACCGCGAAATATTTTCTTTTTTTCTTCATTTTTTAGACTCCACAGGGTGGCAGACGTAAAATTTTTGCAACAAAATAATTCTGGTGATACCCAGTTTGATAAAACCCGGGAAAATTAAGGAAGAAATGCACTTTTAAACACAATTTTAGAAGGCGGTTTGCCTTTTAACCTAAATGGCATTTTGTGTTATAAATCATTGATCTCCTTTTTTATGAAATTTCCTCTTTTTTTAAACTTTCCTGTCTAACTCTTACACCTATGAAACCTCTTCAGTTTTAATTCTTTTATCCCTAGTGACATTCCTAACCAGATACCAAAGGCCAGAAGAGGTCGGAGGACATGGGTCTAAAAGACAGTATGGGATTTCGTTTCAACATTTTCCTTAACGTCAATACCATTATTTAGGCAAACGCCGAGGCGAGTTTGAAAGGTTGTACTATCCTCGCTTGATCAAAAATAAAGGTTCTTCCGCTACCTTATTGATTATAACATTGACGCCTTTTATGAAAAAAGCTTCCTTTTACAGATGTCATTATTAGAGCAGAAAAACGCACTTAAAAATCTTATTTTGTTTTTCCTCCACTCCGTAACTCTATGAAATTCGCGAAAATTAAATGTCGCGAAAAAAATTCAAGGCAACGAATCGCGAAAATAAAAATCGCGAAATTGTCCCAAAATTTTTATCGCGAAATTAAAATGTCGCGAAAATTTCTGACTATAAGGTATATAGAACTACCCAAAGAATTAAGAAATAGTTCAAAGGGACTAATCAATATGCAAAATACAGATAATGAATGTTTTAGATGGTGCCATATTAGGCATTTGAACAAATATAAGGGATCACATCCGGAAAGAATTAAAAAATCCGATAGAAGATATGTAGATGAATTGAACTATGATGGTATTGAATTTCCTGTAACGACTAAAAAGTATAATAAAATTGAAAAACAAAACAATATCAGAATAAATGTATTCAGATATGATGATAAACAACCATATCCAATATATATATCAAAAGAGAAGTATGAAGATAGTATGTCCCTACTATTAATAACAAAGGATGAATACAAACATTATGTACTAATTGATAATTTTAACAGTTTCATGTATAATAAAACAAAACATAGGGAAAGACTTTTGCATGTACTGTCTACAATGTTTCTCTACTAAAAAAATATTGGACAATCATATTGAAATTTGTATGGTGATAAATGGTAAACAAGCCATAAATATGTCAAACGAGGGTGAGAACACATTAAAATTCCAAAGCTGCCATAAACTACCATAAACAATTGGAGGCACCATTTGTAATATATGCAGATTTTGAAGCCATCACTGAGAAAGTACATGGATGTGCACCTAAAAACAGTAAATCATACACAGAAGCATACCAGAAACATGTGGATTGTGGATATGGTTATAAGGTGGTATGTAGATATGATGAAAAATATAGCAAACCATTAAAAATATATAGGGGTCCAGATGCTGTATACAAATTTATGGAAGAAATGATAAAGGAAGCTAAATATTGTAAATACATTAAAAACAAACATTTTAAACAGGATATGATAATGTCAAAAAACGATATCAAAAATTTTAAAACAGCAGATAGTTGTCACATATGTAATCAAAAATATATTGAGACAGATATCAAAGTTAGAGATCATTGTCATGTAACAGGTAGATATAGAGGATCAGCACATAATGATTGTAATTTAAGTTATAGATTAACAGACAAAGTACCCGTAGTTTTCCACAATCTGAGAGGATATGATAGCCATTTTATTATGCAACAGATTGGTAAAATCGTTAAAAAACATTCGTATAAAAATAAATGAGGAGAACTCAAAGAAATGGACATCAACGTAATTCCAAACAATATGGAAAAATATATGGCATTCATGTTAGGTAGTCAGTTGAAATTTATTGATAGTTTCCAATTTATGAGTTCTAGTTTGGAAAAATTAGCAGATAACCTTCCCAAAACATCATTTAAATATACGAAAGAGGAATTTGGTGATAAAAAGAAATTTGAACTAATGACTAAAAAAGGTGTGTATCCCTACGATTATATGGATTCATTTGAGAAATTTGATGAGACACAATTACCGTATCAAAAAGATTTTTACAGTCTACTAATTGATGAATATAATGTATTTGGATGCTAACAATCTATACGGTTATGGAATGTCACAATATCTACCAACTGGTGGATTTAGATGGCTAAAAGAAAAGGAAATAAAAAAATGTAATCTAGCTGATTATAAAACAGAAAGTAGTAAAGGACTAATATTAGAAGTTGATTTAGAATATCCAAAAGAAGTACATAATCTACATAATGATTATCCATTAGCTCCAGAAAAAATAAATGTTACCAAAAATATGTTATCAGATTATTGTAAAAAAATTCAAGAACAGTATAAGATATCAGTAGGTGATGTAAATAAATTAATACCAACATTAGGCAAAAAAGAGAAATATGTATTAGCTACACTATCGAAATCTACAATTATATATATCATTAGGATTAAAAATCAAAAAAGTACATCGTGTATTAGAATTTGATCAGAGCCCATGGCTGAAAAAATATATTGATTTCAATACTAATAAAAGAACTTATTGTAAAAATGCTTTTGAAAAAGATTTCTTCAAACTTATGAATAACAGTGTATTTGGAAAAACTATGGAAAACATAAGAAAACGTGTAAATGTAGAACTTGTAACCAATAAGGACAAACTAATGAAATTAACATCCAAGCCAACCTTCGAATCAACAAAAATATTCAACGAGGACCTTGTGGCTGTACATGGAATTAAGGAGACACTAACCCTAAACAGACCTGCATATGTAGGAATGTGTATTCTCGATTTATCCAAAACATTAATGTACGATTTCCACTACAACTATATAAAAAAAGAAATACAAAAATAATGCAAAACTACTATTCACAGATACTGTTTCCCTAACATATGAAATTACAACAGATATGGATTTCTGGAATGATAAAGATAAATTTGACAACAGTGATTACCCTGAAACATCACAATTCTATAATACATCAAATAAGAAGATTATTGGTAAAATGAAAGATGAGGCAGCAGGTGTTCCAATAGTTGAATTTTTAGGATTGAAGTCCAAAATGTATAGCTATATTAAGGATGATGACAAATGTGGTAAAACTGCTAAGGGTGTTAAAAAGAATATCATTAAAAACATAATCAAACATGAAGACTATAGAAATGTATTATTTGAAAACAGACAAATGTGCCGTGCAATGAAAACAATTAGAAGTCAAAATCATATGTTAGGAAGTTATGAGATAAACAAGATATCGCTTAGTTGTTTTGATGATAAGAGATATATTCTTGAGGATGGTAAACATAGTTATGCGTATGGACATTATTTGATTGAAAAATAAACAAAACTCCCGTGGAAGAATGGCCTGCACCATGAAGTATCATGATCTTATTGCGCGCACCTTCATGGTGCAGGCCATTTTCAATTCAAATTTTTTTTTCAAGAGTACGACCGGCACTCCACCCCAGTGAACTAAGTCCAACCGGCTCTGAGCTCTACCCCCGTACTCTCGATTTTTACATTTTATGTGGTTTAGGGGCAACCTAATGCCACGCCAGGGACCCAACAACACATACATAACAGGACTACGACATATAGTGGAACTACGTGGTTGGATGTGCAGGCGGCACACCTTCCTCACTAGCCCCATGGCCCCATGACCCGCCAGCCATGACACAACTTATAACATATTTTAACTTCATATAAAGCACTTCACTTTTATCTAAATAACTACTTGTGGTTCACATTTATTACGGTAAATTCCCGTCATTCTCAGTAAATCCCAATATACATGAAATATAATCAGTGCAAAAACAGGTTAAAATAATTATTAAAACGCTAAACATTTCCACAACAAACTATTAAAATAAGCTTGAAAACAGAAAGATGTTAAAAGTAAACATGTTTACATTATAAAGTATCATATTTATTTAATATAGTTTAAAAGAATCATATTTCAAATTCAATGACATCATAACATTGACTATGTTTATTTAGACATCAGATGTAACCGATAAATAACATCGCAAAAGGAAACATCCCATTTGGTGGTAAAATTGGTTTGTCAAATGATGTGTATGTAACATATGTAACCAGATGATTTTACGTTTTGCTCTGGTGCCCTACGAGACTTTGTCTCTACCCACTGCGAGCTGGAAAGGAGCCTCACTCATCGCTTCGCGGTGACTTCCCGTGCCTGCTCGGCTCCTTACTATCATCAGTTTACATTGCATTCCAGAGTGCTTGCAAACAACAATTGTTACCATTGCGTGTACAAGTAGATATAGAGGAAAGTTTGGTTTACCAAACTGTCCTCGTACCCCCATCTCTATAACTACTCAATGGAAGAAGTGGATCCTGAAAAAAGGAATAGACTGATTAATTGTGTGCTATCGGGCAATTCTAAACAACATCTAGGTAAAGAATACACTGAACAACAAATAATGGAGATGAACGCCGATGAGATCAATAAATGTCAACAAGATATGAGAGCAAATTAAGCGGCCAGATGACTAAATCATTAGGAAAATCATTAATTGGTTTATATTCTAATATAGCATGTGGAGCTTTAGGTATGGAAAATAAAAAGGAACTAAATGATGATCTAGAGAATGATCCATTTCTTAATACTGCTTTACAGAGATTTACATGTGATATGTACTATCAATTTGGTGCAATGTTAGCGCCAGTTAGTGTAGCCATGATTACAGGTAGACATTATGTAAAAAATTCTAGCGCTAATAGTAGTAATAATGGAAGAGCAGCAAATAGTAGAACCAACAACAGCAGTAGCAACAGTAGTGGAGGAGCAGAAAGTAACAAAACAGAAAAACGGGCTGAAAAAAGACAAAAACGAATTGATTACATAAATAATGAAATAAGAAAGGAAAACTTATCAGAAAAAAGGTTTGATGATTTAAATATTGCAATGAAGATATATTATGTTCTTACTGGTACAAAACTTCCTGAACTACCACCAGAACCTAAATTATCGGACTTCTATAAACCATCAGAATCACAGAAATACAGGGAATTAGGATTTATTGTTGCTAGTATGACTATGGTTGGTGGTGGTATTTACTGGTATGAAAGAATAAATAAATAATAATCTAAAGTGTGGATAACTATTGTATTTACAGTTATTGTAGACAATGTAATGGATTATCGAATGATGTAAACCCTTATTATAAACAAATTAATGGTAATTACATATATTGGGCAACATGTAGTGAGTGCGGATGTGTGATATTTTTGATAGGATATAATGGAAGGTATTTAAGAAAATAACATTATCTGTAGTTATTATAATGGAAGAAGTCTTTATTTATGAAGATGTGAAATTAGATATTGTTAATGATGGTGATACTGCTTGGTTCAAAGCAAAAGCAATTGCCAATATATTGGAATATACAAATACTCGTAAGGCTATTCTTGATCATGTTGAACCAGAAGATAAAACCACACTAAATGACCTCAAATCTAGGGGGTCCGTGGCGGTAACCCTAAAAAATGGACATATGATTTACATAAATGAATCAGGATTATATAGCCTTATTATTAGATCAAAGATGAAGAAAGCAAAAGAATTCAAAAGATGGGTTACAAAAGATGTTATACCATCAATAAGGAAAACCGGAAAGTACGAGAAAAAGAAATTCAAGATGTTGGCCTATACTATTGAATCAGAATATGATCTACACTCTAAGGTTGTCAATTATATTAGAAACCATTACCCTGAGGTAATAGTAACATGAGAATAAGATCATACAATATGGGCTATCAAAAGGGTGCACCAGATATGGTAATACAAAATTTTCATTTGGTATATCCAGGATTTGTAATTGAGTTTAAGACACCAAAGGGTAATGGTCAATTATCTGATAATCAAAGAATAATGCTACAGAAGTATGAGGCTAATGGATACAAGATACTGGTAAGCAATGATTATGATGAAATTATAACAGAAATCATCCACTATTTCTATGAAGTTAGAATCAAATGTAAATATTGTCATAGAACATTTAAATCACAAATAACATTGGATAACCATATAAAGCATATACATAAAATACTTAAGTAAATAAAACTATTGTACATTATAATGAAAGACTGGTATTGTCCAATCTGTGAAAATGATATTAATTATAAATCAAATGGTAAGCATCAGCATTTACAAACCTATAAGCATCACATAAATATAAACAAAATTGTGGAAATAATAAAACAAAATTATAGGAAATCACCACGTAATAGATGTTTGAATAAGATAGAGAGGGAAAATATCTGGGATGTATAGTTGTTATTATAAAGTATCATATTTCAGTTATTTACAATGACGTAAAACACATAAAGAGATATCACTTTATTATTATAATGGGTTGTTAAAATCAACATCAAAAGAGTAAAGAATATTAAAAAGACGAATGTACAAAATATTTGTAATATGGATATACTATACTATCATTTATATATAGTTTATATTAATATATCTTTAAAAGTGTTTATTAACGTTTTTGACTTAAAGAGATACCACTTTATTGAAGTATAAAATGAATCAGAGAATATCTAAATATAATATAATGATGAATGATATAGATCTTCAAAAACTAAGCAAGGCTGAGCTACTTAATTTAATACGTGGTAATAAAAGAAGCCAAAGACTAATAGATGGATCAAGATAGGTGGCCCTGTATATAAAAAGCTTAAACCAGTACCAGCACCCAGACCTACCAAACCAGTACCAGCACCCAGACCCACTAAACCAGTACCAGAACCAAATCCAATACTAAATTTTAAACCTATATTGATAAATGATCAGGATATTGAAAATAAATATAAAAAGCTTTATAAACAAGCTCCAAGTCCCAGAAAACCTGTTCCAACCACAATAATACAACTTAATAATGCATTTCAGAAGTCAACTAAATCATTCGAGGTTAGAATTGTAAACAATATTAATCCATTAATACAACTATCAGACACAAGAGATAATATATCATGTGTTTTAAATAGGGAATTAGTGGAATTAAAAGGTTATAAATATGTGGAAACATTAAAAATCACATTTTTGAAACCAATCGAGTCTAAGATTATGGTGTTTAAAACTGCATATTTTAAAAATATAGTATACACTGTTACAAATGAGAATGATATATATGATGCTATAAATCTATCATCCCAGCAAATAAGAAATATTATTAGCCAATGGATATCTAATGGATCTGGATGGGCTATTGATTCAGTAGATGGTCATTATTTTAATTTAACATTATGTGATCCATTAAAGGGATCGAATTATATAGAACTACCAAAAGAATTAAGGAATAGTTCAAAGAGATTAATCAATATACAAAATATGGATAATGCATGTTTTAGATGGTGCCATATCAGGCATTTGAACAAACAGGACAGGAATCCACAGAGAATTAAAAAATCCGATAGAGTATATGTGGATAAATTAAACTATGATGGTATTGAATTTCCCGTAACAACAAAGCAGTATAATAAAATTGAAAAACAGAACAATATCAGAGTAAATGTATTCGGTTATGAGGATAAACAACCGTATCCAATATATATATCAAAAGAGAAATATGACGATAGCATGTCCTTACTATTAATAACAGAGAATGAATACAATCATTATGTACTAATAGATGATTTCAACAGCTTTATGTTCAATCAAACGAAACATAGGGAAAGAAAACATTTCTGTATGTGCTGTCTACAATGTTTCTCTACTACAAAAATATTGGACAATCACACTGAAATATGTATGGTAATAAATGGTAAACAAGCTATAAATATGCCAAAGGAGGGTGAGAACACATTAAAGTTCCAAAACTACCATAAACAATTAGAGGTGCCATTCGTAATATATGCAGATTTTGAAGCCATTACAGAGAAAATCCATGGATGTGCACCTGAAAATAAAAAATCATATACTGAAGCATACCAGAAGCACGTGGATTGTGGATACGGTTATAAGGTAGTATGTAGGTATGATGAAAAATATAGCAAACCAATTAAAACATATAGAGGTCCAGATGCTGTATACAAATTTATGGAAGAAATGCTAAAGGAAACCAAATATTGTAAATATATTAAAAACAAATATTGTAAATATATTAAAAACAAACATTTCAAACAGGATATGATAATGTCACATGATGATATCAAGAATTTCAAAAAAGCAGATAAATGCCATATATGTAATCAAAAATATATTGAGACGATGCAACAGATTGGTAAAATCGTAAAAAAACATTCTTATAAAAATAAATGGGGAGAACTAAAAGAAATGGATATCAATGTAATTCCAAACAATATGGAAAAATATATGGCATTCATGTTGGGTAATCAGTTGAAATTTATTGATAGTTTCCAGTTTATGAGCTCCAGCCTGGAAAATCTTGTCAAGAACATTACTAAATGTGGAAAGTGTGATACATGTGATCCAGGTAAATGTATAGGCAGAAGTATTAATAATAAAAACCACATAATTCAACATAAAACCAGCTTTCCATGTGGTAAGTGTAGAAATTGTAAAAATATTGATAAACCATGCATGACTCCAAATTATGATAATCTTAAATATACTTCCCAGGAGTTTAAAAATAAAAAGCTTGATATAATGGCTCGAAAGGGTGTATATCCATACGACTATATGGATAGCTTTGAAAAGTTTAATGAAACACAGTTGCCATCTAAAAAAGAATTTTACAGTTTACTATATGATGAAAATATTACGGATGAACAGTATAAACATGCAAAAAATGTGTGGAATGAGTTTGAATTAAAAACAATTGGAGAATACCATGACCTGTATCTAAAATCAGATGTACTACTATTGGCAGATGTATTTGAAAGTTTTAGAAGTACATGCTTAGAATATTATAAATTGGATCCATGCCACTATTTTACATCTCCTGGATTAGCTTGGGATGCAATGTTGAAAATGACAAAAGTAGAACTTGAATTGATGACAGATGTTGACATGTTTTTATTTATTGAAAAGGGATTAAGAGGTGGTGTATATATATGATATATTGCTAACAGCTATGGGAAAGCCAATAATAAGTACATTAACAATTATGATAAGGATATGCCATCGAAGTATCTAATGTATTTGGATGCTAACAATCTATACGGTTATGGAATGTCACAATATCTACCAACTGGTGGATTTAGATGGTTAAAAGAAATGGAAATAAAAAAATGTAATCTAGCTGATTATAAACCAGAAAGTGGTAAAGGACTAATATTAGAAGTTGATTTAGAATATCCAAAAGAACTACATGAGTTACATAATGATTATCCACTAGCTCCTGAAAAAATAAATGTTACCAAAAATATGTTATCAGAATATTGTAAAAAAATTCAAGAACAATATAAGATATCAGTAGGTGATGTAAATAAATTAATACCAACATTAGGAAAAAAAGAGAAATACGTATTACATTATCGAAATCTACAATTATATATATCATTGGGATTAAAAATAAAAAAAGTACATCGTGTATTAGAATTTGATCAAAGACCATGGTTGAAAAAAATATATAGATTTCAATACTAATAAAAGGACATATTGTATAAATGAATTTGAAAAAGATTTCTTCAAACTTATGAATAACAGTGTATTTGGGAAAACTATGGAAAACATAAGAAAACGTGTAAATGTAGAACTTGTAACTAATAAGGAAAAACTAATTAAATTAACATCCAAACCAACATTTGAATCATCAAAAATATTCAATGAGGATCTAGTGGCTGTACATAGAATAAAGGAAACACTGACTCTCAACAGACCAGCATATGTAGGAATGTGTATTCTGGATCTATCCAAAACATTAATGTACGATTTCCACTACAATTATATCAAAAAGAAATATATACAAAAATAAAGCAAAACTACTATTCACAGATACTGATTCTCTAACATATGAAATTGAGACAAAAGATGCATATAGTGATTTCAAGAAATATAAAGATAAATTTGACAATAGTGACTACCCTGATACATAATCGAATAAGAAAATTATTGGTAAAATGAAAGATGAGGCAGCAGGTGTTCCAATAGTTGAATTTGTAGGATTGAAATCTAAAATGTATAGCTATATTAAAGATGACGAAAAATGTGGTAAAACTGCTAAGGGTGTTAAAAAGAACATTATCAAAAAAATAACCAAACATGAAGACTATAGGAATGTATTATTTGAAAACAAACAATTATGCCATAAAATGAAAACCATAAGAATTCAAAATCATATGTTAGGAAGTTATGAGATAAACAAAATATCACTAAGTTGTTTTGATGACAAAAGATATATACTAGAAGATGGTAAAAACAGTTATGCATATGGACATAAAAAAACATCACTTTCCACGTAAATGGTAACATATGTGGCAATTTTTTTATTATCCAGGTATTGTTTCCATGTTATGCACTTTATAAACGCAGTTATTTATTATAATATTTATAATTTATATATAGTTTACATCGTATTTTGCCAACCCTGTTTCCATTATATTAATCCATTATGTGGGTCAAATGGTGGTTCTAGGATTTGGATCTAACATATAAGACCACCCCCTCTTGATCTGCGATCAATTCACTGCCTTACAAAAGCTCCGCTTTTGCTCCCCAATGCTTCGGAGGTCCAGATTGTGTAAACCCTGCGTTGGTGACATCAGTATATTCAAACGCAGGGATAAATGCTGGTTCTAGGATTTGGATCTAACATATAAGACCACCCCCTCTTGATCTGCGATCAATTCACTACCTTACAAAAGCAGAGCTTTTGTTTCCCAATGCTTCGGAGGTCCAGATTGTGTAAACCAGGTATTTTTTACATAATGTGATTCACTTTATAAACGCAGTTATTTATTTCCATATATATATATATATAAATTATATATGGTTTACATCAAATTTTGCAAACAACATTTCCATTATTTGGATCCAAAGGGTGTGTGAGTAGTTGAACATATGAGGGTAAGTGCAAAGTTTTAGTTAACTAAAACTGCGCTCGTACCCCCATATGTATAATTACTTATTTTCCTTTCTTTATCTCAAACTTTCTCTATCTCGAACAAATTTTTTGGTACCTTGCGAGTTCGAGATTCCACTGTATATCCACACAACACAACCAAATAACGTTTTGTACATTTTTATATTAAATAAAAGAACATTATACCAATTTCCAATAAAACACCGTTAAAAAAGTTATCTAGTTAGGCATGTATCTTTTTCGTAGCGCTCGTCAGTTTCTATTCTTTGTTTTTTAAAAAAGAAACTTTTTTGATGGAAGGACCTGGTTTAGTGTGAACAGACACACTATCCGGTACGGAATTCGTTTCAGAACGATCTATATGTCTGCAACATGTGAGCATGTTCCAATTTAGCAGGAGTCTGTCTTCGACTTATCTTACATTCAGTAACACGCGAAGCAAAGCTTGATCAACTTCGTACCCAATGTGTTGAGTTTGGCATGTAAAAAGGTCTCTGAACTATAACCTGATTTGCTATCTTATAAAAACTGTATTTTTTGGATGTAAAAATTAAACACCAATTATCAACCATTCGTGATTCCAGTGTACTATAATAAGTAATCAAGATGTAAAACTGTTATATAATACTTGCATGACAAAGGTTTTTGAGCAATGGAAATAGAAGTAAGACATTTATGTTGTGATGGAAAAAAACTTATACAACATATATATTTGTATTTTTCTATTAAATTAAATATTAAATAGATTTTGTGCGTTTTATAGACTTTTGAGACCACCTGAACTCGGGTTGGATCTGCCAAATATTGCAATGACAATACAACTGCATTTAATATATATATATTAGGTGGTAATTAAATTTTTGCAAAAGAGAAAGCGAAAAACTTTAAACCATAATGGTTTTACTTAATAAGCATGAAATTTAAAACTTTATTATGGTAGAACATGTTGACCTACAGAGGAAATATAACACATAATTGAAGAAATAAATCAGCATTAAGCATCATATATACATACCTTATACACGTATCCTATTTATTTTAAATCACTACTATTAAAACGAGAAATTTCCAGATCTGGATTTTCAATTATAACTTTTTGTTGAACCTTTTCAAACTCTCTTTCAGTAATACTTATATTAAGTGCTTCAGGGATTAGTACTGTTTCTATTGTGTACTCTTTTGGTAGGTTATTTAGTAACTGAGTAATTTGAAAATCATCCTTGTCCACTAAGTCTTTAGAAGAAGGAAAAACCAATTTTAATATGGCAAGGCCCACTTTAAATAAAACTTTCACACCTTCGCAGAAAAACATATCCCATATGCGCAGCACAGTTTGAAATGGTAAACATCTTGCATATATGCATACCATCCATTCTACTATATACATTAATGGATCAATGTTATTAATATGCATCTGTTTTCCAATATATGGAAAATTTGAATTCAAAAGATGACCAAATATTAATCCATCTAACTTCATTGCTTCCATTTTGACTCCATAATAACCTGGTAAATAATATTTGCATATGGACACCAGAACCCAGAAGGTATCTTCTGGCTGCATATGCATTAACAAAACAGCTGCAACAGGGGCAAGGGCCTGATTATAACCAATTTCTGCATTATAACAGCTGTAAGCCAGCAAGACCTTATACAAATCGTCTTGTCCCCTACTGTTGTGATCATAAAACATACAATGATGTCGAAATGTCCTGGGGATATCCTTCTTGATAATATCTGCCCATTTAGATGTCTTTGATTCGTTCTTCAACAAACTTTCATACAATTCTTTATTTTGTTCCTGAAGTTTTATTGCACCACTCAGGTGTTGCCATGCTAATGACCGAAAAGATTGTGGTATTCCTTTTTGACAACGTTCCTTAATTTTATTAGGCTTTTTTGAAACCATATCCTCCCAATTATTAACCATGTCTAACCACTTGCGTTCACGTCTTTTCCCAATTTTTCCAGTCATAGAGGGATTGGGTAATGAAGAAACTTTACTGTGCAGCTGGTGAGAGACAACAAATCCATGCCGATCAACTTTTTTAGGTACGGTATGGCTACGAAAAATTTTGTTCCTTCCTTCGTCGTCATTATTAACATTCATAAATTTTTCAGACACGGAAGGTGATATATCAGAGGAACTACCTACCCAACCTATGTTTGATTCATAGTATTCCTTGTTTTTAGACATCTAAAACTAAGATAATGTTTTGTTGTGTTAAACTTAAATGTAGAACAAGACTGGTAGCTAGGAGGCCTGTAATAACATTCTTACAAAGTAAAAAATACACTACATTATTCACACGCTTTTTTATACATTTACGTTTCAAATTATATATATATATATGTGAGCCAAGAAGGTAAAAAAATGTACAAATTATGACATTTTCCCTCTAATATTGCTAAACACACGATAGATACGAAAATATAGCCTGCAGGAGGCCTGTAATAATTTGATTGTTATCTCGACGTTTAACCATACTTTCTGCATATTTTATTTTGTAAACAGCAAGCAAGGTAGACATTCGGGTGCAAGATTAGCCAATCAGAAAAAGACACGATCAAAACATAGCCAAAGCACAAAAAGTTTTTTTTTTTTAAATCAAGAAGATGAAAGTATGAGGCTTACAAAGCACTACTTTTTTGCAGAGAAAAAGACATTTAACTATATTTTCTTTTATTTAAAAAATAAGATATGTTAGATGTTAGTTTTTTGAAAACAAATATATTTAGCCTTAGCAATGTGGACGCAAAAAAAGTTCTTGACTCGCTTGAGGAGGATAACACGAATGCGAATGGTTTTAGTAATGAACAACCAAAAAAAAGAAGGAGATTAGATGACTTCACCCCTCAGGAACGGATGGTTCGGAGGTAAATATCCTAATTCGATAAAAAACTAATAGAAAAGGACAAATGTATATTTATATATATATATATATTAGCTAGCTAGCTTTTCTATTATTTACTCATAGCTAGCATACGTTTATAATGGCTAGCTAGACTTAGAATAACCCCTTTACCTATTCACGAAAGAAAACTGCTGATGTTGTGGCCCAATTGCAAGGACTTTGTTTACTCTATTACTGCATCCATATCCTGATTAGATCTTGCTTCGTTTATAGAAAACTCAAAAACAGAGTTGCTGCACAAAATGCAAGGGATAGGAAAAAAGAAAGAATGGATCAGTTGGAAAATATTGTTTCTAGGCTGGAAGTAGAGGTAATGTTAATGTGGCTACTAATCCAGGGAAATTAATTTAAAATGTGATATTTTTATGGACTAACCTAACTTTTTAGAACAAAGAATTAAAAAGAAGTAATGAAGAGCTTCGTACCAGTATGCACTACCTAAGTGAACAAAATAAAAAACTTCGTGAAAAATTAGGAATGGATAATGGAAAAGTTGGAAATGTGTTGGAAGAATTAAAGACTGAAGCAACTTTTCCATCCAAGGTTTTAACACCGGTCATCCGGGATTATGATCATATTGTGATTAGAAAGAAAGAAGAATCTGAGTCTGAGCATGCATCGCTTAGAATTTCTCTGCCGCAGAAACTCCAGATACTTTTTTCTTCCTTAATCACGATTTGGTTAACCAACCCCGGGCTGACAAGTTACTTGACCTCCTTGGACAAGGCCAACCAAGAGAAAGCACTAAAAACAATGCTTATCAAAAAGTTGGAATCAAAGTTGAGCAAGAAATATGGCAGGAAACAGAAGTTAATACAAGCCTTGCTTCGGATGAATCTAGTGCCACTTTTTCAAATATGTCTGCAGAAGAAAAAAATGAATTATTTGAACTCTGTGAGGATATCAAAAGTTTGGTGGGGGAATCAGACAATGTTATAGTAGATACAGACATCCTTAAGGTGTCAGAAGGTACAATGTCAGAAGCATGCTCTGGTGATGATGTACCAACTAATGTGTTAAACTTTCTGGATGATACAGACTGCCTTGATTGTCTTAGCGATTACATGAAAAGTGGCAATTCCTTGGAGAACCCTGTATCTTTATTGGATGACTTTTCAATAACCACGCCAACCGATAATTGGGACAAGGTTTTCACCGAATTGTTTCCATCTCTGCAAACAGTTTAGTTTTTTGTAAAGAATACATACATTACATTATACATACTTTCCTTGTTTTATCCGAAAATAACACACTGTCATTAAGAGGAATCCAAATATTTTTATATTTTCAAAATTGTAAATATTCATATTGTATATAGAGATTTAGCAGTAACAATATATTAACTTATACAGTCTAAATTTGTAAGGAGATTCTGAGCTTTTAATCAACAGCGCTACTTTTGCACGCGCGTAAGCCAGGTGGACAGCGTTTGAAAACAGGCGTGCTAAAAACGCGGGGCTCAAAGACCATGCATGGTTATGCAGGTCAAAAATCATACGATTGGCGCACCAACATAACCAGCTAACATGAATTTGGACGCTGTTTATCGACCATGCAAACAAGCCAGGGGAGATCCGTGAAACGTTGTCATGAACCTTAACACTCGAATATTTGTTTTAATAATACCTTATGAAATTTTTCGGCGAATACAACATTACTCCAGTTAATTGAATTAAGGCAGAATCATTTTAATTAGATCGGGCACACGGAAAGACTTTCGACGAATCGGCTTTGGCTTAGCACGCCATTATTGACGATACGCTTGCAAAGCTTTGTAGTTCTGACTCAATGTTAAAATTTTGGATTATAATGATTCATTAGATCTAGATAGCTAGCAATAAACAGAGTTCTTTGTTTGCATTTTCAATGGTCTCCAACTTGAGCAATTATGCCATTTATTGGTTAAGTATATATCTCAATAAATGTTAGAACTAAAAGATACAAATAGGAACAAATGGTTAACTAATAATGTACAAGAATGTGGACACTCAACATCCCCCCCAGCCGGAAGTAGTACTGGAGGTTCGAAGTCATTGTCATTTAACTTCTACGAAAGTCTTCATGGAATCGTAACTTCAATTGTTCATTTCGTAATCTTTTTGCCACCCTGGTGGTCGTCTCTCGCGTCTTGGTCTGGTGGGGGGTGTATGCGAATGAGTTTGTGATGATGCAGCTGGATCAATTACGGGCTCCTGGACATCACCATTATTCTCGACGCCAGTGTCGATGGGGGTGGAGTTCTCTTCTGCCAGCAATTGATTTGGTGAGGGGGCTGAACTGGTTGGTTCGTCAGGTGTAGTGAGGGTATCAGGCGATATGGTGGCAGTGGGGATGGATGGTGGCGGAGAAGCAGTGGTCGTTCCAGCCGGAGCTGGTGGAGTCGCGGAATGACGTACTGGAATATCAACCACGGAAACTGGGCCAACTCTTCGCAAATATTTTCGGTTGCGAAGGGTCAGTCGGTTGGAACCGAAGACCTTGATAACATACTGGTTGTTGTCAGAGGTCTGAACGACGGTCCCAGTTTTGTCCCATCGGGTGGGGAATCGACCAGTCTGGTTCTGTACTCTGCATGTGTCGCCTAGAGCAAGTGGGTCGATCTGACGTGATTTGCAGCTAAGCGTCTCCATTTGCTTCACAGAGCGAGTCTGTAATGCCCCCTCCCTACGTCTCCACAGGTGTCTCCAGGATGGTTTTACGGAGGCACAGTCAAATATCTGCATTGGTGGCTTGACTGGTAATACATCTCGAATAGTGCGGCCAAACACAATTTCAGCAGGCGATAGCTTTGATGTCGGGTCTGGAGTATTCCGAAATTGAAGGATGGCTCTGGTGAAGCTTTCAGAGTCTATCTCCCCGTCCGATGAGACGTTATCCCGAAGGAGTCGTTTCATTGCCTTTACTGCTACCTCGGCACGGCCATTAGAGCGGGGGTGATATGCGGAGGATAGTCTATGCTGAACACCCCATCTACGGATGAAATCTGTCGTTTCTCTGGCCACAAACTCGGGTCCTCCATCGCTGCTTAGTTCGTAAGGGCCACCAAAAGTGGCGAACGATCTTTTCAAAGCACGGATTAACCCTTTTGCCCCGGCAGTTGTCGCATTGTGTTCTACTTTGGTGATGTGAGGCCAATTGCTGAACCTATCTACGGTTACGAGATATGAATATCCGTGGAGGTGGAAGTAGTCTGATGCAATAGCCTCGAACGGCGAAGTTGGTACAATCGGCGCGATTGGAGGTAGGTTTGATTGACTTGGGGCTATCTTCCAGCAGGTGTCACAGCAATCTCTTGTTCTCTGAATGCAGAGGGAGATTCCTGGCCAAAATACTGTTGCTTTAGCTCGTTCTGACATGCCAGTGGTGCCTTGATGGGCCGAATGAAGGTTATTGCATATTTCTGGTCGGAGCACTGGAGGTATTACTATTCTGTCATCGTACATAATGACTTGATCAATGATTGATAACTTCTCTCTGTATTGCCAATATATTTGTAGTTGAGGTGGTAATAACGACATCTCTCTCGGGAAGCCATTTATAATAAGTTCCTTGAGCTGACACAGGTACGGGTCCACTTGGGTTTCACTTTTGACCCTCTCCCAAGTGACCGCTTGGATCTTGTTGAGGGAAGCTTTGGTGGCTGCGATGATTTCTCTTTCCAGATGGTCGGTGGTAGAACATATCCCAACGTGCTCAAGGTTCTCGTTGGTCCATTCTTGGCAATTTTTTGAGGAGGCGGCAGGGTTACGTGATGTCGCATCCGATGCTGGGATCAATTTGCCTGGAATGTGAATAACGTTGAAACGCCACATGAGTGTTCGCTGCTTCAGGCGGAAGATTCGAGTATTGGTGATATCATCTAGGGATCGATCAGAGAAGATCTTGGTTAATGGTTTGTGATCTGTAGCAATGATCAGCTTGTCGCACCCGATAGTGAAGAACTTGGTGTCTTCGAGTGCCCAGGCGATTGCGAGTGCCTCCCCCTCGATTGGGGCGTAACGTTGCTCTGACGGTCGAAGAAAACGTGAACCCGCCAAGGTGATTTTCCGGCCTCCCTCACAGCAGTTGGGAGTGTCGGAAGCGCAGCCACAGTACTGTTGCCAGAGCCAATATCCGATCCCAGTCCTCGACCAATCAGGGCTCAGACATGTTTTCCGTTAGGGGTCGAATATACGTACTCCTTCCTCGATGGCTTTCACTATCTGGACTTTTTAGTTCTCGAATGCTTCCTGGAGCTCTTCAGTCCACTTGAAGGGCGTTTTAGGGCTCAACAATGGCTTAAATGGTAACATTTCATCGGTCAGCTTTCCATAATGCGATACTTGATTTACAAGTCCGAACCAAGCACGCACATCTGCAATTCGTTTTGGCGTTGGGAATTGTCTTATAGAGTCTAAGTACTTGTCAAGCGGTCGTACGTCCTGGGCGGTGATGTAAAACCCCGCGAATTTAATGTCTTTCTGAGAGAATTGGAATTTTGTTCGGTTTAACACAATTCCCTCTTTTCCCATCAGCTCCAGGTAGTCAAGCATTCTCCACCAATGCTCCTCTAGTGGTTCGTCCCACAATGTAGTATCGTCCACACATTTGGTTTTGCGAGGGACATCCGCAATGATACGATCATATCGATGTGTGTATCCGTCGCCACTCGCTAGATAGCCCTGTGGAGCCACACGGTATCGATAGCGACCGAATTCCGTGATAAATGTCAGAAGATGTCTATCCCCTTCTGCAACCGGTACAGAATGATAACGATTCCAGGCGTCTGTTACTGATCGATATGTACCTGGTGGAATCATCCGTGCCTGCTGAAAGGGTGGGACGGTGTGGTGGGTGTCTCGGAGGCAGTGCTTGTTGAGGGATTGGAAATCAACCACACGACGTGGACCCCCGTCAGCTTTTCTTATCCAAATTGCACGGTGACACCAAGTGGAAGGCGTGTTTGGTCCAACTTTCTCGATTACTCCAAGCCTCACATCTTCATCCAATTGTTGTTTGACTGCCTCGCGCCAGTGGATTGGTATTGGGGCAGGAGTGTGGACAGCTATTGGTGGAGCACCTGGGTCTATATGAATTCTGATTGGTGGGCCAGACATCATTGGTAGAGGCTGGTGGGTACACTTGTTGAAGGTTGATGACGCGAATCTGTCAAGCAGCCACTGCTTCATTTTCTCGGTGTTCTCCTCGGTTGCTTTGAAGGGTAGGGTTGTTGGGCGAACCGGTGGTGGCTGCCTCCTTAGGCAGTCGCATGGAGGTGTTACGCCTCCTTGGTGGTTGGTGGCTGAGTTAACTGCGGATCGAGCTGACGCACCAATGCTTGGGAAATCTGGACTGATGATTTGCAGATTTTCCATGGCACGTCTGCTGAGGTAAAATAGTTCTGTCGAATCTGTGATGTAGACCATCTCCGCTGTCTCTACACGGCAACCCTGTCTATCTGCGCCAGATAGACGAGCAAAGATTGCTCCGAGGATCTTGATCCCTTCATTGTTGGCTGCATACATCTTCTGTTTGACCGGGACCATATCGCGTTTGTGAAAACCGCACTTCAAGAATGTTTTCAGTCCCATGAGGGATGATTGAGCACCTGTATCTGTAATAGCATTCACCCTTGTTGATTTAACCTGGTGGTACGGGAGGTTCAGATGATCATGGTCAGACTTGTTGGTAAATATGCGAAGTTGTATGGTAGGTTGCGGTTTTGATTCTGCAATCATCCACCCATAGGTTCCATCAAAGATGTGGTGGTCGATGAGTTGCGGGTTATTTTTGGAGGAGATTGTGGATACTATGGAAGATGGTTTGGAGGGTGTGTCGTGGACAGCTTTGATAACATCGAATATAGCTCCGGTAGTGGGCTTGCCTTGCGGTTCTCCGTTTTCCGGCCATCTGTCTTTCCTCCAGCAGTCTACACAGAGTTGAAACTCCTTCAATACTTTGTTTGGTCCCTTGTTACGCAATTTATAACGTTGGATTGTCTTATGGCATTGCTTACACTTTGATTTTTGAGCAAGTTTCAACTGAACAACCTTAGAAATATCAGAGTTTATTGCATTGGTTTGGTGGTGTCGATCTGGCATGGCTATGGCACGAGCTGCCATCTCTTTGTTTTCAATTATGGTTATTGTATCATTAAGCGATTTTGCATCGAGATCTGGTGCACCAAGTACTTCTTTCTTAATGTCTTCATCAGCAATACCTGATATAATTACGTACTTCACCATTTCGTCAGTGTAATCTGTTATAGCGAATACACACTACAATGGAGTACACGCTATACGATGGAGAGCATGTCGAAAACAAGTACGAAAGAAGAACTGTAAATATGATTATTTTTGAGAATAGATTATGTTGAACACACGTGTCCTCAGTTTTTAACATTGGCGACGAGAAATTATATTTTTAACGAAAGATCCTAATTAACAGCAGAAATTTACTTCATTGTCAGAAGAAATTAATCTTGGTGTAATTCGTGTGTATTACAAACTATGGCTATTTCAACTTTAAACCTTCCAACTTTTCCAAAGTTTGATACGGACGATTTTACTACAATCTCAACTCGATGGGAAAATATAAGAAACGTTTTTTAAACTTGTGCGTCGCTCTGAACGTTGAAGAAGACAAGCAGAAATTAGCCTTATTGCTTAATTACATTGGTGAAGAGGCGTATGACATATACGACAATCTTTTAGTACCAGGTACAGATGAAACGTTTGCAAACGCCATTACAATATTTGATGGATATTTTTTACCTAAGAAAAACATCGATTATGAAGTGTATACATTTAGAAAATTAAAACAACAACCCGACGAAAACATTCATCAGTTTTACATACGGTTGAAACAGCAGGCGAATAAATGTGACTTTGGAATAAATTTGGACAAAGAGCTTAAACAACAAATTGTGTTATCTACTCATAACAGCAAAATTCGTAAACACGCATTTAAGAATACAGCAATTAGTTTAGCAGACTTGTTGATTTATGGAAAACATTTGGAGGATGCAGATCAACAAGCCGATGATGTAGAGCGTTCGATGAATCCACAGGAAGAAATTAACCGACTTACAAAGAAACTGGAAACACTCAGAGGTAAGAACTTGTCGAGCAGAGGGAATAGCAGTAGCCGAAAAGATAACTATAAAACATGTTATAGATGTGGGAACGACTACCCACATTCTCAGGCATGTCCGGCCGAAGAGAAAGAATGTAATAAATGCCACAAGATCGGTCATTTTGCCCGTTGCTGCAAAAGTAGTGCTAGGGGTCCGATATCTCGAGGAAGGCGCTTAGTGAACAACAATACGGCTACTTCTGATTCCTCTGACTCTGGTGCTGAAAATGTGAACAGTTTACATCTATTTATGTTATCTACCGCGGGGAATGCTAACAACAACAACAATAACTGTATTGCTAGTGTCCGTTCTAATTCAAATACACACTATGAGTCAAAAGTTTCGGTTTGCGTTAAGAATAGTGAGATCAAAGATTATGCGTCAGTAAATTCTATAGAAAGATTTTATACAAAAGTGAAGGTAGAAGGGGTCACACCCACACGATTCTTAATAGATACCGGTTCTGCTTTGAATATTTTGAACACAAAAACATTTCACAAAGTGAACGAAAATTGTGGCGGGAAACTTCGCTTACAAAAGACAGCCACCAAGGTGATCACATACGGCTCGAACGAACCCAAATTAAAAGTCCTCGGAAAAATTAACCTCGTTATCGAAAATAAGCACCGCCTTACAACAAAAGATTTTTATGTAATTAACACTGACCACAAAAATCTTTTAAACGGCAAAACTGCCCTCGAATTAAAATTAATAATTATGCCGAAGGATGACGTGATTCCTCAAAAGAAACTAGATAAATCTAGAAACACAAACAATGCAGCATATAAGATTAACGTTGAAACAAAAAACAGCACGAGGGAGAGCAAAACAAAACATGCCCAAAAAGTTCAACCACCTACTAGATTACGTGCGTTGATTGAAGTTTACAAAGAGAAGCTTTTTAGCAATAAGATCGGCAAATTTACGGATTATAAGGTCAAACTACATATCCACGAGAAAGTGACACCGGTCACACAGGCGGAACGACGTATCCCATTTGCACTAAGACAGAAAGTGAAAGCAGAGATAGAAAAATTACAGCAACAAGATATTATAGAGGAAGTTAAGGGACAACCGACGCCGTGGGTCAACCCAATTGTTGTCGTACCCAAGGGCAATAACGGTATTCGCATATGTCTCGACATGAGATGCGCAAACAGAGCGATAGTAAGAACACGTTATCCCACGCCTACTGTTGACGACCTACTTGTAAAACTTAAGGACAGCAAACACTTTACTAAACTAGACCTTAACGCAGCATTCCACCAGTTAGAACTAGACGAGTCTTGCAGATATATAACAGCGTTCCGCACACAAGACAAAATTATGCAGTACAAACGATTAATATTTGGTGCAAATAGTGCTTCAGAGGAACTACAACATACGATCCAATCAATACTTTCAGACATAAACGGTGCAGACAATATTGCCGATGACATACTAGTTTACGCAAAAACGACAGAAGAACATGACAGAATCTTGACACAAGTGTTTAAGAGACTATCGGATAAGGGAATAACATTAAACCTACACAAATGCTTGTTTGACCAACATAACCTTGAGTATTTCGGCTATGTGTTTTCAGCAAAGGGGATGAGACCAAGTCCGACAAAAATTAACGGTCTTTTAAACGTCAACCGACCTACAGACGTCAAATCATTAAGAAGCTTTTTGGGGATGATTAATTATTTGAAAAGATTCATTCCGAACTACAGTACCATTACTTATCCTCTCCGACGTTTAACGCAAAAAGATGTAAAATTTGAGTGGAATACAGAATGCCAAGAAGCGTTTGTAACTTTGACAACAACATTATCCGAAAAGTCGTGTCTGTCATACTTTGACGAAAACAAAGAAACACTCTTGTTCTGCGATGCAAGCCCAGTGGGAATTTCAGCGATCCTACTTCAAAAAAATTGTAAGAAAAATGACATAGATGTGATATCTTACTCTTCAAGATCACTTACGCAACCGGAAATGAATTACTCCCAGATAGAACGGGAATGTTTAGCAGCGACTTATGCATGTGAAAAAAACAATTTGTACCTCTACGGAAAGCACTTCACACTTTTTAGTGACAACAAAGCATTAGTAAATATACTGAACAATCCCAAATCAACACCGCCCCCGCGAATTGAACGAATGATGTTGCGCCTACAGAGGTACAACTTTAAAAGAGATTACGTCAGTTCTGCAGATAACATATGTGACTACCTAAGCCGAAATCCAACGTCTATTGGCACAGGTACAAAATACATCGAAAAACACGTTAATTTTCTCACGTCGTACGCAACACCAAACGCTTTAGACATTAATGATATAAAAACCGCCACACTAGCTGACCCAGCATTAAAACAATTGATATTAATCATTAGCACAAACAAATGGCGACATCTGGAAGAAGCCCCAGAATCAGACGAAAAAAAGTTATTAAAACACTTCCACAAAATAAAAGATTCCTTAACCTTGAATTCAGAACAGAATCTAATACTGAAGGACAAACGAATTGTATTGCCAAGAATATACCACCGTACAGTAGTTAAACTTGCCCACGTTGGTCATCAGGGATTATCAAAAACAAAAGCCCTTCTGCGAAGTAAAGTTTGGTTCACCGGCATGGACAAACTAGTAACAGATGAAGTAAACAACTGCATTCCATGTCAATCTGTCAGCAAGAAATCTACGCTACCACCCATCCAGCCAACAGAATTACCAGCTCGTATATGGCAAACAGTCAACGCAGATTACTTGGGACCGCTCCCTGACAATAAGTATGCCTTAGTAATGATAGATCAGCGGAGTAGATATCCTGTCGTGGCATTCACAAACAATACCACAGCAAAGAACTTCACCAACATTTGTAACGATACCTTTACACACTTTGGAAATCCGGAAACACTTGTTTCCGATAACGGACCGCCGTTTCGTTCCAGTGAAGTGAAAAGATATATGGAAAAGAGGAGAATATATCATAGGAGGGTTACGCCCCTATGGCCACAAGCGAATGGCGAGGTCGAGAGATTCATGTTACCCTTGACGAAAATAATCTGTACAGCACACATTGAAAACAAGTCGTACGTCGAAGAAGTGCAGAACTTCTTGATGGCGTACCGTATAACACCTCATTCTACAACAAATATTCCTCCAGCCGACCTTATGTATAATCGCAAAATACGATGTGCTATTCCCGACTTTTTTAGCAACGTTGACGACTCCATCGAACTACAGTTAAACAAAAATGACCAAGACAGTAAACAAAAAGCAAAAGAATATGCCGATAACAACAGACACACACAAGAACAAGAACTAAACATCGGTGACCGCGTTCTGGTGAAACAGAAAAAGATAAACAAAGTGATACCTCCTTTCAATCCGAATCCATACCACGTTACTGATATCAAAGGAACGATGATCACTGCGGTGAATAAGGAAACGGAACACCAGATCACCCGCAACATATCTCATTTCAAACCAATTCCAGATACTGCCAAACATGTGCCAATAAAAATAGACACTGAGGATGAGGATGATGAGGAACACCCTGTTACCGTTCACAGACCTGAACTTGAGAATAGCGGCCCCGAATCTACTTCTAAAACAACCATGACAAACAACTCTGCGTCACAGCGAACGTCGAAAGAACCGCAGTCGAGAAAGACATATCCAAAACGATATAGAAGACCAATACAAGAATGGAAAACACACTAACCAATGAACTTTCAAGACATCTGTAGATAGCAATTCGACAGACGTTTAGACAGACACGTAGTTATGTTAGAAATTTATGTTATGTATAGGACAAGTTGCTCCTCTTTTGTTTTGCTGTTTCAGGGGAAGATGTTATAGCGAATACACACTACAATGGAGTACACGCTATACGATGGAGAGCATGTCGAAAACAAGTACGAAAGAAGAACTGTAAATATGATTATTTTTGAGAATAGATTATGTTGAACACACGTGTCCTCAGTTTTTAACATAATCCACGACCTGGGTGCAACCTGCGCGAGTACAGTTTTTATTGAAGGCGCAAGTCTGTGCCTTTCCTTTGACTTTAGCAGCAAATGAGCGTATCGGTTGTCCATGATCCTGACGAAGCGAAAGGAAGTCAGCTCTCCGGACGCTTGCAGCTATCGAGATCACTGCTAGCTGTTTTATCGATGCAAGTAACAATGTCTCAGTTGCGGTTGAGATGTCTGGGACGTCTTTAAATAGCTCAGTTTCAAGCTCCGGGTCGCAGCATTGCCATAAGTGGGTGGTCAATTGGAATATCCGTACCTCTTTTGAAGAGGTCCCACTTCTTAATGAATGTGTTCCAGTCCTCCTCAGATGTCTCTTTCCGAATGATGGGTCTGTCAATCTTTGGAGGTCTTTGCTTGACTGCTGCTCCAGCTGGTAATGTTGCATGTGTGTGACTTATCGCATGCAGGTTGAGTTGAGCCGCTGCCAAAACTGGTTCTGTATCGTCAGTCGAGTAACCACATCCAGCCAGGGGGCACGTGACGGCAGGCATGTTCTGATAAATACTCCTTCCAGTAATTAGATACGTTCTAACATGAGCAATTATGCCATTTATTGGTTAAGTATATATCTCAATAAATGTTAGAACTAAAAGACACAAATAGGAACAAATGGTTAACTAATAATGTACAAGAATGTGGACACTCAACACAACTAACATTGTTTGACAGTCAAAACTGCTAGAACGCTTGCTAAAAAAGGTCTTTTCCAGCAGATTTCTTTTCGCAAAATTGTTGTTGAAGCTTTCAATATTACTGAGTATAGCTAGATTGACATCTTATTCTTTTTTGATTTTCATCCAAGTCCTAAGTATCGATATCTTTGTGTGGAGAAATAGATTACAATAGACCTTGCATCACTTAGCGTGCCACGCCTGCCACGCAGATGTGTGCTTAAAACTTATGGAGTTATATATGGGACAATATTCGTGTATGGTTTTCGTCGCGTCGTAAATGCTTTTCGTCGTGTCGTATCTTTCTTCGTGGTGTGGTTTTTGTCGCGTCGTATCTTTCTTGGCGGGGTGGTTTTAGGTTTCGTCGAGTCGTATTTATGTTCGTCGCGGCGTATTTCACTTTGCGGCGTATTTCACTTCGTGGCGTATTTCACTTCGCGGCGTAATTCACTTCGTGGCGTATTTTACTTCGTAGCGAAAAATTTTTATGGTTTTTTAACACGAAATTACTAAATTCGTGTAGCGCTTACAAAAAATCCAAGTCACATAAATAAAGTGCGGTAAAATAAACAAAACCTTTAGTTTAGTGCTAAAAATTATATTCTATTTTCAAGTTAGTTTTACATTTGTGATTATGAAGAAACATTATGTGTTGTGTAAGAGTTTTATGTAATAATTTATGATGTTTATGTAGTTATAGTTTACTTGATTTTTGATATTTTGATCAGAATCCATTTAAACTACAAAATAGATTATACAGTGTAGCATGCTAAAAATGTATAGCTAAGAATGTATCGTTTATAAAAAGAAAATGACAAAAATAATAGCTAGCTCTACCCAGTAGAAAGACCAAAGCCACTCTAGAAAGAAAGTGAAATATATTGTGTAAAAGCTTCA
The DNA here is from genome assembly GCA_030067915.1 of Hydractinia echinata. Lineage (NCBI taxonomy): Eukaryota > Metazoa > Cnidaria > Hydrozoa > Anthoathecata > Hydractiniidae > Hydractinia > Hydractinia echinata. The sequence continues at coordinate 120,381 of JASGCC010000203.1, forward strand.
CGAACTAGTAATTCCGTGTAAAAAAAGCACAACTATTTCGCCACAAAGTGAAATATCCCATGAAGTGACATACGACACGACGAAACATGAGATTACACCAACAAGAGTAATACGCCACGACGAAAAGCATTACGCTGCGAAGAAAACCACACCACGAAGAAAGATCCGACACGACGAAAACTAACGAGTCGAAGAAAACCACGCCACGAAGAAAGATACGACACGGCGAAAAGTATTACTACGCGACGAAAACCATACACGAATATTGTCCCACATATAACTCCATAAAAACTACCTAAACACAGAAACATACAAGACAAGACATTCGTCTTAAACCATGTGCGGAGACGTCTAACAATTATGATACACGTGGATAACACGTGGGTGTTTATTTCACACATTCGTAGAAATGTGTGATTTGGTATGGGCTGCGGTCTGTCATGGTGGTAACGAAAAATGAACACATTGGTGAATCTTTCACACGGAGTCAATTCATGTGGGAGATTACATGAAAAACTAGCCGAGGCAGTGATTTTATTTATTAAGCGGGTCGAAATTGATTTTTAAAAGAATGCCTTAACATCTAGTGCTCATAATGTTGTATTTATTATAGTGTAGTCAAATCTAGCTTAGACAAACCTATTTCATATTCCTGTACAAGTTATTAACTCACACTTTAGGTGGCTAGTGTTTGAAGCCTTGAAACGCAACTTCAGGAACGAAAAGTTGTTTGATGGCGCGCCGTTTACTTATTTTTGCGCAAAAGGCGCTGTTTTTTGCTTTCCGTACAAAAGTTTGGCAGATATTTTTATGCCATTTTGAGTCTTATCGCATGTGTTGGTTGTGATACACTGGTTACTGGTTACTTGTTGTGGATTTTCATGTATGTATTTATGTCCTTATCTTAGTCTTTCAACTATGGTTTTACATTGATCTCATATCATTTTGAAGGTTAAAACATTTGGATTGCATCATTTAAGGAACTTATAGCTAGCTAAATTAGGTGCATTTTTGAAGTTCCTTCTGGAGACTTTGATTATTTTATCTTTAAAGTTTATACCAGTGCTGCAAATGGTTTTGTATCTTCATTATGCAACCATTTTGAAATTTGTCATTTCAGATGATTCTTCATCCCACGGTGTTGACATCAATCAAATATAATTGTAAACACGGTTTATAACCAGTTTATTTCTGGCTGCAGTAATCCACATAAACCGGTTTAAAACCAGCTGAGTAAATAAACCGGTTTATATGGTTTCTAGAAGACACTTTGAAGCCAAAAATAAGCTGAATTAAAAAATAAATGAAAATACTGGCTTTAAACTGGTTTACATGGTTTGGTTGTCTTAGAAACCAAACCACACTGAAGCCAGATTGAAGCCACATTTAGATAAACTTGATTGGTTCATAAAAACTGGTTTCAAACTGGATTTTTTTGTTTTAATTGTGTAGAATACCAAACCAGAGTGAAGCCAGGGTGAAGCCACATTCAGATAAATTTGATTGGTTCATAAAAACTGGCTTCAAATTGGATTTTGTGGCTTAGTTGCCTAGGATACAAAGTCAGAATGAAGTTACATTCAGATAAATTTGATTGGTTCATAAAAAACTGGCTTCAAATTGGATTTTGCCATGTAGTTGCCAAGGATACCAAGCCAGAGCAATATTTTGATATAGTTGCAAGATATATAAACATAATCAATACAATACTTAGGTATAAAGTATGTGTACAATACGAATGTGTGATCAAACCGGACGGTCTTCTTGTTTGATAATGAAAGGCGCCTCTTAGGTTTTTTAACAGGATGATGTGTTGGTCACAATTGAAATGCCTTCTGCATTGAAATTTTTGTCCATGCAATCTAACGCAATGACATGCTAAAAAAGAATCCACTATGAGGGACCGATGCTGTATCGCATCCTCTTTCCAATATCTTATCATTAAAAAAGTGACCAAGTTTTAGCTTAGTGACTACCTTAAGTGGATAAATTTTGGCGAGTATTTAATTTGGCGAATGACCAAAATGGAATATTTGGCGGGGATTTAATTTGGCGAATGATAAATTTTATAAAATTTGGCGAGGATTTAATTTGGCGAATACAAAAAAATGTTTATTTTGGCGGGGATTTATTTTGGCGAATGACACAAAGAAATTAATTTTTATGTCTTGAAATGTTTTATAAAAAGTAAGAATAAACGTATATATAAACACAAGTTCGTTTTTTTGGGGAAAAAAACATTTTTCTTTTCTTAATTAAAAAAAAAACGTATTTTTTTTTTAAATTTGGCGGGGATTTAATTTGGCGAATTTCGCCGAAATTCGCCAAATTTAATCCTCGCCAAAATTTATCCACTTAAGGTAATATTTTGTACTGACAAGTTTTTACCGATTTTTTTACCAACAAACCATTTTTACCGACTATATTTTTAGCCGAGTAGAATAAATGTCTTACCGATTATTGCTTAACCTTACCATACAACAAAAACGCGATGCATGTTATCTGCAAACAAAGTAAACCCAGCGGACTCTCTATCTCGAAATCGCAAGGGACCAAGATTTTTGTTCGAGATAGAGAAATTTCGAAATAAAGAAAGCTAACTTAAAAGTCGAAATGTTTACTAAAAAAAGCAGGTTGGGTTAACGAAGACTTACTAAGATGTGTTAGGGGTCAAGTGTAAATGCTAAGTGAAATTTTTTGTTACAAAACTTTGAAATATTACACATAGATAAGGTTAATCATGTTTAAAAAAGTCTGTAATGTCTCTTTGTTTTAGAGATTTCAACCTCTCTTTTTCATATAATCGTTCAAATTTTATGATAAGTGAACATGGCGGAATCTTTCAAGGCATCAATGGAAGACTCAACGGCTTTTCTACCACAGAATCTATTATTTCTTCAACGGAAATTTCATCATCGCTATCTTCCTCATAACCTTGTTGTTGATCTCTTAATTCCTCTATCATAAATCAGAGATTTCGGGTGCAGTTGCAATAACATCGTCGTCCAAACTCACTAGAGCAGTGACTGTGACATTATCTGGCACCATCGAAAAATCTTTTCTCAATTTATTCATGATTCATTTAAGCTCTCTTGAAGATCTTTAAACGGATCATCTGAATCATTAAGGACAGCCTGTTGAACAGTAAGGGTAATTCCAGCCTTCCTGAAACAGTTGATGATGGTTTCTTAGCTAATCGAAATACAATAATTCTTACCTAATAAGTCTCGGTGATCAAACTACACGATTTTGAACAGATAATATCATATCAAGTCACTATACTATAATATAAACTACTCTAGAATTCCCGCCAACAAGCTAACCCTAAAAAAGAAATTCACCACAGCCAAAGGACGATTCAGTGTTTAACGAAATTGACCCGTTGTACGAAGTTGGTCATTTTTTCGCGCTTGTACGAAGATGGGCAATTTTGTACAAAGATGGGCATTACAATTGCTATATATACAAAAATTATGCAACGAATAATTTGGTTCAGAAATGATTATCTAAACATTGTTAAATACATTTAATTGCTATAGTTGTGAAGCAACTACAAAAATAACAACATGCTATGTATAGAAGTATATTTCTCTTGTTTCATGTTAACTACACTTAGTTTGGGGATAGGGGAGGATGTCAGGTGTGGTATCGGGGAGCCCCAAACAGATGCGTGTGTTTCCAACCTTACCCTTAAGACGTATCTCGTGGCAACACCTACGTCTCTCGTGGAAACGCAACCCTCTCAGCGAATCTCCGTGGAAAGGCCTACACTCAGCAAATCTCGTTGAAATGCCTACATCTCAGCAACTCTCGTGGAATTGCCTACATCTCAGCGAATCTCGTGGAAACGCCTACATTCAGCAAATCTCGTGGAAATGCCTACATCTCAGCAACTCTCGTGGAATTGCCTACATCTCAGCGAATCTCGTGGAATTGCCTACATCTCAGCGAATCTCGTGGAAACGCCTACATCTCAGCGAATCTCGTGGAAACGCCTACATCTCAGCGAATCTCGTGAATTGCCTACATCTCAGCGAATCTCGTGGAAATGTCTACTACTGTGCAACTCATTCGTTAGGGAAACAAACACATCTTCATCCCATTTGGCTGACAAAGGCAGCCCGACATCCATTACCCAATTTTACCCAAACTTGATTTTGGAAAGAGACAATTTTCATAATTATTAACTCACATAATCTCATAATGCACAACAACAAATAGTAAGCTATTTCATTCAACTTATTAAAAACATCAATTAATATGGATTTACTTTCAAGAACTAACAAGCACTTATTGAATGTTCTAGCAGGGAGCTGTGAAACCAGGCCCTGCTTTTTTTGAGATTTTAAAAGACGAGCCTTGTTTTTGTTATATGTACAAAACAATGTCCTTGGATAGCAGGATCATGTCATTAAATTATAACTATTAATGTAAATTACATCCTTCTTTTAATTTTATATGGCTAATGTGTCACGACTCTTGGCACATCATGTTATAACACCACTGTGTTAAGGGGGATTTCACGAAGCGAATTTAACGGCGAATTCGACGGCGAATTGTATCTTAGCATGCGCAGTTTTGTTTGTTTTGATTTGCATGAAATATTGCTTCGCTGAAAAGTATAGAAACAGTTCCTAATTTTTCACGGCTAAGGTTTCGCTGCTAGTTTTTGACCAATCAGAACGCGGTTAACTAATGTTAAACAATGAATTTGGCGCCTAATTTATTTTGTCGTGAAAATAAAATGCTACAAAACACTGACAGTTATGTTGTATTAATTTCGATACCACTTGTAATACTTTTTCTAATCAGCTTTAGAAAGAACAAAGAAAGTGCCAAAGTAACTGTCTCAGTATGCAAGGTGTTGTGAGAATGTAGCTTTGAGATCCCACTGAAATTCTTATTTTGTTTCTCCAATAACCTATCCCAGTCTGATTTCTAATTTCACTTTCTTATAAATATGTAGCTGGACACTGTGGATGAATGAATTATCAATGCTCATTTCACTCAACTAACAGTTGACTTTCACAGTGTGACATCTGTGCACAAAATGTTCAATAATTCTCTCATTAACCTGATTGGAGACAAAATCCTGTGGACCAATTAATAAGAACCGTAAACTGTGCCACACATTCAGGTGGAGCACTCTAGTATAGGTATGCAGTATGTCGTAAAGCTGGTGAAGCGCACAGAGTGTTTCAGGTATATATATATAATATATGTTTCCAAAAAAAACTTTCCTGCATAATTGGCTTAGTCTACAACGCGTTGTTACCCTGTCATAGTAAAAACACCTGACCAAACATTGTTATTGTTTATAAAATGTTCGCAGTGAAAGTTCAAAAATGAATGTTACTCTTGGCTGCGGGCTTAGTACAGTTAAACAATGTCGCACATTCATGTAGGTACAATACCTTTTTATAAAAAAAACTTTATCACAACTTTGGTTCAACATAAACACAGGAAACAGCCCGTCGTTAACACTGGACTAAGCGCTTAGTACAGGTAAACCATGTTGCTCATGCGTTTATGCTTAATACCCTTTTAACACAGTTTATTCATGGTGTTAACTCCGTCATAGCAAAAAATCAGTCAATATTATTTTATTTTGCAGAGTAAGTTTCAGTAAACGTTAACATATTAATCATGACACCGGAATGAGCCTTTAGTACAGGTAAACTGTGTCACACGTCTATAGGCGTAATAGCCTTTTCCCAAAATAACTTATCACAACTTCAATTTAAATAAAAATACACAAAACAGCCCGTTGTTAACATCAGGTTGAACATTTATTACAGGTTGTGGCGCCGTAGTTTAGTGGTTGTGGCGCCGTAGTTTAGTGGTTATCACTCTCGTACTTTGTGCGGGAGACCGGGGTTCGATTCCCCTTGGCGGTGATTCAATATGGGCAATTGAATATTACCATAGTCCCGGTTAACCCAAGCCATGTGAGGGAAATTGGGTAGATGGCACACTGTGTGGGCCGTTGGATGTGCTATTACATTCCAATCCATTTTTGTAATACCAATTGGATGTGGCAGGGAGTTGTCTGGCAGAGCGCTGACCCATTGTTTCAAGCTTTCTAACATAGCAGGGGCGGATCCAACATTTTTAACATGTCAGTCACATTTTTTGCGAAGCAAAAAAAAGCGCAGCAATTTGCTGCGCCCAGAACAGCTTGGGGTCATGGGGGGCGCTGTAAGCCCCCCATTGCGGGTCCGGGCACAGCCCCGCAAAATTTCGCTATTTTAAGCCTCTACGCATTATAAACGGCCTAAATAATGTCCAAATTATTAGCTTTGTTAGAGACGCTTTTTGCTCTAAAGTTTTGAATGGACAAGAAAATAACAAACCATCTTTTAAAGGGTTGCAAAAAGGTGTATGAAAATTAAAAACAACAGTTCAAATATTTTAAGACTGTTTCGCCCAATATCAGGGCTCGTCAGCATGTCTAGGAAATGCCTAATAACGTAATGTTAGCTATTCCAGACATGGACAGTCTGCTATATGCTAAAGTAGGCTTAACTAGGGGAAGCAGGGAATTAAATAAAATAGATTGATATAACATAAAGAAAGAAAAAAGACATTTATGCGCATTAAGCTTATTCAAAAAAGGTGTTTTGTTTTTAATTTTTTGAATTGTTTTAACCAAAATTACAAAAATGGTTGGCTTTAAAATTATCATCACATCCTTCATCAACACCTTGCAGACAAAACAGAATATGAGCCTGAGCATAAGTATTTTTAGCATTTAATGATGTAAATACAGGTTCAACTTGCAATTTGCACCACAGTTAGGAAAATAGGAAATTTGGTTTTTGGTTTTTGATGTATCTGTACTGTCTGGAGACACAGCATAATTTTTCTTACCACTGGGAAATTAAAGTATTTGGCGAAAGGTGGCAAAAATTTTCTGTGTTCAGAGTACTAACCATGCTACCGCAACTAGTCTACCAAAACAAACTAAACCAAGCCTGATAGTACAAGTAAAAACAGCTTCATTCCCCACAAATTCTATTGTGTTACACCAGTTTAATTGTACAAAGAGGCGTCATCATATGTAAGATGGAATAAATAAATGACTTACCTTGATGTTCTTCTTAGCAAGAAAGTAAAACAGAATTCTTACTATATATATATACCTCAGGGTAAAGGAAAAACCCTAATGATGGAATGTTGCAGCACGTCAACCAGTGTATTGTCACCAACATGTAGCTAGGACATGTAGCTGTACAAACAAATCCCCAGTGACTTTAAGAGCTAAAAATAATTATCCCAGGAAATAAGTAAATTGTCGAAACTAACTTCTGTATTATACAACATGTCGGATGTAGCACTACAGAATAAAACATATATGCACCCTTTTGGTTGGTCACTGCCTATTCTGCAAAATGCGTTTGCTCAAATATTATTCAATTGATAACATAATAAATAAAAGACAAACAAAAATTTTATCACTTAAACCGTAGTCGTAATCATGATTAAGCCTTTGTGCCAACACAATTTAAGTTGAACATTCCGGTACTTTACAATTTCTTTGGACTGGTTAAAAAATTTGGGCTTAAACTAGTTTTATCAATTCCTAGCTGACTTATTTCAACCAGAAAAATTGCTTTTAATGGTTTTTGCACTTGTATCTGTGTGAAAACAGATATGCTGTAAAAAATGCCTTATCGGCGTCCCCGAAAATGCCTAAATTAAAAAACTTAAGAACTACAATGATAGGTCAATGCATATTGGGCTCTCTTTCATCGATCTGGTCTAAAACTATACCATATCAGAGGTATATATATGTAGGTTCTGGGACAGTTGTTATTAATTGAGGGTTTCAGGCGTAAACCGCCCGCTTCTCGATAGATCCCCAACACCCCCGCAAATTTTGGGTTCTAGGCGTAAACCGCCCGCTTCTCTAGAGATCCCCCGACACCCCCACATCCCAGGTGTTAAAGTGGAAAACCCTCCGGTTCTATGGAGATTAGCATAGTTTTAGGGTTCAAGCGTATACCCCCCCCGCTTCTTATGACATATATTACTGCGCATGCGCAAATAAATTCGGAAAATCTGACGGCATCCGACAAAATCCGCGCATGCGTAAAACTTCAACGATATCCGACAGAAATTATGTCGGTTGCCGTCATCATGCGCAAGTTGTCTCAATTTCTGTCCAGGTTGAAAAAAATGTTTTTCTAAAAAATATAATAATAAAAGAGATAAAATGAGTTGGTTCATAAATGCAATCAGTGCAATATACAGTGCTGTATCAGTACCAGTAGCATCAACCACCAATGCTCTTACCACTCGACTGCAGAGCGTACGAGATACTGTTACCGATTATTACTAACCCTATAATAACTGTTTATGAGGGCAATACCGGAGAATATTGACCAACGTCAAAGTATTGCCCGAGCGTGCGAGGGTAATACGTGACAGAGGTCAATATTCGAAGGTATTGCCCAAAATAAACAGTTATTATATGGATTATTATCCGGGTACTGTATTTTACGACAAAAAATATAACATTATAACCAGGATGTAGAAACCACGTCTTTATAGAAACTATTCCCATATGGAACGTGCATTCGAACTAAAAATACTTTTTTTTCAAATCGAATATCGTGTAAACATTACAGGTTTTTATTGTAGCCACAACTTAGAATTCTTTAAAAGATAAAAGTAAGTTTCACTTCTGTTTCGCGTTTTGTTTGCTTTTTTCCGTGTTAATTTACATTTAATGCTACCATATTTAAACTTTAAACACGGTTGCTATGGTAGCGGGCAATACCGTGGAATATTGCCCGCTATGACGTAAGTTCTAACCAATCACATTGCACGATTTTCGAAAATATCGATGCCGCCCTTTTACCCGGGTAATAATAAGCAATAATTCTTATGCTAAATGCATTTAGTTAGGTAGCTACATCTGTTATTATTTTCCTGAAAACTTTTTCTGCAAATAAAATGCCTGAGCGATTGCTTTAGCTGGAGGGGTAACAACAGGCTGTTCCCTGTGTTTTCATTTAAACCGAAGTTGCGATGAAGTTTCTTTGGAAAAGAGTATTACGCCTGTTCAACTCTGTTTAACTGTACTAAGCGGTTAGCACAGTGTTAACAACAGACTGCAACAGACTTTTCATACCGAAATGCGGTATGAAAAGGACGGGCGAACTCGTGGGTTTTTCCACGGGGTCTCTGTCATCGATTCCCTTTGTTTCGTTAGAATTTCGTTGGCTTTTGTGTGCCACTGTGCTGTTCAGCAACCGAGAATGACTGGATCAAAGTGCTACTATTTCGACCAACGCAACACCCAACTCGTGCTCAAACCGTAGGGAAAATCGCTTCCAACTGCCTGCGATAAGTCGGAAACTTCATTCCCTTACTATTTTCCACTTGTTACATCTGGAAATACTCAAACATAAGAAATGCAACTTTTTTTTTGGAGTAATTGGTCTTGGCTGACATGAACAGTATTTCCGATTTAAAGAAAGCTGTAAAAAAAAATCTTTTTCTTTCTTATAATGATTTACCATAATACAGTAATAAAAGGACCCATATATTCCCAGCTTTTTTGTGGCTGACAATCTATTCTTGAGAGAATCTTTTATTTAGCAATTTCTTGCTCTGTTCGAAACCGAACGACTGTGCTTAGAAATAAATCTTTCGTCCACCTTATTTCTGCTGCTGCTGAAGTACCTCCAGAACGCAAACTATGCAAGCTGTATTTTCCAGAGAAGTTTGCCTTAAATTTCTCTTTAAATATTTGCCTAGCCCGAGTGTAAGATATCCAATTGTTTATGACCTTTATATCCTTCTTTTGTTTTCATCAAACGAGGAGTGAGAAAACATTTTTTATTCGCATAAACTGACAAGTTTGCAACCTGCATAAATTTTTCCAGCAAGGCAACGGGACAGAAAGTCAAGTCTCGAGATTTAAACATTTTTTCCGTCTCTATGCTGGTCGTTTTTTGCTTGCTGTACAAATGAGTGTCTGATATAATGATGTGTTTTAACTGAATACTTAGCAATTCTTTGATTTGAAAAAAAGCCAAAAATGTCTAAAGAACACAGTAATAAAAAACGTAAATTCGGTAAAGTGGTTGATTCGAAATTCAGAATTAGCATTTTTTTAAATTCAGGAGTTATGGTTTTTTTGGGTGCTTTTGGTTTCTTATTGCAAGAGCGCAACGCACCTTCGAATGCCATTTGAACAAAGGGGATGATAGGTGAAAGAAATCCATTAATATGATGACCCAATCTGATGCCGTAAAAAGCAGTTGTTAATGCTCCCTTATTGTTCGAAGTCTTCAAGACGTGGTTAAAAAAATTGCAATGTAAAAAGGGTCTGCAGGCAAGTTTTTCATCTCGTTTTTTGTCCTTACTACACCATGTCAAACTCAAGTTCCAGGCTTTGTTGTATTTTTTTGTCTTGACTCAGCACGAGCCACTCTGATGACGTTAGGTTAAGTTAGCTAGTTGTTTGATATCATCATTCTTAGTCACATTGTGTTTTTCCTATAGTGATTCTGAAAAGCAATTTTAAAGAAAGAAGAAAAAGATTCCGATCTTATTTCTCTCCACGGATGAGAACTTTTTCTTTACGTCAGCTCGAAAGTCCTCCCTCAAATAAGTTCTTAAAATCTTACACAAAATGTCGAATGTCAAATCGCATTAAATCCTCGCCACAAAACCTTACACGAAATATGAAAAACTAGTCGGTGGCCCGTGAAAAAATCCATGAGTTCACCTGTCCTTTTTATACCGCATTCATTGCGTGCATCTCGCTACTTGCGGTACCATTTTGCGTGACAGACAGACGTATACGGGTATTATAATATAGACAACAGCTTGCAAGGTGTAAAATCTAGTTGATAGAAAGTTACAAAACCGACAGGCACAACACCAATAGTTACAACACCGATAATAACAACGTCAGAAATAACGCATCTCAAATATGTACATCTTAAGCGATTATGTGGAAAAATACACACCTCTTTTTTAATGCACCGCCACACCAATTTTTTTCGATGTATACACACTATAAATGGTATACGCACTACTAGCGGATACACACCGTTTAAAAGTTGTCCACACACACTTCTCCATAATTCGTTAACACACACCGATAATTAAAAAGTATTAAAAATCAATAACGGATACGTACTTGAGATGGTTTACGCACCATTTCAGTATACACACCATTGTGCAATACACACCATTCAAAGTCGTTCATACACACTAATACATATTTCGTTAATACACACTAAAAATAATTTTTTGAAAAAGCAAATTAAAAAATAAGAAAAAACATTATTAATAAACATACCATAAAAAATTAAGGAAACTTATTCAAGATGCTGTAGTGTTTCTAGTATCGGTGTTATTCTTCACATGCATATGTAGTCGACTGTTTGATAACTAGGGTTATAACATATATGGAACATAAAACAAGATGGTTTGCGAGAAAATCTAGAAAAAAAAGTTGAAAATTAACTGTTTTCAGGTATACACATTAAGTATGTGTGTTTGTGAGGGCAAATGTTGACATTACGCCTCATTTATCACGAGACAAAGTTACCATTTTAACATTTCGTAATCATGTAAATGAATAAGGCAGTCGTCAAAGCATTAAATAAAATTTGTGAAGCTATTACATTGCGCTTTTTATTTTGAGGCAAAATAACATGGAAAAGGTGTGATGACATGGGGTGTGATTGCACAAGATATTACGATTCTGGTATCCACTAATAGAAGGTTGTAGAACAAGTTAATTACTGATCTAATTTGACCATGCAAAAAGGACTTTGGATTATAATGTGGACTAAAAATACCTTGTTTTTCGGAAAACTCGAATAAACGGCGCTAATCAGCTAATCTCGTGATATATTACATACCCCTGATAAATCATGTGCTTCACGGGAGATTATGTGGTTTTGCACACTAACTTGAGAGATATAAAAATTGTAAAAGATATTTAGAACACATCCACAAGCCAATAAGCTAAAATACGAAACGGAAAAAATGGAAGCCGAAGAAGGACTGAAGAGAGCAATAACATTTGAAAGTTGCCGGAAGCATCCAGGGGCGGATCTAGGGTTAGGCAGCCTAGACATTTGCCTAATCTCGGCCTACAAAATAAAATATGGCATCTATCAAAAAAAATTTATTTTTATTTGTTACAAAAAAAGCCGTGAATTTTTTATTTTTTTCCGCTTTGTATTTTTGTGTTCAAGTTCAGTGTTTTTTTTCAAAGGTGTTAATTTGTTGAATTTGTTGCACTGTTTATTTCTTTATTGTATTGGGTTTTTTTGTGATTATTACATATTTATGGTTATTGTTTCTGAATAGAAATGGGTCGAAATTAAATATCGTTCGTTAATGTAGTGTTTTTATTGTACACTATGTACACTATTTTGTTTTATGTATGTAAATTAGCGTAAAAGTTTTAACATGAAAAAATTAAATATTTAGATAATAAAAAATGTCCGATGAAGCAGAATCAAAACAAAAAGGAGAAAATCCCGAGGAAGTTACACGTGGTGCTTGTGAATTCGGGCTTATGGATGAAAACATTGATGAAATATGAAGAAAGCACAGTGACGAGATCGTATATTTAATAAAGATTGTTTTCTTTAAATCAATCACGTTTTGAGTTTTTTAATTATTACTTTGTTAGAAATTTAAAGCGCCAAATTTAAAAATATAAGCTGAATAAAGCACCTGCTTCAAACCGCGCTTAGTACAATGGAATATCTTCAGTTTCGTCTCCTTCTCTTTCTATCCTCCTAGGTTGAGACAAACATTGTTACACCCGGAAAAAATACCATTTAAAAATGGAAATACTGAATATAACTTTGAAAGTTACTGATCTTGAAGGAAGTTTTTTTGAGTTGTTATATATTCATTCACTTTGGTGTTATCTCTGTTATTGATTTATTTTTTGTTTGTATCAAGATAAATCAGTGTTGGCATCAACTTTCCGTTACTTAACTTTCCCTTCCTCTTCGAATAAGCCATCCTGTTTCAAATTATTTCTGAGAAAAAATATAACCACATTGGTGTATTTACAGCATTTTCTTTCAAATTTAAATGAAGTTATATATAGTTAAATGTGAATTTCTTGAAGAATTCCTGATAAAAAAAACTTTCTCGTATAGTTGTCAACTTCAAACAAAACAAAAACGATAGGCGGTAATAAATAAAAAAAATCATTGCATATTTTGACAAATAATGACAAGTGATATTACATAAAGGAGTGGGATGAATTTCTTGCTTGTTAATCGTGTCTGGGGATAGTGATGAAATGGATTGTTAACTTTCTCCACTTTAAACTTGTTATATAAACAAAGTTATAATTAGCCATTAATTATGCTAAATATGTGGGTGGACACAGCGTCAAATTGCAATTAAAGGGTTGAATATCTTGGGTACAATTGAGTGGTTTGTTTCAAAATAGCATAGATAAAGCCCCATTGTATTTTTGTTTGCTTGTTTGTTTGTTTGTTTATTTTTGTTCAGTTTCTTTGCCATTTCATTAGCCCATCCACCTGCTCTTAAATTATGTCGTACGCTTGCTAGTTGCTGCATACATAAATGTGTAATAATATCCATCTTTTTATGTAAATTTCTATTTATTTTAAAGTTTATAGTATACTTATATAATTGTAATTTTTATAGTTATAAGACCCAATATATTCATTTATTTATACTCTTGAGGGAGTTTACAAGAATTTCCGTTTTTTATTTTATTTTTTTGTTTAAGCGATGTTAAACTACAGCTAACATAAGAAAAATTTGAATTGAATACCTTTTGTTATTCAAAAGATCTGTACTTGTTCAAGCCATGTAAAATTGTATTCATAATGAAAGAAGAAACATTTCTTACTCTTTTTCTTTCTGCTGTTCTGCTGTTATATATGCTATTAGGTGGGTTTCTTTTCCAATTTCTGGAGTCGGAGAATGAAGCAAAGTCTATTGAAAGATACGTAGAATTATTTACGCGTTTACAAACGAAGAATAACATCTCCATGGACTTGATGTACCAAATCGTTCAAACACATGAACAAGCTTGTGAAATTGGACAAGAAAGCCAAGAGAATAGAAAATGGGATTTCGTTGGTTCGTTTTATTTTTCTGGAACGGTTATCACAACAATTGGTACGTACCAGCACTTTCCTAATGAGTTTCCTTATGTCTTTATTTCTCCAAGATCACAACCGAGTTTTTTTAATTACATTTTACTGGGCCAATTTACAATAAAATATGGAATCCTATAAACTTACTCGATCTCACCATTTACACTCTCATATTTTGCGATTCTTAATTCAAACTTACGTTAATTCGAACACATCACTGAACAGTGAAATGTGTAGTGAGAATTCGTGAGTAACAAATTAAAAAAAAGTATATAATGATACGATTTTGCAGTGTTTCCTGCATGATATGTGGTTTATTCTTCTTTTTGTTCTCTACTTTTAATATTTCAATAATATTGTTGATTTAGGTTTTGGTCACGCTTCGCCGTCGACCCTCTTCGGACAGCTAGCTTTAATTGTATTTGCCCTCACAAGTATACCACTCTACGTACTTTTTATGAATGTGCTACTCGAAAGAATAATTACACTTTTAAAGAATTTCCTCAATAAACTTTATATGATATTACCAACCAACGATTTTATTAAACGTCACGACGTTCACACATTACCGATTAGTCGGATTTTAACCATGGTAAGCGTCATATTTATCTTAACTGTTTCAGTTTGTGCTTTTGCTTTTGCTCATTTTGAAGATTGGACATATTTTGAAGGATTTTATTTCGTTATCGTGGCCTTTACGACAATCGGTCTCGGCGATTTTGTACCATCAAAATTCAAATCAGAATATAATTTCCATCCAGTATATCAAATAATAAATTGGTGCTTTATCATGTTTGGCGTTGTAATAACTTACATTGCATTAAACTTGGCTGCGACGCAAATAAAATTACTTCTACATGACGTGGCAGTAAAGTTATCAGTCATTCCATGCATTAATGTCCCTAATGACAAACCGAAAAACACTTCAGATGCGAGCCAAAGGATTTCAGCACGAGCAAGTATTATTTCGGTACATGATGATGGGATTGGCCTTGGTTCTTTCGCAGCTATTCAAAAAGCTATAGATAGGATTCGGTTAAAGGCCGAAAATTGTGACGCGGAGGGGAAAAGTGAGTTGAAGGCGGTAAACACAATAGAAGCTATTCTGCAAAACGAATATAGGAAAGTGCAAAAAATGCAGGGCACCGATCCTGCCTCGAAATGGCGTCGGGCAGCTGCAAGAGCAAGAATTACTGCGCGAAGGAAACAAAGCAATGTTTACAAAAGTGTTTTAGTTGATAATGATTGCAATGAAGATGATTGTATCACATCGGTCAATCAAATGATGGTAGTCATGCCCAAGTTTGAAATCAGTTGCCTTAAAGAATCGTTTAATTCTCGCCCCAGACGTCCTAATTTTAGCACTAATAGTTGCGCAAAAAATTCAAAAAGCACAACGAAAGAAAACACAATTCATCATAAAGAGTTTAGAAAGCTTAGTACTATTGCTGAGTCCGAGTCGTCTTGTTCGCTGAAGACGGATTCAGCTACTAATTTACCGCGCTTTCAGACAAAACATTCGGCACAGATAAGCGAACATGATTGGAAAGTTAGGCGAACTGTATCACGAGCTGGCTACAAAAATCTAAAAGAAGATTATGACAACAACAAATCGCGTAAAACTGAACGTAAAATTAACAATGAGCATAATTATAAATGCAATAACAATGCAACACAAAAGAACGGCCATGTGAACAAAAACAACTTTACAAATGAACCCACACCAAGGTGCATCGATACCAGTGCCATTTCTAGTGCTATATCAACGTTGTCAAATGGCCTTATTGCAGCTAAAATAAATCGCAATAACTCTCTTGTTTCTTTAAACAGGAATAATTGTAACATCTCCAATGCGTTTAACAAATGCAATTTTGTATTGACATCAGATTCTAGTATCAAAATGTCATCAACAGTTGGGAATGACCGATCTATTACTTCCAAGATAAACGAGACACCGAATGATATACATGATGATGTTTTGCAACAACGCTTACGATCTAATACAATAACATTGATGAGAAAAGAGGGGACAATGCATTTTCCAGCAGATATAAATCAAATGTTGTAAGTAATATTTCGCGAATACAAAAAAAAGGGAATAAACAAAACACGAAAGAGAAGAACTCATTAATTAGCTAACAGAATGTATTATTGCTAATAATTAATTTTACTTAATGAGATGCGATCTTAAATAATTCATTTGTTTTTCATCAAATGAATTCAACATTTTGCTAAGCAAGAAAGTCGATAACAAAGCAGAGAATCTATAAATAAAACATTTAAACAGTATATATAACACCGTCATTTCGTTCAACTTCGTCCATGAGACTTCTTAGGTTTTTTCATATCAGGTTTCATGCCAGTTAAGTTATTAGTATTTTTATTTTTTTGGAAAATTCTGAAAGCACACACTTCACAACAGAAAGTGGTACTTTTGTGCAGGGAGAGTTGTTGCTGAGAGCTTTTTGTTGTGTTGTTGAAGTCCGCATGAGCCCTAGCCCTGTTGGCTCGGTTTGCCGGGCTGGAATCACCTCGCTATCACATGAAGTTTTCTCGGCCCGGTCTGTAAAAGAGTTACAGTGTTTACATTTCAATAAGTTTTCTATAAATATTTATAGCTCTTAAAGGGGAATTAAGCCCAAATTTTTTTTCTTCGGAATTATCTTTTACAAACCCTACATATTTTGATGGTATATAAAAAAAATTGAAATTCTTTGAATTTACATCCCTTTTCTAGCATAAAAGTTGACAACAGTAATCGCCATGTTAAAATCCAAACAATATCTGCGATGGAGATCTATGACGTATTTTACGCTCATTTTAATTTTTTGATCTCTTCGTCTTTTTTAAAGTTGTTTACACAATGTGAACAAACGTAACGATTCAAAAAAAATAACTCTGGTCCGTTGTACTTTATTTCGCTTTTTCGTTGTTGTAATTGTTTGTTTGAAAATGCTAAGTCCCGTTATATATCAACAAATTCTTTGAAACCAGTATACTTTCCATTTGGATCAGGAAATTCTTCCCTTATTTTTCGCACAACACAAGCTGGAATCACCACGCGACATCCTTTTCCAAGCCTTTCATAATAATGTACCCAGGCCATGTACTGTCAGTTACTGGTGTACCTCATTTCCGTACAACGAATCAAAGTTTAAGTTACAGTGTAAACCAGGATAAAATATATTGAAATTATTCATTCATCAAAACTTCTTTGAAACAAATTGTTATTTGAGGCACAAGGGCTCTTCTCCTTTTTTATTTGATATTCAAGGAATGACATTATTTTTAATTTAATTAAATAGTCTGCGATGTTGTGTATTTTCATAGCGCGTGGACCTGTAAGATTATAAAGCGAAAAGTGAGAAGATAAGAAGATACGAAGAATGTTTTATTTTGGTGTGACTATGAGAAATATGGTCTTTGAAAATATTTACGAGAAACATATTTTTTGAAGAAAAACTTACTTATTAGTATATGTGGAGAGTTTGTTATATTTTTCTGGTATGCTGGCTGTCTCTAACACTGTGCGGTTCAAACATAAAATTTCAAAATCCTTGTGCATCGTGATGCACTTGTTATTATTCAACTTGTCATTCAATAAATTGGGAAATTCTTGGCAACACTTGCATTCCACAAGAGTGAAGGAATTGAAAATAACGCAACATGTACAGGTACACCAATGCAAATTTTCAAGTCTGCTTGAATTCAATTCGTCTTTTTCTTGGCTATCACTAGATTCATAAGTCACTTTTTCAAGTTCTGCTTTGGAGTATTCAGGCTTATTCATGTAACATCCTGTTACTGACATTTCACTAGAGTCACTTGAATATTCTAGAAATAGGGAAGTCAGAGCAGGAGCTTAAATTTTCCATATCTCGCTGATGCTTCTTCAGCGTAAGATACGTCACGATATAACAGTCTCCAGAATCAGCCGTGGCTTCAGAAAATTTAAATGGCGCTTACCGTTCGCTCATAAAGGGGAAACTTTTATATTAAAATCAACCCAAATAATATTTATTTTTTAAAATTTTAAACAGAATTTGGGAATTTAACATAATGTTAACCGAAATAATGCTATTTAAGTTTGAGGCTTAATTCCCCTTTAAAGTACAAAATATTATTTTCATCAAAAGGGTTATGAAACAAGATAAATTTTTTAATAAATGTTTGTTCTTTAAAATTTTTGTTAATAATGTACAGAAAACATGTGATTTCTCCAACTGAAATAACTTTTATTATACAAAAAAATAGAAAAGTCAGCCCAGTGTGCGCGACAGGAGCTACCACATGAAATTTTGTCAGCTTGCTTTGTAATAGCCCCCTTATGCTCGGTATAATTTGCCAATGATTGAGCATTTTCATGGATCGTGCATTTCCAGAACGTTGAAAACATGATCGAGCATTTCGTGGTACTTGTAATATCGTGAATTGTATTTCCAGATCATTCCCAGCATTCCTAACAACGCTTTCATCACTAATTACCGTGATATTTTGACCCATTTTGAGCAATATCACAACCTCTTGTAAAAAAGCTATGTTAGTTTCGCCCATGAGTATGCAGTATGTTGAAGTATGGTTGGTTTTCTGATGTGTATGGGTGCCCTTATTAACGCGAGTATTTTTTAAATATATTTTTATGACTGCAATTATCATCACCCATATGATTATCTTACTAAAGGCCGGTTTCCATACAGCTGCATTTTGCGCCCAGTCGTAAAATGCGCCGCGACTTTTATCACATATACCGAACCATTTCCATTTAGCGATTTCTGCTCACGTGTTTTTTGCAAAACATGGCTGATGTAAACAGACGATATTTGTTGCTGCAAAATTTGAGAGTAGTCCTAGCAATATTTTTATGGCGTAGAAATAAACAACGTTTCTTTGTGCCTCCACAGACTCATTAATGTTATTTTGTTTTTCATCTACTTCACTTGATTGATATATATTCTGATTCTCTACATTTATTTGGCTTTGACAAAAATTTAACACAGAAACGAGATGTTGTTAGCCATCTTGATATGATCTAATTAAAAATTCTTTCGTATTTCATGTAGATTTCTACCTTTTGATTGGCTGTTAAGCTGAAGCGCAAAATATAGCTCGCAAAAAGTAGAGCCTGTTCAACTTTTTTTAAATCGCCCCAGCGCATGCGAAAGCGCGAGGTCAGCGGCATTATTCTGATAATGCGCATGCGTAGATCAAAAGTCACGGCGCTTTTTACGACTGGGCGCAAAATGCAGTTGTATGGAAACCGGCCTTAAGACTGCAAAATAAAGATTTGTCTTTTATTTATCTTCGTTCTCAACATGGCTAAAAGTGTCAAATGGTAGGTACTACTACTACGCAATGGAAAAAATTGATGCGGAGGTAGGTGCGTAGGTAGAATCTTGGAGGAAAGAATACGGAAGGAGAAACAACTTCGTTGTTTCTGTATGCTTTAAATGTATTGAATTTTCTATTGTTCTTAATTTCAAAAGAATCAGTGCGCGAGTTGCTCGACCGAGTCTTTTTCGCAAAAAAATGATCAAATTCTCCTTTAATTAGGGGGCTAACTTTTTTCTGTGGAAATCTGACTGTAACACGCCGCAGGCACGTGAAATTTGTATGGAAAATGTGCCTAATATAAGTCGGTAAACATTGTTCGTAAAAACTTCAACAATACGTTTGGAAATAAGCGTTTAACCGTGATATTAACCTATTTTTACAGGCTTGAGTATACCACTTTGATCATGAAAAAAAATATTGATAGATAGGCGCCGGACGAATACCGACAAAATGTGTGGAAGATTAATGTTTATTTTAACTGATAAAATAAGTTCCGATTCCAGAAAGTCATTTTAAAACGAGATATAAACTTTCTTTTTTTGTTTACAAAATGACATATTATATGATATATACGTGCTTTCGTTGCTAATTATGCATTTGGAATAACATAATTACATATCACGATGAAATTGCAAATCCACTATATGTACTTACAACTAAACACAAAAGTAGAGTTTTAAATGTAAAATAGGTGTTTCAAGAGTATTTATGTGTTTCAAGAAAAATGCATACGAGAAAAATGTTAATTAAATTTCAAAAACTTAATGTTTGTTTTTAAAGAAACATGCAATCTCGTCCCCAGAGCTTCTTTCGCTCAGCCACATATCAGAAAGCAAAAAAGAAGCCCTGGGAACGAGATTGAGAAACATGCTCACAATGAGGTGATATTTTGTTCAGTTTGCACGTGTTTTATCTGTGAAAGATTAAACTCGCTCAACAAAGATCAAAAACGTTTAGGAGAAAGTAACAAAAACATGTAATCAAACGTTTAGTTTTTGAAAAGATGGCTTTGAAAAAAAATACCAGAAGTGCATAATAGCTCGTTTAAAAAAATGTTTATGTATAATTTTTTAATTTTGAAAAGTTATTACTTTTGCAACAAACTTTTTCATTCAGAAATTAACCAACCAGAGAATACTGTAAGTGTTTACTCAAAGCCAATCATAACCGCGTATTTCAATTTACGAATAATTTATTCACAAAAATGCCAAAGTTTGAATTTAAGTTTCTATACAGACACCTGCTAGAACCTCGCGGAGTGTTTCAATAGAATCAAGACAGTTGTTTCTCCTTCTGTATTTCTTCCTCCAAGGTAGAATACAGCGTTTAAATAGACCTTTTCATCGATAGCGACACCATTTTGAATTTTCCGCTTTCGCAATGCATCTCCGGACGACCGGGGTATCTGGAGTTAGTGTCAACAGAAGAATTTGTTGGATTGTATTTGTTTTAATCATGGTTTTTACTGAAACAGAATTAATAAAATGGAATGTAGAGGCACTTAAGAAATATTTATCTTCCCGAGGCATATCTTTATCTGGGGGAGGGAGTAGAAAAGCTGATTTAATTAAGAAAGTCCTAGCTGCTCAGTTACTTGAACTTCCAGTTTTACCGTCCTTGGAGGAGAAAAGCAGAGAGATACAGGATCGAAGAGCTGCAAAATTATGTGTTGATTGTATCAAAATTCCTTTTCCTGAGGAGTTAAAATTAGGCTGGATGAATTCCTTCTTATACTTTCCAGACATCACCACAAGCTGTCTCAGGGACTATGCAAAAAAAGTATTTCAGAAAAAGGTTGCAAAGAAGGCCACAATCTGATGTTTGCAGGTCATGTTAGGAATGTTGAATTTAACAATATTTCAAGTTGTTTAAAGTATTGTTTCATTCGAGGTAATGTAGTGCCACAAACAAGAGTTAGTGAAACACCCTATAATGTTTGGGTGTGCATAAACTATGACAGTCGTGAAATTGTGACTGGAGAGTGTGGCTGTGTTGCAGGATAGTGAGTCGTGCAAGCATATTTTCGCACTGTTACATTTTGTCGAAAATAAAGTATCATTGGGACTTAACAAAACTTGCACTTCTAAAAAACAAAAGTGGCAAGAAACTGTTACCAAAAAGGGTAAAGTTCAACAGCCTGTACCCTTGAACTTAGCTAACTTCAAAAGACCTCATCCAGAAAACAACGATCTTCCTATAAAATGTCCGAGAAATATGTTTGATCCTCGTCCACCTGAAGAGCGACATTCAACTATTAACTGGAACGAACTTGTATCAGCATCAGAAGGTAAAGCTTCTGTTCTGTGCTTCAAAGACAGTAATATTGTTTGTGAGCACAGTTATAATGAAGTAACACCAGTGGCAAGCAAACCATTAAATATGAAGGAACTGGTGGTGGGTGAATCGACATCTGATGATTTATACACATCATTGAAGGAAAACCGTACTGAAGTACAGATATTAGAAATTGAAGTTTCAACTAGAGGACAAAGTTCGAACAAATCATGGTTTGATTATCGCTATGGTGTTATCACAGCTTCAGTAACACATGCTGTTCTCGCTAAATATAACCGTTTAAACCCTAACACTTCTGCAATAAATAATTTGGTTGCTAAGATATTGGGCTATACACCAGTTGCAAAGTCTGCATCACTTTCATGGGGTATTGAACACGAAGTTTATGCTAGGAAGAGATATACACGACAACAAAAGAGTTTGCATAACGGTTTTTCTTGCAAAGATGCTGGCCTGAGAATACATCATGAGAAATTTATGCTTGGGGCTAGTGCTGATGGTCTTATTTCCTGTACTTGCTGTGATGGTTTTGGAGTTTTGGAAATCAAATGTCCTTATAGTGCTCGAGATAAAAATATGCGTGATTATGCTACATCGCATAACTCTTGCATTAATGCCATGTCTGCTACATCTGGAGTTGTCTATACCTTAACTAGGGTTAAGGTATAGATTTGGTTTGGTCCGGGGTTTTTCGAACATACTATGACCGGGGGGGGGAGGGGCGGATTCCGCCCCCCTCAATAACTTTTCATAGGTTTGTTCAAATTGAATCAAACTTGGCACACTTATAGTACGTCATAAAAGGAACAAAATGGCGGCAATAAATTTTTGCTTGCGTCAGCACATTTTCTGTGACGTCATCAGAAGCTTGAAATTTGGTAAAAATGCCACTATATGCTTAAAATTTAATTACTTTTGTTCTAGAGCGAATTTTTACATTCTGTTTAAAGTTTCTGAAAGCTAAATAAAAGTTATTTAACATATCTTCCGGTTTTTACATGGATAGCATAAAAAATTGCCAAAAATTGCCAAAAATTGCCAAAAATTGCCAAAAATTGCCCGAAAATCCGGTTTTTTCCGAGTTTCGGGTAAAACACGACAAGATCGGGAAATCGGATTAGTCACGTGTCCAAATTATGCAAAATGATTCTCCTTGATGAAACAAAGTTGTGTTGCAAGTTTCAAGTTCTAAGGATAATCCTAACAGTAGTTATTATATTTTCCCCATTATAAGGATTTCATAGAGATTTTTTGGGGTAGTTTCGAGTAATGGCCAATATCAAAGCCTCTGAAAGGTATGGGACCTAAAAATTTAGCATGCAGGTGTCTAATAGATAAATATTGAAACTCAGTAAATATCATAGGCATATAACAAAGCAATAAGGAGTTATTAAAAAAAAAACGTCAGGGGGGTGGCGGATCATGCACAATTACAGTGGGAAAAAACAATGTTTACTCGAATAAATCAGTGCCTCGATTGGAACATTTTTTAGCACATATATACTTCCAGAGATGTTTAGTGGGGAAATGGCCACCAAATATATATGCAAAGATTTTAAATGAAATTGTTGATTATGTTTCAATAAGTGACAGTAATCAGATATAAAAGGAATTAGATCAGCTGCTTTCCTCCCAATCCTGATTAAAATTTTGCCTCAAACAAATTTTTTGTGCCCATGCCTCAATAAAACGGTTTTTTGTAAAGCTTAACATTTCTCTGCAAATTGAAGGGAGTACTTGAATATTATTTTACCAAAGGTGGCTGCATCTATATTATAATACCCGTATACGTCTGTCCGTCTGTCACGCAAAATGGTACCGAAAGTAGCGAGACGCACGCTATGCGGTTTAAAGAGAACGGGCAAACCCGTGGATTTTCCACGGGCCACCGACTATATTTAATATTGCCCCAGCTATTGTCCAAATGTGGTCACATAGATCAGTCATTGATATTGGTAAAGTATTACTAAGCGTTCTAAATTCCTTTAATCTTCCCATCACTCTTTCTACGTGGATCCTTGCTCTAGCAACACGTTTACCATGATATACCTCTGATCGAGTAAACTGTCTTTTTTGACAAACAAATGGGGGCAAAACACAGGTTACCTGACGTGATAAGAACAAAACTAGCTAGAGGGAAGATGACGGTGATGTCAAATCAACGTTGACACTAAAATCAAAAGCACTGACAGTATCAGGTGTTATAATTTCTTCTTTTACTTCTTCACTGGCTGGTCCTATAGATGCTTCATTTTTTGTAGGTGTCGATATTTTGCCTAAATTTCGCTTTTTGGATGCACAAGGTAATGCCTGCCTGTCCTTTGGTTGTTTACTTTTCCTAGCAGGCTCTTCACCATATCCTTTCAAATATAGTGTAGGGTGTTGGCAACCTCGTCCCCAGGGCATCTTGTATCTTTTCTGACCCCGGGACGGCGATACCAACATGGCCCTGGAGGAGGCCTCGTAACGTGACCCTCCAATACACAGTTTTTCTGTGTGTAATATTTAATGAGATTTGTCTCAATTAACCAAAGTTTTATATATAACCTTGCAGAGCTAAGCGAGCTCGGCGTTTTACGTCACAGATACGTGCGGCGAGTTTGTTTTGATTCCTCTCATACGCAACACACAAACTGCTCGCATATTGCCCTTGATTGTTTTCTGAATGTATAAATAAATATACAATCATGTTATTTAGGCTACTGTTTACTTGAAGAAATTCAAGCAATTTAGTTATGTGTATTTTACTGAATTGGTTGGCTAGCAAGCACTGGGTTGCAAAACTTGTAGATAGGGAAAACTTGGAAATTGGTAAATGATTTGCCCACCTGACCATAGCACTTCGTTGGTTCTCTAAGGTACAAATATGGCTACATAATTTTCAAATGGTCGTGTCATTCTAGGTGACTGACTGAAAGTAGCTAGGCAGAAATTTAACTTCATATTAAAACATTTACATTTTTTATTCATTTTCGCAATTTTAGAATTCTCATTTACTTTACTGTAAGTTCATATCTGTGTCTGCATTAACTGCTTTTATATGATGACCAAGATTTTGCTGTACGAATCCCAAAGTTGCTATTTTATTATTTTTTTGCACAAAATTTATTTAAACAATAGTTAACTGAAACTGAATTCGTATATGGTGGACTCACTGCTTGCAGTTATATTGGGTGGAAAAGGCTTCAAAAAAGTATTTGCTTTAGAAGACTTTTTTGCTTTTACATTTTGTGGCCTTAACATTTCCAAAAAGCCACCCATTACTGATAAATTCTGCTTTTTCTTTTCTTAATGACATGTTTTTAAAACGCCTTACAGCTTTTTTATTTTTCACTCAACAAGCTCACATTTTATTGCACACACAGATATACAAAAACAAGTCCACATGTGATCTATTTTGTCGATTCAAATCATGTATCCTGCCTTAATAGTTTAGAAAGAATTGGTATACGACTTTACCAACAGCAAAGTATTGCTACCTTAAAAGAAAAAAATGTTTGGGGATTAATTTTTTGAGGAAATTATTTTGGGGATTTTGGACCAAAATTAGTTCCATAAAGTCGCACTTTTTAGAGCTCATCAAAATTCTGCTGCTGTTCAAAAAACGATTTTTAATTGATATATACATCTATTTATTTTTATCATTCTGCCTGGAAAATAATTAAAATGCCAAACTAGCTAACCGTGAAGATTAATTCAGTATTCTCATAAGAGCATCCAATCACAAAAATATATCAGCAAAAAGATATTCTTTGCAACTAAATTTTTCGTTTACTGGCATAATTTTAGGTTGAATCTTATCTGACCTATTTCTGAGGTTAGAATAGCTTTTAAAATTTTCTGAACCTGTATCTTAGTCAAAATTGATATGCTGTCAAAAACTTATCGGCGTCTCTGAAAAGGGCTAAATTATGAAACTCAGAAAGTATGATGATAATAGAACTATTTTTTGGCTCAATTTCATCAAAGCAATCTAAAACCATATCATACCAAATCTCAAGTCAATATTTTAATTTTTACTGAAGTTATGGGACAATAAACTATATACTCGGTTTAGACTTTTTTTGTTATTTTTTTATGTTCACTGCTTTGTAATTAGATTTCGGATTACATCCGAGATCTTATTAAAACAGGCGGTCTTTTTCTTCTCCTCCTCCTTCTTCTCCTTCTTCTTCTTCTTCGACCGATTTTTTAACTGACTGCCGTAACGTCACGATTTTTAAAGTCCGACCTGGCCCCGCGTCCTAGCTCTACGCCGGTTTTGTACGTATCTCAATATTCGTAAAATTGGGAAAGAATGAAGACTGCGTTACAAATTTGATCACAAATATTGTTATTTTTTTATTATTTGATGAGCTATGCTAGATACCCCTTCAAATTTTCGTTTCCAATTATGATTTTAACGAGGCGGATTTTGTTCAACTAAACCGAGCTCTAGCGGTTAAGGTACGAGTCGTTTCTTTCGAGGGACCGAGTTCAAGGACGCCATATTTGTTATACTCCGGCTTCTTCACCATGCTGCGAATCAAAAATTTTTTGAAGAAAGAGGAATATTTGGTTGTGTTATATAGTATAGTTATTTAACTGCCTAAATTTCAGTTCTATCAACATTCAGATATTCTCTTCATTGTGTCTATGTTTTCACATTTTAAGATGAAAATATCATCACGTTTTCTAGCCATGTGTAAATCGGAAGATTCTTTCAGCAAAAGCTTATTCCGACCTTGCACAAAATATTTATTTTTTTCGAGTGAGAATTGTCTAGTCTCCCCCCGGCCCTACGCAATGTTGTGCCCTGTCAGCCGAACGGTAAAATGCAGTGGTGCCGTATCAGATAATTCCTAAAAATCAAAATTCTCCAAGGTTAAACGTGAAAGAAATCGCTAGAATCTCTGGATATGCAAAATTATCACAATGAAAACAAGTTATATTTGATTGTAACAGTTTTTATTTTTCCTTTAAAGACATTCGCGGCAAAACCATTTTATTTTTTCATTGGTAAAGACTTCATCAGGTATCCTTTCACAGTCCTGATGAAACCACTCGGAAAATTTTTCACAACTGACCATATCATAATCTCTGATTTTGTTGTTCGGGTCATATGGCATTCTACATGAACAATATAGCTCTACAGTAGAAAGACGTGGAATAGCCGTTATTTTGCTTTTATGTTTCATTGAGGGGAACTTTTTCATTTCACCATTGGTCAGACAAGACAGCAAATGCTTCTGAAGTTCTCCAAGCTTATATGATAGTTCTTTTGGATCTTCACCGAAGGCAAGACTGGTGGCAAAAGCAATCGCGAACACGCCACAATCCACACCATTTCGTTGCTGCTGCACCGGCTCAGATTGAACGAGCAATTCAGAAGTGGAGCAACATGAATAGGCAGCAATCTGCCGTACCAAGTCGTACCGGAGATTTGATGTGCCGAGACTGTCGTATAATGAATGGAATACATTCGATATTTTCTTGACGCAGATGCCCTTGATCTTTTTGGGTATATCTTTCAAACTCCGCGATAGCCTTCTGTGCCTCAGCCAAAGTGGTATAACATTGATAGCCCAGATCTTTTAAAAATAAATTTTTAAAAAACTTTAAAATAAAAACGGAACTGAAAACACTCGCATGCTAATTATGTCAGCACCTACCGAATCTGTCATCTTCTTCAACTTCTGTTTTTTTTGTTGCTGTTAATTTCATCTTCTTTGGATACAATATCAAATTGCTTCTCATTGTCGTCTTCGTCGCTACTCGATGAATCTGAAAAGTATGAAGTAGTATAATCAATTGTTGTACTTTGCCAGATCGGTAACATTTTTTTTTACACGTGACTTACCTAGCGGTACATAATTCCATTTCTTTCTTTCTGTTTCATTGCCATTGTTTTCTAGAATGAAGATCAAAAGATCAATAGTTAAAAGTGATGAATTTAAATAATCAAATAAAAGTTTCGATGAAATAAGTTAAGGTGAAAAAATAACAACAAAAAAATTTATAAAGATTAATCGTAATGAATAAACAATATAGAAATTATATAGAAATATACAAATATATGCTATATGCTATATCGATGATGTTGATAATCCACATCTATTGATAAAAAGTGATTATTAGCATATTCTATTTTTTGTCACATTTAAAATTTCTACTCCAATGCTCTTATCCTATTTTTTTTCTATCAGACGACGTTTTTGTGAAAAACACGCAGAAGAAAAAAAAAAAAAAGAAGCACTGGCTCACCTGAAGTGGACATCGTTTAATGCTTTAATACGTTTAATAATGAAATTTCTTCTTCGCTTTGATTTCGCCACTGCAACACCACGTGTTTTCCAGTGTAAACAAACTTTCCCGCTTTTTGAAATATTATTGAGAACTGTACCATCTCGGGTGTTACTCAACAATTTTCACTCGAAAAAAATATTTTGTGCAGGGTCGGAATAAGCTTTTGCTGAAAGAATCTTCCGTGTAAATCTGAAACAAACCAATTTCAAGATTTTAACTAGCTAACGTAGATTTCAAGGCAGCATCCGGCTGAAGCCAGCTACCTGTAGCTAGCCTTATTTATTCTTATTATTTTAAAGTTTGGTATATTATTATTTATTTTTATGTTGGGGTTGTGGCTCTCTTCTAGCTAGCTCTTTAGCTACTCCTGGGTGAAGAGTAAAAGTAGCCACAAATGCAGCTTGGCTAGCTACAACAAAATTCTTAATCAATAATTATTATGCTAAATGCAGTTAGTAGGTAGTGACACCTTTTATTAGTGTCATGAAAACTTACTCTGCAAAATAGAATTGCTGAGTGATTTTTTTAGCTGGACAGGGTAACGACAGGCTGCTTTTCCTGTGTTCTTATTTAAACCGAAGTCGCCTAAACGCATTGACGACACAGTTGTTTACCTGTACTAAGCGCTCAGTCCAATGTTAATGATGGCTGTTTCCTGAGTTTCTGTTTATCTGAAGTTACGATACAGTTTTTTTTCAAGTTATTTTTTGAAAAATATATTACAGTGGAAAGACCATAATGTTGTGCGCCTATTTTTTTCAAAATATATTACACTGGAAACACCATAATGTTCTGCGCCTCACTCAATTTATGACATACTATACTAAGGCGCTTCACCTGAATGTGTGGCACAGTTTACACTTCTTATTAATCGCTCTTCCAGGCGTTCAACGCCAGGTAGCACAGTTACTTGTGGCTTAACCGGCGTTTCGACTCCGGGTTCCCCGGCTAGTCTAAATATTAATACCACGGAATCGCATTTTGGATTTAGTCTCTATTGTTAATTCTAAACCGATGAACGTAGTCTTAACCTTTTTGTTTCTTTCGCCTACTTCTATTTCTTTTTTTGTTTTTAAACTTGTAGGATCCAACTTTATGGTCAAATCTTAGATATCTTAAATTTGATAAAGATTTTAGTCATGTCACAGGTATAATAAAACATTTCCAAAATATCGCTACACCACAAGCAATAATATTTAATAAATTGATATGCTAAAACGTCTTCGTTTCTTTATTATGAATGTTAAGTGTAGTGCAGTATTGTTAAAGTATTAATTCCCACAAATTACTTTTTGTATATTTGTACTACATGAAACATTTTACAAGTTCAAGATAATACCACAGGATAACAAGAATCCGAAATCTTTTAGCCTGCAAGGGCTTTTCATTAGTATTAAAACTCTTGAGATAATATATCACAGTGGTGAGCTGTTCAATATCTACCACTATCTTCAGTACATCCTGGATTTAACCATATGCCAGATTGAGCGCTCAATCAAAGTGTGACTTAAAATTTGATTGAGTTCGATTTTCTGAAATTTCTTCATAGCGTGTTAAAAAACGCCTAGCAAGAATCAGTTTAAGAAAATCTTCCTACCCTTTCTCTTCCTCAAAATGGCTGTGTAATTTTTTTATGCCTCGTGTAAAATTATCTTTTATCGGATTGGTCTGAAAGTACTCCATAACAAGTTTCAAGTCAATAACTTTATTTTTTTTACCGACACTATTTCTAGGTCCCTGAGTTTAAGGTCCCTGAGTTTAAGTTTCATAATAACAAACAAAGAGAGTCAAAAGATATAAGACAGCACGGTGAAGGTTGTACCAATCCGGTAAACCAGCCCTACCAGCTTAACACTTGCTGCGAAAGTGGGAAATTACTTGCTGTGAAGTTTTGGTTAGAGAAATGGAGGATGTAGTAGTATGTAAAGGGCGATATAGGTTGGTTTTGACCTCCTTTCACACCTCTACCCCCCAAAACTCCGCCTACCCCACCTCCCCCCTCCCTCACCAAAACCAACCTGCTCGCCAACCACCTCACCACCAAAAACCCCTAAAAGCCCCGCCTCTTCCACCTCCACCCCCGCTTTTTACCAACTTGCCCACCTCCCGATCGACAAAACCCCGCTTCCACCCCCTCCACCCCCACCCCGAAACAAATAAATCTAACGCATGCGCACACGCTATTAGTAATAATGCTGACATCAACAAAAACCAACGCATGCACAGTTGAGTAGGGGAAAGTCCCTTACTCAAAACCGACCGCGCTATTTGAAGTTGAAACCGGCCTATAATAAAAGATGAGTTGGTTCATGAACGCTATCAGTAAAATATATAGCACTGTATCAGCACCAGTAGCAGCAACACGAGACGCTCTCGCCGATCAACTACGGAGCGTGCGGGATACCGTTACTTTCTACTATAATAGGGCGAAGGAGCAAATCACAGGAGCGACAACGCTTCACGATGAGGTCCAACAGATCACTATCCAGGACGAATACCAGGGAATCGCCGACCTCAAACACATGTTCGGAGGGGAGAAGGAGCAGGTTACGAACCAGGAGGGGATCGAGGATATCCAGCATATATTCGAAGAGAATGACACTCAATTTTTGGAAGAGGGGAGACGTATCAAGACGTGGCAGTTCAACAAGAACCTCAATCAACCTCTGACA
This sequence comes from Hydractinia echinata, assembly GCA_030067915.1. NCBI lineage: Eukaryota > Metazoa > Cnidaria > Hydrozoa > Anthoathecata > Hydractiniidae > Hydractinia > Hydractinia echinata. Next base: position 151,093 of record JASGCC010000203.1, read on the forward strand.
GAGGCTATCATGCAAAAAATCACGCCTCACGTAGACATGCGCGTTAAAGTAGTCTACAGCTTCAGCTGTGATATTTACCGAGGCGGTGGTGATGTGTCGGCTTACCACAAGAGCAAGAGCTCCAACTCTTTATCGAGCATGGCGGAAATCGAGGCTTTCATGGAGGAATGTGAGATGCAGCGCCTCGATCTGGAAGATGCGGAGTTCTGGACTAAAGCCTACTTACCACCCGACAGAACCATCGAAACCCCCGGAGCATACGAAGGGAAGATAGTCTTTAAGCACGTGCGGGTTAAGATCATCTCTACAAGGGAGCCCTTACTTGAATGCGGCCCTCTTCCAGATTGGCTGGGAGGCAAAAGGTGCATCTACAGCTTTGACAAAAAGATGAAAGAACCGACAGCCTGTGCTTCTGGAGATGCCTCGTGGTGCACTATCGGGAAGAGCGAAAGAAGCGCGAAAAGTTCCTAACAAGGCCAGCCCTCAAACTAGCACGCGAGTACTATGAAAACCCTGAATTAAAGCGTCAAGATGTAAGTGCAACGAAGCTCGTTGGCCTTGAAGGGATCGCCAAGCACTTCAAGATTAACATCAGAGTCTTTGAACCGAAGAAGAACTTTGACAAAGCGCCATGGCGGTTAGTTTACGGGCAGAATCAGTACAAGAAGGGGTTAGACACGATTAACCTTGGTATGCTGGATGGCCACTGCTTTTACATCAAGAAGATGGATGTTTTGACGCAGAGTTGGGAATGCAAGGCTTGCACCCGAATGTTCACAAAATCCTGCTACCTCACGCGGCATAAGCAGAACAAGTGCGAAGGTGTCAAGACGACAATCATTTGCAAGGGTGAAAAAGTCAAGCGCATGCCTAGTAAATCGGAAAAGGTCTTCTACGAGCAATACGCATCCAGCTATGCGGCATGCCGATGGATTGAGGCACTGTCGGAGCAGGCTGAAATGCACATACATCACGCGCTCTGCGGGCATGGAGGGGAGCGTGTGATTCGCGTTGATAACAAGGAGGTGTATAGAATAGATGGTTATGAACCCCACACCAGGACAGTCTATGAATATCACGGCTGCAAGTGGCATGGATGCCCCTGTCAACCCAACAGAAGCAACGCGGACAAAAATCAGTACTATCTCACTAAATTCAAGGAGGGTCACATCCAAAAACTCGGGTACAACCTAGTCACCACTTGGGAGTGCGATAACCCTCTAAATGTTAAGAGGCAATTCAAGAAATAATTTCGGCCCTACCCCCACTTCATCGTCTTTGACTTTGAGGCTCCCCTAGCACCTTTAAATTACCAGCAAACAGCCGATTTAACATACCTTTCGGAGCATATCCCCGTAAGTGTGGCCATCCACGATAGTCTCCAAGAACATCCCACGTTCATCATGCACGAACATCCCAAAACTCTAGTGAGGAAATTCGTTGAGCAGCTCGAGCAGAGGCAAGCCCGCATCGTAGAAGAGGTTGAAAGGCTGCACCCCAAGCCCGATGATTTTGACATGCTCCCGAACCAAACCCAAAAAGCTTGGAACGAGTGGGTGAACCAAGTGACAGTGATCGGTTTCAATAGCGGAAAGTACGACATCAACCTAATCAAGCGGTATTTTGTCGAACGAATTGCGGAAGACGTTGAGGATAAGATCAAAGTAGCAAAGAAGGACAATGACTACATGTTCCTCACAACATCAAAGTTCAAATTCATAGATATTAAAAACTTTCTCGCCCCCGGAATGAGTTACGCGGGCTGGTGCAAGTCATTGGATTGCAATCTTAAAAAGCTCGTGTTCCCGTACGAGTGGCTGTCGAGCTATGAAAAGCTGAATCATGCCGGCCCCGTCGAACATGAGGCCTTCTATAGCACCCTCAACACTAAAAACACCCTCTCGCCCGAAGGGTACCAAGCATTCCGGGATGAGTTCTACAAGCGAGGCTGTGTCACAATGATGGATTGGCTAGCCGAGTACAACCTGGCAGACGTAGTACCCTTTGTCGAAGCAGTCAACAAGACTCGCAACACGTACTATGAGGATGAGATTGACATTTTGAAGGATGCCGTGAGTATACCAGGCGTATCGATGCGCTATGTCCTGAACAAGTCCCTGCGCCTGGACCCAGATCTCGAACTATATGCGCCAGGAGAACCTTGCAGACACAAATGTGAAGAAGACTGCTTCAAAGCCCGATGCAAGGCTTGCATCGAAGTCCGAAAAACCTGCGACGAGTGCACGAGAAACGAGGCCTACGAGCTCTTACAGACCGGCATGGTTGGCGGCCCCGCGATCGTTTTTTGCAGGTACCACGAGAGGGATGTGACAGCCATCAGATCTCACATTTATGACGAACCCCGCAAGTGCAAGACCATTTTAGGGTATGACGCGAACATGCTCTACCCTAGTACCCTGCTGCAGGACTTCCCATGTGGGAAGGAGAAGCTGATCAAAATCGCCGACCCTGTTGAAGGATTGGAAGCTCTCGAGCAAGGCGTTCTAGACGGCTCACTCTTTGGCTTTGCGCAGGTAGATATCGAAGTGCTTTCCGAGCTGCACGATAAGTTCAGCGAAATGTCTCCGCTGTTTGTTGTTAAAGAGATACCCGATAACCAAATCCCTCAGCACATGCAAGAGTACCTTACCAAGACGGGGCGGAAACGTGTTCCAGGAACCAAGAAGCTCTTGGGCCTGATGAAAGCAGAGAGGATCTTGCTGTACACTCCCGTACTCAAATGGTACCTAGAGCATGGGCTAAAAGTCACCGCTTTTTATCAGTTCCTGAAGTACTCTAGAGGCAAGCCATTCGCGTGGTTCCCGGAAGAGATTGCAGATGCGCGACGGCAGGCAGATAAAGACCCTGACAAGTGCATCGCAGGCGATACAGCCAAGTTGAAAGGGAACTCGTTCTATGGAAAGATGATCGAGGACCTAGCGAGGCATGCCAACACTAGCTTTACCAGGGACGAGAAGGTGGTAGATGCGGCAATGAGAAGCCCGTACCTTGAAGACCTTGAAGAGATTGGAGATGCGTATGAATTAAGAAGGGGTAAGCAGGGGGTAAGCATCGATCGAGCCTATCAGTGCGGTATTGCCGTCTACCAATTGGCAAAGTTGCGCATGCTGGAGTTCTATTATGATTTCCTGGACAAGTACGTATACCGCCGAGACTTGGAGTATGTGTATATGGATACCGACTCGGCGTACTTTGCCATCTGAGATACGTGGTCCCTCCCGAAATGCTCGAGGAGTACGACACAGACGTGAAACACTGGCTCGTCACTGATAAGCACTCGAGTCGAACGGGAGGGTTGTTCAAACCTGAATTCATCGGGTCCAGGATGATTGCTTTGACGGCAAAGTGCTACTTTGTAGAGGGTAAAGAGGGCACAAAATTCTCGTGCAAAGGCATGTCAAAAAGGCAGAATGAAGTAACATGGTCAAGGTACCTGGGAGCTTTAAAGGGTGAGCTAGACACAGCTAAAAATGTAGGTTTCAGGGTGCACGAGCAGGGGATGGTCACGTATGAGCAAAACAAGTTGGGACTATCGGCATTTTACGATAAGCGAGTTGTACATGACGATGGTGTGCACACAGCCCCGCTCGAGCTGTAAATCCCGTCCAATGTTTTATGGAGTACTACTCCATAAAAAGTAACAACAAATGGAGTTTAAACAATGTACACATTGCAAACAACCCCAACCTCTAGACAAATTTGAGATTAAGGTGCATGGTCAAGGCAAAGGCCAGCGAACAAAACAGTGCATCAAATGTCTAGATAATCAGAAGGCGTGGGTGGAACGTAATAGATGCCCGCATGAAAACAGAGACGGCTATGTCCTATATGTGATTTCCCGGGGTATATGCATCAACCTTATTCTGGCCAGGATTCGCGATACACTAAGGCGTGACACAGAGATAGCCTCTACAGAGTACCTGGGTTGTAATATTGTCACATTCATCGGGCATATCCAGGCACAATTTAAAGACGGGATGAGCTGGAGCAACCGAGGGCAGTAGGAACTAGATCATAAAACCCCCATTAAATATAGAGAGAATGGTGAGTACCCTAGCGAAGCGGTGCAATTAGAAAGGCTTCACTATACTAACATCCAACCCTTGTGGGTAAGTGAAAATTAATCGAAAGGCCATCGATATATATCCAATTAGAAGGCTCGTTAGATGGTTGTTCACCAACCATCTAACAAAATGGAATTATGTCTCTATATAGCCATACTTCTTCCGTACGCTCTGATTATACTCATCTTCTTCCGTTATCGACATGTAATAAAAACGATGTCAGATCTCGCTGAAATATTTGATGTAGTTGATACACCGCCAGAGCAACGCGACAAACCTATCGACAAACGTCAGGCTTTGAAAGAGGCCATACGCAAAGGCAAGGGGTACTTGCTCCCCAAGAAATACACCCAAGCATCCCTTGATAAAGCTTCACCTGAAACAATCGAGAAAATCCACACCGAGTTTCTTCAACGTGAGCTCGAGGAGAAGGGTGAAAAGACGGCAAAAGCCCTATCGTCACAAGCCATCAGCATGTATACCAAAGTTGTAGCACGTGTGGTGCAGCTTGATAGCGCCGAGGCTCTGTCGAGAGATATTGAAGATGACCCCATCATCAAGGACTCTATGGCTGGTTTAGGCCTACTCGTATACTCCGCTTTTGGTAAATTCCTAACGCCTCTTCTAGTAGCTGCTCATACCGTCAATCACTGTCAAATACCAGTGTCCAAGGTGGTTGAAGAGAGAGCTGAGGAAGAACAAGAGAATAATGAGTAACAGTCTATCAAAGATACGAATGAACAATCGTGAACGTTATGAGCGTTTAAAGAGTATGGCACTAGATCTATATAAGTTATCACCCCTGAGTTATTCGGATTGGTGCAGTACATCTGCTGATTTGGGGGTACATGGTACCGTCATCATAACACCTGCGGCGGCTCGTTTCCCGCCTCACGTCTGTGTTTTAGAGACGGGACCTTATAGGAATTCACTGGAGTACGCGGGAGGATATGGCCCGAAGGGGTTTTCTTGGCGTGGATGGAAGTGATTCTTATACGTCTCATAGTTTAAAGAAATGAGTGAAGAACCTAACCAAGTTATAACCAAGAAGAACGAGGGCCGTGTTGATGCCGGCAAGAGACTTGTGGAATGGAATCGCAAGGACAAGCTGGAGAAGAAGAAGAACTTGGGCAAAAGTACTTCCCAAGAGGGCCAGGAATTACCGCAGGTCCCCCCAAGTCCACAGGCAGTGTATATCTCTATAGCGCAGGCGGTCTCGTTGCCGTACTCACCTGTATAGGAGTTGGGTTCTATATTTTCCGTAAACAGCCGGCTCGCCAGCCTGAGGAAACCCCAGAGCTATTACCTCTAACCAAGCAAAAACAAAAGCAAGAGCGACAGCCCGATCACGATATTTTCAAGATGTCTTAGACCCTATAATATAAATGAGTTCAAACGTTACGCCTCAGCAGAAAGAGATTATCGATATGCTCTACGAAACAATCGTGGACCTACGCGATGGCCGGCAAAAAGTTCCTTGGCATCACACGCCCTTCCACCAAGATGGACTCGAGCGATGCCCTCAAAATGGTGGCCTATTTTACAGCAGGTAGAGGTTCAAGAGAGATGGCCGTCTCCAAAGGGTGGCTTCCCGCATCTATCGTGCCTAAATCAAAATAAGTGGATGTGTACCCACCGGGTACACCAGGCCAGGTCAAAATAGCCATGATGTCTTCGATATATCTCCAACTAAATGTGCAAGGTTCTATCTGCTACCGGCAGACAGAATAAATGGTTCTTGACATAGTGAAAGACCCGCATACGGAGATTTTCACAGGGCCCACCTCATGCGGTAAGACCCAGCTAGTCCTGGATTTGCTCGAGAGCGAGTATAAGCACCATTTCAACAACATTATCATTCTATGTCCTACAATACAGTGGAATAGGACCTACCTCGAGAGAGCTTCACTATGGAAAGATGACTACGTGTTCCTTATAGAACCCAAGGAGCAGCTGTTCGAGTGGATTCAAAAATTGTCGGAGCTGCTTGCGGGTGAAGAGAGCTTGTTCATCGTTGATGACATGATTGCTGACGAGAGCCTGGATAAGAAGCGTCAACCCCTGCTCGAGCTAGCTATCAGTGGGAGGCACAGGAGGCATAGCTTGTGGCTACTCACGCAGAGTTATACAGCCCTGCCAAAGAACCTGCGTTGTCAAAAGAAACAACTCTTCCTCTGGCACCCCCACGAACGTGGTGATATGAAGCTAATTGACGAAGAAACGAACATGATCAACGACTGGGAGGCTATCAAAGCAGGGTTGAAAAGATCGAAACACGCTTGCTTGTACGTGAGGCTGGAGCATCCAAGGAGCTGGAAGATTTTGAAGTGAGCGACGCTATTACTGATCTCCAAGGGGTGGACAGATCTGTCCACCCCCAGCCAGATACAGTTTTACTGATCGGGATGGGTGGATGCATTAATAAATATGTCTCATTCGGATGTGGCAGTAAAAAATCTTATCGAACAGATCAGGGAAATGAAGGATGAAATAAGGTGGGAGGAGGAGAAAAATTCATACCTGGAACACTCCCTTGAAGCGAGCTTGGAGGAATTGTACGGCCTGCGAGGGTACGCAAGAAAAGTCACTGCATTTGCCACCGCGGGGTCCTTCATTCTTATTGCGTTTTCAATATATAAGATGTTATAGAATATCGCCCTCGTTCAGCTCCCACCCCTAAATAAAATATGACAGAGGATACAATTAAGCAGATTATGTAAAGGATTGAGAAAATTGAGGCCGAGCTAGCCTAAGATAACATGTCTAACCCGGAAGACACCGAAACGGATGAACTACTATCCAGCATACTGTGGGAATTGCGCCAAGTGCGTGACTGTGCGAAAAAGGTCGCGACATTAGCCACTGTGGGATCCATCATCATGGCAGCACGCGTGATATATAGAGGACTTTGATAGGGTTGGTATTAACGTGAACCACAGGTTCACGTTAACTATCATAAAGACTAGAAATTTACCACTCCTTGACCACTCCCTCAGAGGATTAGAAGCGGAAGAATCGTGAAAGAAAAAGATGGAAGCCTACGTACAGAGCCGACAACTTAGAAACCTTTACGATATTCGGGTTCCTGTGCTGCGATGCTGCATCAAGGCAGGATCTATCGTTGGCTATTGCTCTACTTTTCTGGAAAATTTTAGATTTAGAAATGGTGAGTACTACGAGGGGTTTGAATATCCAGATGATGACGAGCTTCTAGAGAGAGTAGCATCGGGTGAAAAGCCGTGGGCAACAATTCCCTGTGAGGAAGAAGATGAGGGGCTCGAGGTTGATATTGAAGACCTGGGTCTACATATTGTCTCGGGTGAGGTGAACAAGTGGGGCATGCTCTGCTATGAGATCATCAAGGATAGGGGCTTGAAGCTCTCGGATCTGGCGGACTTGGAGAAAATTGGCGACATACTCAATATTCAAGTCGAGGATAAAGCATTGGTTGACATCATCAACCTTGATAGCGAGCCCAATGTCATCAAGGGTATCGTCTATGGGTACCCGTTCTACACCTTGCATCCTTTGGACTATATAGTCTGAATGTGACGAAGACATCATGCGGATTTTTCGCCTTACCAAGGGGGCCCATGGGATGGGCCCCCTTGAACCCCGCATGGTATGCTGGGTTCTGACCACGTAGCTCAAGGCGTGTGTTCTCCATCATGTTAAACGCTCTACAGGAGTAACGTAGTTCCGGCTCCACAGGAGTAGTTTTGTAGCTCTCACAAGCCACAAAAACAACCCATTTACCACTCTTTTACATGCTCTGGAGGTACTTCTACACCCTCCGGTATTAGCATGAGCTCTTCCGCCACAAAACTCCGATCAGGCCCACCCGCCAGATAGTATAACAACCTCGACCCTGTCACGATACGATCCAGTCTATACGTTTTCTTGCTCCGCCAAGCGTCGGTCGAGCGTCTTTTAGCGTCACCGTGCTCTTCTCCAGGTTGCAGCAAGTACAAGTATAAGCCATCCTCAGGTAGGGTTTTCTCTTCAGGGTGCTGCTCACTTTTTGTAAGCGGGACTTCATCCAGCTTGATGGCTTTCGAGGGCTTCATGTCGATCATAGCCGTTTTGCTATTGTTCATGCTTTCACGATGCTGTACAAGTGTTTGACCCATGTGGTACTAGTCTCGTCAGAGGCAAGCTCTTGCGCATCTTGAGGCTTGAACAATCTCTGCGCGAGCACCTTGTTTTAGGCCTCAACAAAAGCCGTGAAAGTATGGTGGTACTTGGTAGTTGCGCGCTTGAGTTCGACCCCTTTACTTTCCAGCAGTTTTGTCACATCTGACTTGAACTCGGACCCGTTATCGCACTGGAAGGTTTTGGGATATCGTAAAGGTCCTGCCTTATAGATGTCCTTGATCATGTCAGCAACTTCGCTGGCTTTCTTGGTTCTCAAGGGCCTAGCCACTTTGTAGCGCGAGGCTACGTCGATGCGGCATGTAGAGCAAGTCAAACTGATGCATCTCATTGGGTTTCGTAATGGTGAAATGAGGGTAGTCGATGCGCTTGGGGCCTTTGATATGCCGGAGCCAGATCAGTCAATGAGTCATCCTCTTCTTGGATAGACTACTCCCCTCGGAGAGCAATTTAATGGCTTTCCGTCCAGTCCAGAGATGTTCCGGGGTATAGTAGATACTGCTTAGCTTTTCAGCCTCCTCCTTGGTAAATAATTTTGACATGTCTTTATACTATACATGTCAAAACCTTGTCTGGATGTACCTTACATATACCTGTAAGCCACGAAACCCAAAAGAGCCAGTGACCCCACGATGAAAGTCAGCTCACCGTCCTGCTGCTGTTTTGAGGGTACATAATAGTCTGAGAGCTTTGGAGCTTTCTCGATCGTTGCGATATAATACTCTCGCATACCTTCATCGAGTTCTTTCAAGCTCTCACCCGCTTGACGCTACAGCTCACGCTGCTTGTTATACCAATCCAATTTGGCCTGTCTGTCCCGGACCCACTGTACTTGAGCAGCTTGAAGCTGTTCGATCGCTTTATCATGCTTCTTCTTCTCAGCCTCACCATGCCCTGAGAGTTTGGAGAATAGGAAATTACTTCCGGAGCATGCCAACGCGTTTATCGCGGTACCTGCAACAAGAACACCTATGGTGGTCATGCTTTATTCTAATATTCCACCCCATGGAATCGCCCATCCAAAATATTCAGCCGCGCGTCTTGCAGCAAGTACACGTAGCACTTGATATCCCCGGTACTTCCGTCAGCTTTCTTGATCATGTGGAGGGTTATGCCATCACTCAACCTCTGCAATGGTCTACCCGATCCATGTAGGGTATTATCTGGAGAGCTTTGAAAATCGATAAACAGAGCGTATCTCTCGGTCATGAACTGCCCGATCGTAACCTCACTGTCATGACTACCGAACAATTCAAAGACTTGTTCAAGATGATCCTTCGGTAGCATGGCGTGGCTATACAGTTCGTTAGGCTCACCTTCGACAGTGATCGAGATTCTTTCGATCTTGGGGTTATAGAACGACTCGTTTACACCCGAGTAAGCTTTGACTTTTCCAGGGTCTATGAACAATAGCAACACTCCTTTCAAACTTTTTGCAGGCGTATCGATCTGGAGGTTATATGAGGTATCAGCCTTTTTAATGGTGACAACCTTGCTACGGAGTACCCGTTCATACGGCAGCGCAAGCCTCGAATATCGTGACATCATAGCACTGCTAAGCCCCTCGTGGTGCACTTTGTCAAACTCTAGGGCAATGTTTGTAATCTTGTACTGAGCATCCGCTGGTTTAGCTGCCGTGCTTCCTGATGCTGCTGTGCCAGCATCTTTGATCACGTCGCCATATCCTGCAAAATGCAGGACGAACTGTAGTCTGTCATGCAGTCCTCCCTGGTAAAACGGCAGGTCTCTCGTCAGCTCAAACATCTTGCCTGTCGGGATGCAAAAGGTGTTCCCATACGCTGCCACGATCGCCTTCTCTTCATCTGTCCCAACATGGTCCGTTGCTTTCACCTGGAGGGCCCTGATTGTACCGTCATTAGGGTTGATCCCTTCCAGAATGAGGTTGTTTTCTCTCTCAAACTTGGGCAGCCAGAGATCTCTGTAGGTAGCGAGCACATTATAGTCGCTAATATTTTGCACCTCATTGCCGTTCAAAATGATACGTAAATTCCGCACCAGGGCCTTGCCAATGTTGCTGACGATGGTTCTCTTCGTATTCGTACCCTCAAGCTCCAGGTTGAAAAGGAGCCTGAGAGAGCCTGGGAAAATGATATCGTCCCGCCCCATGTTCGGTACGTCCACGTACAAGTCCTCGTTCTGGTTGATCGTACTGGGGACGTGACTTACTTTAACACGCTGCTTCTTGCATTTCATGGCAAACAGCGTCTTGACCTCTGCATTGGGATCTAGCTTAGTTCCGTACATGTTACTCATGGTTTATATTATGGATAGTTTTCGTTGAATAAATGCCGATTAATCCAGTATACGAAGGAGAAGACTTTACAACTGAGGAGGACCTTGACCGTGGGGAAGAGCAGGGATCTTTCGGTGGACCCGAACAACTTCCACCACTTCCAGCAACCCCGGGACCTTCAACACAGGGAGAACAACAAGGTGCTCCGGGGTCTAGGCTTTCGGAGTATAGGGGAGAGCTAGTAACATCGAAGGTCGATAGCCTTTACGATCTCCTTACGGTGCAGTTGGGATTACGACTGCCTGGGGGGAGAGATTATAATGCCTTCAAATTGGGGGAGGATGATCAACTTATCATTAAAAAAGTTGTGACGGGGAAAAGATCCCTACCGGAAGTAGTACTCACGTTGCAAGATGGTAGCTTTCCAACTATTGGACAGCTCCGGGTGTTGTTGGGCAGTACGCGTATGAAGGCCCTGGGTTTTGGCGACTATGTTACACCACACAAAGGTAGTAGGGCAGCGGCCCAGAGACTTATGGGTGATATAGCTCGCGTTGTGGAAAGGCCCGACGACATCGATATGCTGCCGCTGCTCGGGAATTTCCTTGATGAAACAGAGAGTCTCATCGAAGATAATTCCTTTGACAGGGATGGAACCTTCACGGAGCGTGAAAGAAGGGGGCTCAACCTCGAGCTTCAAACGCTCCGGGGTAACCTCAGGCACCTCAAAAGCAAGATTATATTTTACGATAGCGAGATCGATAAAGCGGAAGCCAAGTTGAAGAGGATCGAGAGTAAGAAGGCCACACCTGGAGCAACCGAGGAACAGCTAGTCATCTGGAACGAAGACCTCGCGAAGGCAAGGGGAGAGCTGGAGGGGCTCCGTGATCAGAAGGAAGAAGCACGAAAAGCACACGGTTTACTTTCCTCCAAGACTCATAACCAACTGAAAGGGATCAAGGAAACGTTAGATAGATAGATAGATAGGCTTAACTATCGCGAGCATCGTCTCGGCTATCGGTCTACTGATTTCCACCATCGTGCTCGCTGTTACGGGTGGTTGAGGTGCTGCTGCTTCTGGAGGAAGTGCCGCTGGGGGTGGGAAAGGTTTTGTACGGAAACAGCTTGAAATACTCGGAAAATTCCTGAAGTACCTAGCAGGTAAGGCCGGTGCTGCTCTACCAGGGATTATTGGCAGCGTTGTCTCTTTCTTTTTGAGGGTAGTAGCAACCGTTGTCGAATACGTGGCAAGGCATCTATACATGGCCATCCCTGCTGCCGTTGGGTTTGTTGTGGTAGCAACGCGGAATCGAGTTCCCTATGTTGGGAAGGGTAGCAGCGCGAAACATAGTTCCAAAAAATCATAGGGCGGCTATCATCTAGTGTGTTGGGTGTGGACTCCGGAGTCCACACCCAACCAAACAAATTAGACCTATTTTTTCAGCCGATTATAGCAAAGGATTAGACCTACCCCTGTTGTAACCAAGGCGGCTTTGTTGTCTTCGTGCTGATTTTTCCCTCTTCCAGGAGAGTGTTTTGAAAACACTCCCATCTCATGCTGATTTTTCCCGCCTCCTCGCATACTTGAGGGGGGTTCGTTTGAAACGAACCCTATCTCATGACGCGAAATGGTAGTGGATTCGATCGAGCCTTTCACCGGTTCCCCCGCAGCGGGGGAACCGCCAGACGATCTTGGAGTGTTCTCCTGCGGTACCACCATGCGATTAATATCAAGGTTAACACCGATTGAGAAGTACTCTTTGCTGATGAGGATTTTGTTCGTGAAATTCATGATATTCCCGATATGAAGGCCCATATCACTAGGAATCATGTATACTCCATGCGCCACCGTGAAATCGACCTTGCTACGTGCATACTTGAGCACATTTTGGAATCGCTTTATTTCCTCACCCCTGTTACTAGGTCGAAGGATCAGCGCTTCAAGGGTCGTCAAGTACAAGCGTTGGGCATCGATCTAACTACCTTGATTACCGATAATGTTCGACTTCGCGTTAGCCTGACTCTGAAGTATGAGATAGGCGTAAAATCTTACGCTTTGGGATAACCGTTCAATACCTATACGTGTTAGACCCTGGGAGGTCTCGATAATCCATCGACTCCAAGAGTCCTCATCGAGATAGCTAGGACCCGAGCCGGGGTAGTCCTCTCGATGGGCTTGCCAACTACTGAAGAGGTTTTCATTCCTCCATTCCTGGGGGATACCACTTACACCAAATTCACGTGCAAGATGCTGGAATTTTTGCTCATTGAAAGGGTTGTTGAGACGTTGAAATCTATCCGATCCCGGTAAAGACACCTCGATCTCCGCCAGGATTTTGCGTATTTGAAAATAGACGTGGAAGAGATAAACTGCACGAACCAAAGGTTGCGCAGCAGTGAGATGCTACATGGAAATACCGCAAGCGGAAGTTGCGCAGTAAGTGGCAAAGTTGAGCTGTGTAGACCAGATACTGAAAGGGTGACTCTGCCACACTCCAACGGCTGTACCCTGGAGCTCGTAGTCGACAAAGATGTTCGGGAACTTTGCCGTAAATGAGGACCCTTGGGCGTCAATGACAATGCTCTGAACAGAGAGTTGCTCACCGAGTCTTTCCAAATATCGCCCATGATTAGGTGCATACTTTGCCTTGGGATTATAGCTGTAGATATTCATGCTTCTTTTAAAGAAACATGAGACAACTGTATGTTACGGATATAGAGAAGCCGGTAGTTTTCAAACCTCATCTGGGGGAGGGTACGAGGATCGCTCTGAAATCCATTAGTATCAGGGGGACTTGGCTCAATGTGTTTGACGTCATGAGCCTGAGGATATTTAAACAGGAAGCGGGCGCAATATTGAAGATGCATATCAAGATCGAAAATGGATTATATCGGGTTGAGGATCTCGCGGCTATAATCAATAATCAAGCCGGGGATAAACTCAAAGTGTCTATCCTTAGAAACGGCATGTCAAGGATTAGTGTTAGCACGGGCTATAAGGCAATAATGGATCGAAAGCTGGGAGATATATTTGGTTTGGATAATGATATTGCCCTAGTATTACCCGCGGGGGACTATGACGGATCATACAGAACAGACGTGTACCAGCGACTACGACTCAAGTGTACGCAGATTGATCAGGAGCACAGCTTGTTTAATGGTGAGAAATCGGATATATTGGTCTTGCTCCCGACCAAAGAGCTAAATGATTGGGGGGACATGTTGACGTGGAGTTTTGATAGCCCCGTGTACCTCCCTTTGAAGGGTTCCACAGATCGCTTGGAGTTCATGCTAGCTGACGAGTACCACGATAGGAACATTTTGTTTACAGGCTTAACAATGCACTTGCTCATAGAATAAATGACAGAGATTACAAAGCTTTATCCGAGCTTATCACCGAGTGCACCCGATGAGCTTGATGAAAGCCAGGTGTACAGACTGCGCAAAATCGAGGAGGTAGAGCAGTATCTCCGCAATGAATCAAAAGAGCGGGATAGGCTCGCTAAAAAGTTCAAAATGCATGGTACGTGGGTGAGATTCACTGACCATGGATTATTGGTTATAAGTGTCATTACCTCGGGTGTTGGTATTGGTAGCATGCTCTCGGGGATTGGTGTACCGCTCGCCGTAGCCATGGGTGGTATCACGATCGCCGTAGGACTAGGGCAAGCAGGTCTGAGGAATGCGGGCAAGAAGCTAGATGTCAAGTCAAAGAAACACGAGAGCATCAGGCTATTGGCAGAGACCAAATTGAATAGTGTTGTCGATCTAATCATCAAGGCTGTGGAGAATGGGGTGATCAGCGACTATGAGTTCAGCTTGATTTTGCAGGAGAAGCAAAAATACATGCTGCTGAAGGAACAAGTCCGTCAAAGAACGAAACAAGCCGTGAATGCCATTAATGATCGGGAGCGACAGCAGCTTGTCGCGAAGGGGTGTGAGGAGGCGAAGGAGGAGCTTATGAAAAAAATTCAATCTGTACAGCATGTAAGCGGTATTTAGATGAGCCACCCGCATATTCGTAGTCTAGTATATTGTTCAACATACTAGAAGGCGATTACTTCCCCGCTATCTAGATCGAAGGGAAGTACTTCCCCACTATCTCGATCGAAGGTCATGAAGCCATCATACACTACACGTTTCTTCCTCTCGGATAGCTGTCGCGCATACTGCTCTAGGTTCTTCTCCCAGGCTATGGTAACGCATGGTTTGCAATAGGGACCGTCCGTTTGCATTGAGGCGTCCTTATACTTCACCTTTCGGATCGCTTCGATAAGGGCGGCCTTGTTCATGGCTGAAATATTACGGATATTTAGCGCTTTGGCTTCCGCTCTTAATTCGGTAACAAACATGTTTTTTATATATGTTCCCCGGCATCTATTACGCTCTTTCGAGGCCTTCTGCATATCTATACATTTGATGCAGTGATTCGTTAGTTGGCCTTTGCCTTGACCTCTGGTTTGGATATTGAAATTGTCCAGCGGTTGGGCTCGCTTACATTTCGAGCATTTTTTAACATCCTTCATCTTGTTACTTTTTATGAAGCACCACTTCACAAAACTCTGGACGGGAAAACCTCAATATTCTTACAACATAACGCATTTTTATGGATCTATTCCAAATAGGATTCCTTGTTGTCATTTTCGTCATCCGAGTCACAAAGGTAGCGGGTAGCACGTAATGTTACGGTTTGATACTCGCACTCGTCCAGATAGATCTGCATATGATGGTTTGAGCCTTGTTTGTAGATGCCGGATAGTTTTAGAATGGCTTGGCATTCGCAGCTTTCCCCTAACGGGACTTCTCCGGAATGAAAGTCCGTTTTGATTTTGCCATCCCATTCCTTCACCTTAGCCGTGATGTACTTGCCTCTTTTCACGGGCGGGGTAGCAAAGATTTGTATTTCAAAGATTGTACCGTGGTCATGATACTATTAAACTTCTCCAGCCATTCGGGGTGATTAGAGATATCGAATGACATGGGGAGTGCCGATGTCTCGTTATAGCGCGAGGCACCTTTTGAATAGAGCTTCTTGGGTGTTATGATTGTTAAATGCCGGATCTTACCACCATTTTTATAACCAAGTACGGTGCGCTCATCTTTACCTCTGTTGGCCGGCACGGGATCGCTTAGCACGATATTATCATTGTTGACATCTTTGATATTTAAGGGAGCCGCCGTGGCATAAAAGTCTCGCGTATTAACATTCTCGGTACCAAATTTAAACATACTTTTATTTTGTTAATATTGGGGTTCAACTAGAGTTTGGCACATGGACAGTAGCCGCCATTGTACGTAATGTATAAGTAATAGCAGGACCAGCACAGCATTTTACCCTGTATAAGGAGCCTCCGTTGGCATTGCAGGCATCGGTCGTACTCATCCAGGGTCACTTCACACTCGTCACATTGTTCCATCATCGTTTATTTGACCCCTCCACAAGATCTCAAGAATGGCCTTTTCATCCTCGGAGAAACACCGGTCTATAACTCTATCGGGATGCCATGTTATTGGGGCTAGCTCATCTTTAATCATGGCCTTTTCTACTTTTCTCAATTGATGGGCATTGAGTACCCGAGGATCCACTCCTTTGTTGCTACGCATTTCCTGGGTTATGAACCAATCGGGAACATATTTGAGCGTCCAGGGGTATTCTTGAACTGCCCCAGTGCACATTTCCTGCGTTTTGAAATGGTCCGGAATAAACCCGAGCATCCAGGGTTCCTCCCTGACTGTCTGGGAACACATTTCCAGGGTCTTGAAAGAGTCCGGCACAAACTCGAGCATCCAGGGGTATTCTTGAACCGCCATCGCGCACATTTCCCGTGTCTTGAAATGGTCCGGAATGTCCTCGAGCACCCCCGGCACCGCTTGAACTGCCACGGCACACATTGTCTGGGTCTTGAAATGGTCCGGGACATCCCGCAGTATCCAGGGTTCCTCTTGGATCGCTATATTACACATCTCTTGCGTTTTTAAATGGTCCGGAACATATTTGAGCAGTCGGGGATACCTCTCCACCATCCTGTTACACATGTCCCGGTCAATGAACCAATCCGGAACATATTTGAACAGCCAGGGATACCTCTCCACCATCCTGTTACACATTTCCCGTGTATTGGAAGACATTTTATTGTGAGTCCGGTCCCAAGCGCCGGTCCTTGAGTAAGGGACTTACCTTACTCAACTGCGCATGCTCTGGTTTTTGTTGATGTCAGCAATATTACTAATTGCGTGTGCGCATGCGTTAGATTTATCGGTTTCGGGGTGGGGTAGAGGGGGTGGAAGCGGGGTTTTGTCGATCGGGAGGTGGGCAAGTTGGTAAAAAGCGGGGGTGGAGATGGAAGAGGCGGAGCTTTTAGGGGTTTTTGGTGGTGAGGTGGTTGGCGAGCAGGTTGGTTTTGGTGAGGGAGGGGGAGGTGGGGTAGGCGGAGTTTCGGGGGGTAGAGGTGTGAAAGGAGGTCAAAACCAACCTATATCGCCCTTTACATACTACTGATGTTGAGAAGAACGATGACCACTTTTCTGGTAACGATCAAAATGATATTGAGGAGTGGAAAAGAATTATTGCTGAACTTTGTACTGGAGTTCCAGACACTATTATCAGAGACTGCCTACGGGCCTACGATCCATCCAAACCTACCAAGCAGATAAAAAGAGTGCTAAGTAGCTTCAATAAAGAGACTATTAGTAGGACATTTATTTTTTTATCTAAGAAACCGCATGGTGACAAAATGAAGAAAGACGATTTGTTAGATGCATTAATTATGAAGGTAAAAAATTATTTTCCAGACAAATGTCAAATATGTAAAGAAGTGTATTGTTATACCATGAGTGATGCAACATTTATGGAATGCCATTCCTGTGGTCAAGAGGTTCACAAAAAATGTTATTTTGAGCTTTTGGCATCAATGAATCTATTAAATGAGGTGGGTTTACCACAAGACCTACTTTTTAAAATTCCTGGTATACATTACCTCTGTGCACTATGTGAAAAGGACATTATTACAGATGATATTTCTAATGATGATAATAATAATACTTCTCAACCCGAGGCTTTATTAAACAAACCTAATGGCCATGCTGGTTTTGATGTAATTGATCAGAATGATATAACTGATCAAAACAATAGACTTAATTTAGTAAACCCAATTGTCAATGTGTATGATTCCATCAATGATGACAAAGACAGTGATTATCCTGCTGATAGAGATACATCACATCAACTGAAGGAAAAGGTGTGTCACTTTTATCAAAAAGGAACATGTAAGTTTGGCCGAAAAGGTGCAGATTGTCCATTTGCCCACCCACGAGCCTGTCGAAAACTTTTATTGCATGGAAACAAGGGTACGAAAGGTTGTAAGCTAGGTACTAAATGTACAGATTTTCACCCTAGAATGTGTTCCAACTCTATAACTAGAAGACAGTGTTTCAATTCGAGATGTTCGTTGGTGCATGTAAAAGGGACGATACGTAAAAGACCTGAACTGTTAGGAAATAGAACTAATGAGTCAAATATTTTACATGGTAATACTTTTAATCAAAACAGAAATAATGCCTATGATTTTTTAGAGGTTATTCACAACTTCAAAAAGGGACATATTAAAAATTATGGATTCAAAAATAAAAGAAACTCTGGTAAGTCACCACAATATTCACAGAACTCCCACAACTCCAGGACACTTTATGCAACCAGTTCATGCCCCATTACAACAGCCACAAATGCTCAGTCATCCACAACAGGTACAAATTCAGAACTTTGTGGAGCCAATCAATACCCCATTTCAACAGCCACAAAGGTTCAGACATCCACAACAGGTACCAATGCATCGACCAATGCCTCAAACTCAGAATATGAGACCAGGAGTACCTTTCAATCAGATGGTAATGAACAGTTGGAATCCAGCAAACCAACAAAGACTACTTTAAACTATTTCTCCATATTCAATGTACAGGGTCTAAAGCCCCTAACTGTTGCATCTTCTGTTCCTTTAATACACGATGTACTGAAAGAGAAGAACCAACTCTTCATAGCACTTACCGAGACCTGGTTATATGATCACTTAGATGCAGAATTGTCAATAGAAGGTTATAAACTCTTCAGATGCGATAGGAACCGTAAAAAGTCTAAAAGAGGTCGATCAAGTGGAGGAGTTGCAATTTACATGCGAGAGGACATTGCTACCCGATTTAAAGTGACACATGAATACAGTAATGGCGTAAACGAACTTCTTGTTTTATATTCCAAACACAGTAACTCGCTGATAGCAGTATTGTATCGACAACCTGATGATGCAATGGATGGTCACCCATCAGGTGCGAAAGAGTTTAAAACGATGATTAATGATTTGAGTAATACTCTTAATAGCTTTAGTGGCAAATTCCCAGATGTGTTTCTTTGTGGTGACTTCAATTTGCCAAACATAAACTGGGAAACCCATATGATTTCTTCCAATCAAATGAAGATAAAGAAATGTCATTAGATTTTATGAATTTTTTAAATGAATTCCAACTTGTGCAATGCATTCATAAGCCTACGCACAACCGTGGTAATGTGCTTGATCTGCTTATAACAAATAACAAGGAACTTATTCACAGTTATAAATGCATACCTTCCTTACCATCTGTATCCCACCATACTTTAATTGAAGTGACAACTCATTACGACCCAATCGTTCTGTTAAAAAATAATGAGGTGAGAACAGCACATACACTGTTTGATGTATTTAATTACTTTGATGAGTCTATGGACTGGGAAAATATTAACAACAAACTCAACTCTGTTGCCTGGGACATGATGTTGAAAGATATGAACCCTGAACAACAACTACAAAATATTATAGATAAACTTTTACTTCTGTCTGAAGAACTAGTTCCTAAAAGGAAAGTGTTTACAAGGAAACAAGATAAACACTACATACCAAGAGATCGTCGTGTACTAATGAGGCAGCGTCGTAAGCTTATAAAGCGACTGTCCAAAACTTTTAAATACAAACAAGTGAAGGAAATAAAAGAACGATTAGTCGACATTGAACTTTCTCTGCAGCAGTCATATAAAGAAAGCAGACAATCTCTAGAAAAGAAAGCAATTTCTTCCATTAAAACAAACCCAAAATATTTTTATTCCTATGCGCAAAAACATAGTAAAACAAGGTCCAGAGTAGGTCCATTATTTAACAAAAGTAAACAGAAGTTCACTGATGATTGCAAAGAAATGGCTGCCCTCCTGCAACAACAATACGTGAGTGTATTTAGTAAGCAACATAATTCAACAGCCGATGCTAATGATTTAACTTGTACCATTCCTGTAATGACAGATGTTGCACTTACCACTGATGATATAATTGAAGCAATTAACACTCTATCTGCTAATTCAGCTTCCGGCCCAGATGGTGTCCCTGCTATATTTCTTAAAAATTGTAAGAATGCTGTGGCAACTCCACTTCTTATGTTTTTGTCAAACTGTCTCAACACAGGTGTAACACCTCTGATTTTGAGGACTGCAAACATTGCCCCCATCTTCAAAGGAGGTGACCAAGGCGAAGTGGGCAACTATCGACCAGTTGCCTTGACTTCACATGTCGTTAAAATATTTGAAAAAGTTACAAAAAAGAACATAGTTGATCATCTTGTACAGTACAATCTTTTTAACAACTCACAACATGGTTTTAGAGAAGGTCATTCCTGTTTATCACAGCTACTGACCCATTATGATACAATCCTATCCTTTCTTGAAAGCGGTTCAAATGTAGATACAATTTACTTAGATTTTAGCAAGGCATTTGACAAAGTGGACCACTCCATCTTAATTGCTAAACTGAAGCAACTTGGTATAAATGACAAACTGATAAAATGGATTAAATCATTCCTTAAAGACAGAATACAACATGTTTATGTCAATGGTGTAAAATCTATACCCGCTAACGTTGGATCAGGGGTTCCACAGGGGTCTGTTCTTGGCCCACTGCTTTTTCTAATCATGGTTGGTGATATCAATCAGAACTTAAAATATTCTTTAGCATCCAGCTTTGCAGACGACACACGAATTCTGAAAGAGATTAATGGCCTCATGGACACCTTTAAACTCCAAAGTGATCTAAATATAATTTATAAGTGGACAAATGAAAATAATATGAAACTCAATGGGTGTAAGTTTGAGCACCTAAGTTATGGAAAGATTGAGTCTTTGAAACCACTCTCTGTATATCTAAGTAACACGTCAGAAAAGATTAACAAAAAAATCACTGTGAAGGACTTAGGAGTTATAATGTCGAATGATTGCAAATTTAATAAGCATATCTCAAATCTTATATCAAAGGCAAACAGGATAACTGGATGGATATTACGAACATTCGAGAGCAGAGAAAAAAACGTGATGTTGACTCTTTGGAAATCATTAGGTATTCCCCACCTTGACTATTGTTCCCAGTTATGGTCTCCACTAATGAAAGGACAAATACAAGACATAGAAATGGTGCAAAGAACCTTTACTAGAAAAATCCTTGGAACTCAAGGTTTTTCGTACTGGGACGTACTAAAAAGATTGAATCTGTATTCTCTGGAGAGAAGAAGAGAACGGTATGCCATAATTTACATCTGGAAAGTGATTGAAAACATAGTACCAAACTTTGGTCAGGAAACTGTGAAAGGAGGCATCACATGGTACACTAATGATCGTTTGGGTCGAAAATGTGTTGTTCTTGTAGTGAAGAAAGGGCCATTTTATAAGATTCGTTGTGCTAGCTTGGCTGTTCAAGGAGTACGATTGTTTAATGGTCTACCAAAAGCAATACGCAACCTATCTGATTGCACCATAGACTGTTTCAAGTCGAAGTTGGATTGCTTTCTTGCTACTGTTCCTGATGAGCCACTGATACCAAATTATGTTCAGTTTCGAAAGGCCAACACGAACAGCATCATTGACATGATGAGCATTGGACTCGCCGAGTTGGATGCGTGAAGATCTCACAAAATCTACTTCAAAGTATTCAAAGTAAGTAAGTTATTGCACTTTGAATTTTCTTGAATTAGGCCGGGTAAATGTGCAGTCAATGATAAAATGGCTCCGACGGTTAACCTACTGGCTTTTTATATTTTTTTATGGTAACCAAAGCATATAAAGTAATAAAACATGCCCACTAATAACTACCTGATATAATTTAAAACGTAATGATACATATATTTTGTAAAAAAAACATTTTCGATATTTTGTGCAAAATTATATTGTCTATAAAGGACATGGGCGGCACTAGGTCTCTCAGCTAGTAATTTTGTGTAAGGTCATTCTTTGCATAAAGCGACAAATTAAACCTGGCCACTTGGAAACAAGTTGAGTTCCTTTCTTTTGTTCTTATCTTGATAGTTTGCTAGGTATAGTGTGCTAGCTAGCTACTTTTCTAGTTTTATTAAACTTTCCCAGCTATTGAAATATTTCCTTGTAAGCAGTATTACTTTATGATGTCTTATTTTATACTCTCATTGCTTAGTAATGCTTTTTATTAAATTTTTCACTTTGAAAACAACATGATACATAATACTGTTTCCTCTTGTTCGTCACAGACTCGCCGCCTCGCCAAAATGTTTTGTATGACGCAATAATTATGTGACATATCCGCGCCAATCAGGCTTCATATCGGACCAGCCTCCTCCAGGGCCATGTTCGTATCGCCGTCCCAGGGTCAGAAAAGATACAAGATGCCCTGGGGACGAGGTTGGGGTATTGGCTAACATCAGTGGGTCTTCCATAATCAAAATGGTTTGGGCATATAACACTGTGTTTCTTAAAAATAAAATGCTTCCTATTACATGCCAACCCCAATTTAGAAATAAAACTTTGGATCAGGACATTTCCAGAATTTTAGCTCAAGACTCCCATCGTATGCAGAGATATGTGGCTTAATTACATATTTTTTCTTATATTTTCGAGCATTATTACAAGCTCCAACAGCACAGCGATCATTAATTCCCATTTCACAAAAATCCAAGCATAAACAAGCTCCAAAATGGCTATAATCTTGTAATGTTTTGATTTCTCAGATACCCCGGTCGTCCGGAGATGGAGATGCATTGCGAAAGCGGGAAATTCAAAATGGTGTCGCTATTGATGAAAAGGTCTATTCTACTACTCCGACTTTCTAACATCCTCGCTTTACGGAATAACCAAAGCCAGACAGACACCCACCCCCTTTTCCACGTATTTGTTAAGTAAAAATAATACGTTTCAAAATGACCATAATCGCCCATAAACACAGTTGTAAAAAAGTTTCTTGCCAAACTCAGGTTTAATCAGGTTTGATCATACCCACCCCTGGCACAACAGTACAGACGTTGTTTGAGGATCTGTCTTAACGATAAAATGGAAGATAAGGAGACCTACAAATGTCATACCACTAACATTTACAAACTAAAATGGCCTTCGTAGCATGTTTCCTTGTTTTTTCGGGTTCTGCCGTGATTCCGAAATTAAGCCGCGCACAACCCTTGTGAACAGAATGAAGCCATTGTAATCCAGTTATAACTTTGAGGTCAAAATAACTTGGAAACGGGGTGGTGACGTCAGTTATTTTTCACCCCTTTGGTAACTAAGAACAACCTGGAACCAAATTGGGCAAGTTTCCCAAACCTGGGTCTCCGAATCCGTTTCGGAATGGATGGGTTGATAACATCATCAAAAAACCTTTAAAAACCCCAATATCACTGTAACCGTTCGTCAAAAGTTCATGATCCCATAGGTTTTTCACGGGCTTATCGTCTCTTACAAAAATATGAAAACTGTCTGTGTATCTATAACATGCAAAGTAGATGTGTTCATTCTCTTTTAAAATTTTTTTTTTTTGAATATAACAATATATTACAAGACATACAGCTATAAATTAGAGTTAACAGTTATTTGTTGGCGTCGTTGTTGTTGTTGCTCGGTGGCCGCATTTTTGAATTCTTATTGGTTGTTGAAAAAGTTAAGCCTGAAAAATAATTCGTCTCGAATTCAAAGCTGTTAAAATATGGTCGTTATGACCAGAAAGAAATTCCAAAAGGAGTAACCATGTGTCCTTATCAAAACCACCATCTGTCGTGCTAGCAAGGGATAGGCAAAACACACTTCTGTACGGAGATCAGGATTTAAATACTGAATATAAAGTTCTAAACTTCATAACATATTGCGATCTAAAAAAATAAATTAGGTTTTTTAATCGCCCCACACCGGAAAGAAAATCAATGATACTGTGTCGTATTTTTATCAGCATGTCACTGGTTTTTCGTCTATCTTTTTAATAGTTCTGCAATGTCAGCATGATTCAGCTGTTCAGCCAGTAGAAAAGGTGTTATGTCTGTTGGTACTCCCATACACACTGTTTTGTCAGCACCGAATTGAAGAAGTAACTCAACCATTTTTATTTCACCTAAAATAAAACTACAAATTTTAGGAACAGTTTGGGTCTAATGTACAAAGTCGTTAATTTTTATATTAACTTTATAACAAAAGATTTTAAAATTCTGTTGGATTCAACTGTTACTTTTAAAGTTCATATTTAAAAAAAAAAAAAGTTATACATTCGCGACAGTTGAAAGTTTGAAAGTTTATGCCAGCAAAATGCGAAAAATTCTGCTAAAGTACCAAAACTTTACTAACTGACTAAGTCGTCAGACGCTACAAAGAAAATAACAAAATGCAAAATTTTTCATAAATTCCGCATTATGCATAAAATCGAATCGCAAAAATATATTTCACAAAAATTTATATTTAGGGCTCTCAATTGCAAACACAAGTCCTAAGGAAATCAAATTTGAGATGCGAAAAGTTCCAAATTATGCTACTTTGGGTAATGGATGCGAATGCCTATAACAACTGGTAAAAGAGTTTAATTAACGCGATTCAGCGCAACTGATTTACAAAAACCATTAATATTAACGCGAAGCAGGAAATTAAAAATTAAAAATTTGATGGACATATTATCTTTATTGTGAGAATGTGTTTATTGACAACTATTTTTTTTTTCAAGACGTCTACAATATCAGCTGCCCTCCAGTCTTCCTTAATCATTTTGGGTGACGTATCAGGACGATACAAATTTTTTGCGTCTATGAAACAGAAGGAGAACGAGTGACCTTTGTATTCCAACTGCTAGAGAAATATATTTTTAAATCACATGTACGGAGTAGTGTGATATGTTGGTTTACTCCATTTTTATCTCCAAAGCGCTTTGAGATTAAAACCTCGAAGGTAGCCTAGATCCGTCTGATCACGTGATGAAAAATACCCCACTATATGCGAGGTATACTTCTTGACTCGATTACCTGATGTTGTGCTTGTAAACTAGCCGTTTTTAATTTAACTTATCGTTTGTGGGGACCTAATTGGATTCGTGATTTAGCATAACTTGAGAAAGCGGATCTGACAGTACAGTGGAACATCTTAAATTTGATGATGACTCCATAGCACTTATTTAAATTTTTAAAAAACCTTTTAATGTTTAAGCTTATGTAAATCTCAAACTTACTTACGTAGCCAGTCTTTGTTTTGTAGCTTTGATGCTAGTTTTAGCTATAGGAGTAAAAGTGTCACTATAGGCAAAAATGTAGAACACTAGCTAGCTAACTATAGACATAGCTAGATATTTCTGGAGAGCTGTTTTGTTGAACCAGCCTAGAGCCTGATTATATAAGGTGGATTGACTTATTTGTGGCTCGCCACATGCTCAGAATGATTAAATTAATCAGCTTGCATAATGGTAGACCCTAATGCATGCGCATTGTGAGCTAAAACAAAACAAAAGAGAAACAACCATGTTATGTTTTGATTATATGTCATTATTTTCTGTATTAAGTAAGCAAAGACAAAAACGGGAACAGGAATTAGCAAACTATTAGTAAACCAAATACTCATGGAAAATTTTACGTGTATTTTGCTCAGGGTTCCCACTCTTTTTTCGAAACAAAATTTGAGACGATTTGAGGACTTTTGAGGAGATTTTTTTTTTCTAAAGGAGCTTTTGTTAACAAAATGGGGGGAGATTTGAGGAGAAAAACTTGCACTTGTAAAAATGAAGGAACACACAGACGGGCATCTCAATATTTTCTTGCAAAAGATAACTAAGAAACTTTGCTTCAAATACAACACAACAAAAAAAGTAATGTTTGCAGGCCACAGCAACCACAAGTTGTGGTTATTCAAAATAAATAATATAAAAAATAGCATATATAAAAAATAACCAAATGTTAAATATTTTTGAGGAGATTTGAGAAGAAAACCTAAATTTCAACAAGAATTGAGGACATTTGAGGAGAATTGAGGAGACCTTTTGAATTCGAGGAGATTTGAGGAGTTATGAGGAGGCGTGGGAACCCTGTTTGCTGGCTTGTTTACACCTTTGATCTGCTATTTCTTCAAAAAATAAGTACATTTTTTCAACTTGAGAACAGTCTATGTAGATCATGTCATGGGTTGACTTTTCCCATAAAATATGACTTTTTTTAAAACGGGTTGACCTGCCTCGGGTTTAAAACTGAGCCAACACTGAGCCAACCTGCCTCATATAATCAGGCTCTTAGTACTCGTGCAAAAAGGTAAAAAAAACTCTGAAATTTAATTTTTGAATGTGGCCACCCAACTATTTTTGTTTGTGATACACAATAGGCAGAATGAATAGCCTGCATTTCAAAACTGTTCATGTTCACAAAACATTATTTCTAGGAATAAGAGGAATGAACCAAAACAAGAAGCCCTGCGGCTTAAAGATTTCCGCCATTAGCAATAATCTGAAAAAGTACTGAACTTTGAAGAGGACTGAGTAATATGGGGGAACAAAATCATTGAATATTCTAAAATTTTAAAATTCAATTTTTTATTATTATTGTAACTGTAAATCATAGCTAACTTAACTTACATAAACTTCATTTCTCTATAAGAACAATTTTAAAAGAAAAATAATAAACCTGAAAATTGATGAACAATAAAAAAAATGAAAACAACGGCAAGGCTGAAAATTTATCTATTTTCTCTTTTTCTCTGAAAAACAACTTGGAAAATATCTTTAATGGTGGCAGCAAAATTTTTTTTACATAATGAGTTACGAAAGGTTATTTTCAGACTACATATTCTTATTTTTTCTTTTTTAACACACTTGTTACGATTTTATAGCTATAATACATTATCTTTCACTAAAAATATTCAGCCTCAACAATTCCTCTTTAAATTAAAATTCATGAATAATTAATTAGTTCTGCTGTCTACGTGCTTGCAAAATTGTACAGAAGGAAATGACGTAATTATTAAAGGGAAACGTTAATAACATCAAAGATGGCGCATTATAAGACGATCTTCATTATGCTACACTGCACGAGCTTTAACTTTCGATAGCATATAAAATAAAGTATTGTTCATTGGATATAAAACAATTTGTTGCACTGTTAGGATTCTTATTGGCTTAAAACTCATTTTAGCCTCGTTGTCAGAAAAAAATCTGTCAAAACGAGGATTTAGGCTTTAGCCTGGATAAGTTTCGGGCGTCCAGCCTAGCTGCGCTGTCTCTATCTATCTCTCTATCTATCTCCTCAGGCGATTTTAAAGATTCCGCCTTCGCTGGCGGAAATCAATAAGAAAATTAATGTTTGCGTGACTTTAGTATTATGCATACTCTTTTGTGCTTAGTTGTAGGGGGGGGGGGGGGGGGGGGGGGGGTCGAATAAGCAGGGGGGCGGGTACTCCGGGGAAAATTTCTTAAAGTGGGGGGGTCATAATAAAATGATCTAAGGGGGTATTACGAAATTTTCTGTAAAATGGGGGGATGGGGGGGGGGAAAAAACGACTAACTATAAATAAACTAACACTAGTGAAACAACTGAAAATAAAGATAACAATGCTTTTGACATGTTTAAGGAATAAACTGTGCTGACATTTTGTTGATATTTGTTATTTTTAACCTGTAAATAGTATTTGTTCTTGAGATTTGTTCCAAAAGAGAGTTGTGTTTTGATTATAAGAAAAGATGCTGCTTTGTGATATCCAAAAAACCTATTATGGGGGGGGGGGGGGGGGGTGATAACAAAATGAGGAGGTGGGTCTCATTCTCAAATTTCGATAAAATGGGGGGGTCATTATAAAATAATTTTAGGGGTGAAAAATTCGAAAAGGTGCAATTTGACCCCCCCCCTACAATTAAGCACAAAAGAGTATTATGTAAGAGCACAAAAAAAAGGCAAAAGATTTGAAAAATTTCTACTTTTCTGGAGAATAAAAAATAATGCAATATACAATGCATACACCAGGGGCATAGCCAGCGTTAGTCGGAATCTGCGATCGACTGACCTATTTTTTCCATCCCAACACGTCGCTTTTTCCACCGCCCCCGCCAACACACGGACGGTCGCGCACAGATTTCGCAACCGCGCAAGCAATCTTCTCCCGGGGGTGGCACACGGGCTTCGCACGTCGTTTTCGCAAGATTTAACAGCATCCACTTTGTTTTGCAGGCTAGAGGTGTTGAATTTCTACTTTGTTTCGCAGATAGCCCATTTCGCAGATTATACGCAAAAATTATGCCTATGTACGGTCATTTTAGACGCATCCTATTGGCTAGTAAATTTCGCAGATAGCTTAAAAATTCGCTCCATATATGGCTATAAAAAATATGCGAGAAAGTGAAAAATGAAAACAAGGTCAGCGAAGTTGTGAAGGTGAAAAAAGCATGATGTTGTTGCCAAACGTGGAGTCGTATTTAGCTTGAACTTGTATAGAGCTTCACGAAAATTCTCTGTACTCGAACCATCCAATTTTTGTATCTGTATGTCAATCTTAAGATATGTTTTCATGTGTAGAAAGCACATTCAAGTTTTTAGTTAGCCAGCCATTCCTCTGTAGACAGCAGATCTTGTACAGAATGAAGCTATTCTTATAAGCTTTTAACAGTTTATTAAAGAGAAATATTTCAACTTTTTATCCTAATTGTGGTCAGCTACGATTCAAGACGGTTTTAAATCAGAATATATTTCCTCATCTGCCTTCAAATAAAAATTTACAGCCTGTATCTATTTTATTTTGCAATAATGACAAACATTCTGGGCAACGTAAACCTGAAGCAAAAGAAAAGAAAAAGAAAACGTATGTGTATCATCTCCAAATTGTTACTCTTCATTAGCCCAAACGTTAGTTAATCAGTGTGGTACTTCTAGCACTAACGAGACTTCTTCCATTTGTAAAAAGCAAACCTTTAACTTTAGAAACTTTTTCGTAAAAGGAAATTCTAAATCGAAACCTATTAAACCTGAAAAAGTTTTATCTGCAGAACCTT
The DNA here is from genome assembly GCA_030067915.1 of Hydractinia echinata. Classification (NCBI taxonomy): domain Eukaryota; kingdom Metazoa; phylum Cnidaria; class Hydrozoa; order Anthoathecata; family Hydractiniidae; genus Hydractinia; species Hydractinia echinata. The sequence goes on from JASGCC010000203.1 coordinate 179,871, forward strand.
CATTAGATTCCTTCCCTTCAGGTTCTATTGACGGTATTGGAAAATATATGATGTGGGCACTCACTACATAAATCTCCACACCTCAGTGATCACGATAAATCTTCCCATTGTAACTTGCGAGAGGACTTCTCAAGGTTTATTCATTGTAGTAAAGGGTTCTCAGGTTTGTCTCTTTCAAAGGTCATTTTAAGAACCTTAAATGAACTTTCTCTTGATATATATACGGAATTGTTAAGGTCAATGTTATGACGGTGCTGGCAATGTATCTGTTAAAATTAATGGTTGTCATGCTAACATTTTAAAGCAAAACAGATTAGCTTTATACACATTCTTGTCCTTCTCATCGCCTAAATTTAGTTGTATGTAATTCATGCTTTGTACATTATTTCTGAAACATGATGGATAAAATCAAACTTAACATTTCTTTGCAAATTTTCTGAAAGTAGGTTAAAACTTTTACGTAAGAATGTTCCTGACTTAACTAATAATCCCAATTATGCCCATATTTTTAATGTTTGTAACACAAGGTGGGTGGAACGTATTATTGGCATGAGTGTTTTCAATAATTTGTTTGAAGGCATTTTGTCCATGGTTCCATTTCATTATATTTTTCAAATTCATATATTTATGAAAAATAAAGATTTTGATTTGGTTATTATTTCAATAACCTCCAATCTGCGAAAAGATGTTATTTTGGTGCTAAATATGAAAAAAAGAAGAATGAAGATTTTGTTATCGCTTCAATAACTTTCAATTTGTAAAAAACATTTTGACGGTGTTGTCTTATTGCTGGTTTGATTACAAACTTGCTGATAAACATTTAAATAAATGTTTTTTATGTTGTCATTTATTCCCCTTTTTCGATCAATTGTTCAGAATACTAACGTGTATTGTGTATCTTAGAGAGTCGGTGTAATGGCATTTAAGTGCTTAAAGGGCGTAGGCTTCCAGGGCGGAGTTGTGTTTTATAGCACCTATGGTGCGATAATTTGACTAAGGATCATTTTTTTCTGGCTACGCCCCTGTACACTTTTGCAAAAAAAGGAATATAAAAAAAATATTGAAAACATAAGATTTCATATATTTTTAACGAATCCATGAACATAATCCTTAAATCAGACCCAAACTATGTTTAATGAAAAATAGCTATGTACTAAAATCATGGGCCAAAAATATTATAGGTCTTGCCACAATTTAACTGTTTGCTGAGATTTTCTGATTTCGTCATATTTTTTTTTACTTTTTTATTACAGTTCTTTTCAATTTTATTTCATAAAAATTTAAATAATGGTTGTGATCAGCTCTGTAACAGCAACCAAATTATTGTAAAGTCATTCAAAAAGTGACTTACCATTGAATAATTCTTTTATAATTATACTAGTCGTTAAAGCTCGTGCAAAATTCCACTTAGCCTGAAGAACAATAAAAATTAAAAAATCCGTCATTTGAATTTTGATGACGTAAGCAATGACCCGTCCACACACAAAAAGTTTTCCGAAATTTATTTGGCTGTTGCTTTCAATGTGTAGAGCTTAAAAGGCTGATCAAGATAATGTATAGGATCATGTACTTTCAACCAACGATTAAGAACATATAAGGGTATAAAATTTGCTGGCGTTAGCAAAGACACACCAATGCACAAAAAAATTATTTTTAAAAATTTGTTTAGCCGTTGGCAATACAAGAAAATGTATAGGATTATGTACTTTTGACGAACGTTTGAAGAGATATCGGGGTTTAAAGGTAGTTCGATAACGTCATCAACCCGTCTATTCCGAAACGGGTGGTATGACCCGGCTTTCGGGAACTTAACCTTACTTTGGTCCTCGGTGGCCCCTAGTTACCCACGCGGAAGATGACGTCAGTTACTTCTAGCCGTTTCCAAAATATAAGACCTTAAACATAAAAGCGCAATGCAATGGCTTCGCTAATTAAAAAAAAAGGTTTTGACGTCAGTCTAAATACTTTGACGTCGTGCCGTAACGTCTAGGTAGTTAACAAATAAGACCTACTTTTTTGGGTGACTTCAAAGAAAATTTCGGCGATTTCAAAGGAAAATGAACACATCCACCAGACACTTCGTATTATTATAAACACTAGTCGATAAGGCCCGTGGAGAAATCCACTTAGGCAGAAGGATAATGGAAAAATAAGTTGTTTTAGATGTGACGTCAGCAGTGCATATACAAAAAGAAATTCGACGAAATTTAGGTTATCCGTTGACTGTGTAATGTGTAGAGGTTGAAACGCTGATCAAAATATTACTTTAAGGGCAGAAACTTTCGTGGGCAGAAACTTTCGCGTTTTGCGGTTTTTTGAACAAATTTCGCGGAAAAAACTTTCGCATATCAAAGAAAAAGGCTATTTTTGCCTGAAAAAACTTTCGCGAATGAGCAAAAAATAAGATTTTTTTCTTAATTTTTCTTATTTTTCTTGCTTTGTTTAATGTAATCTTCAACTTCCCACTCAGAATCAGTTTCGCCACCGGTTTCTCCATCTTCACCAATGTATCAATGAATTTTGCTACTACATAACAATTCAAATTCTTCTACTGTGTTATATTAAGCCTGTAGAAGACAGAGCCGTTGGCAACCTTTTCAATTTTGTAATGACTTCACCCACAGTCGTGAACACTCAACCTGTTTCAGGGCAAATTAGAAAAAAGGACAAAGCTGCGACAAGTACTGAAGGAAATAAAGATATTAGAGAAGATTGTAAAATTGTATACGTATCTCTATAATAATACGCCAGTTCCGTGTGTCTGTCTGTCACTTTTGCAAACACGATATTTTTTACCACCCGAATGCGCGAGTTTTTCGAGTTTTTTTGTTTTGTTTACATTTGTCTCGCAACCGTTAGAAACCACGTGATAGAAAATAAGCAGTATGATTCGCTCAAATACGTACTTTCAAACGGGACGGCATTCGAATAGAAAGTTTCCTTGGCGTAAAAACAAACAAACATAAAAATCTCTCGACAAAGTTCTCGACAAAAGGCGAACTAAAGAAGCGGATAAAAAATGTCTTATTTTCGACGATCCCTTAGTCATAAAAAAGTGCAGATATTAAGAGCAAGGAAAGTCAAAGTGAAGAAGTGGAGTGGATTTCTCTATAATAATACGCCAGTTCCGTGTGTCTGTCTGTAACAGACAGAGTGGATGTCTTCATTTTCCTTTGAAGTTGTTGAAAAATGCATGTCTAATATGTTAAATTTTCTGACGTTACGGCGCGACGTCAATAACACTACTTTAACGTCAATATCCTATATTAAATTAATGAAGCCATTACAGTGCACCTAAAACTTTAAGGTCAAATAACTTGGAAACGAGGTGGTGACGTCAATGATTTTTCACCGCGTGGGTAACTAGGGACCATCTAGGACTAATTTGGGTAAGTTTCCCAAACCTGGGTCCCCAAATCCGTTTCGGAATGGACGGGTTTATGACGTCATCAAAAAACCTTCAAACCCTAAAATCTCTGCTACCGTTTGTCAAAGATACATGATCCTATACATTTTCTTGATCAGCGTTTCAAGATCTATGCGATGAAGGCATTAAATATATAAAATTCTAAAGAAAATTTTTTTGTGTATTTTTGAGGGTCTTTGCTGACGTCAGCAAAAATTTTTAACCCTTATATCTCCTTATGCGTTCGTCGAAAACATATTATCCTATATATTATATTTGTCTGCGTTTTAATCTCTACGCATTACACGCAACTGGTAAACATAATTTCGCCAATCTATTTCTATATATGCACTGCTGAGTTATTACATAATTAAATTCTACCGCTAGAACTAGCGTGTGACGTCATCAAAAAACATTTAAACTACAATATCTCTGCAACCGTTTGTCAAAGATACATGACCTATACATTTTCTTAATCAGCGTTTCAAGATATAAACGATGAAGGCATCAGGTATATAAAATTTAAAAAAAAAACTTTTTATGTGTTTTTGCGGGTCTTTGCTGATGACGTTAGCAAAATTTTTAAACCCTTATATCTCCTTAGGCGTTCGTCGAAAACAAACGATCCTATACATTATTTTGATTAGCGTTTCAAGCTCTGCAAATTACAAGAAACGGATAAACAAATTTCGTCAATTTTTTTTATATGCACTACTGACGTCAGCAAAAAATCAAAGCAACCTATTTTTCCATTGTCCTTCTGCCTAAGTGGATTTCTCCACGGGCCTAATCGACTAGTCTATATAATAATACGCCAGTTCCGTGTGTCTGTCTGTCACTTTTGCAAACACGATATTTTTTACCACCCGAATGCGCGAGTTTTTCGAGTTTTTTTGTTTTGTTTACATTTGTCTCGCAACCGTTAGAAACCACGTGATAGAAAATAAGCAGTATGATTCGCTCAAATGCGTACTTTCGAACGGGATGGCATTCGAATAGAAAGTTTCCTTGGCGTAAAAACAAACAAACATAAAAATCTCTCGACAAAGTTCTCGACAAAAGGCGAACTAAAGAAGCGGATAAAAATGTCTTATTTTCGACGATCCCTTAGTCATAAAAAAGTGCAGATATTAAGAGCAAGGAAAGTCAAAGTGAAGAAGTGGAGTGGATTAAAAAAGCATATAATTTGGAACAGGGTTAACATCGACACACAAAACAACAACAAAATAACGGCCCCTTCGTCTTCAAAAAAGTGCAAAAAGTAAAGTAGTTCAAAAAAGCATATATAAAAAAGAAAAAAGAGACCAAGTGAAGAAGTAGAAGTAGAAAAGTGAAGTTGGAAGCCACAATAAGTTACTTCGGAAGTGAAGAGTGGAGCTAGATGTAGTAAAGTAAAGTTAGAAGTACAAAATGAATGCTAGAGTTTCAAGTGAATTGGAATTGAGAAAAAGTAAGAACTTTGATATTTTTAGACGTTCCGTTTTTATATGTAGCACACTTAAAATTGTCAAGGAGAATCGCATTGTTTTTTATAAAAAAGCTAGCATTTGTTTACATTTTTTTGCATAATTAATGCTCCCCTGGTGCGTAACTAATGTATTTGTCCTAAAATTCAAAATGCTACATAAAGCTGTTAGCTGGCTACCAAACAAATGTGCCAGCGAAATATAAAGTTTTAGTTTGTTGAACTAACTGCAAATGTCATAATTTTTACATTGCTATTGTTTTCCTTTATATGTGTTTTACTAAGCATAAATAGCTAGCTATAGACGTAGCTAAGTCTCCCCAGCTTAAGTATATTTAACTGGGTGTCTTAGGTACTGTTTTGTTAGCTAGCTAGCTAGTGTCTTAGGTACTGTTTTGTTAGCTAGCTAGCTAGCTAATGTTAGCTTCAAGGCTCCATCCCATAGCTAGCTCTAATCTATGAGTTTTGTTGTTATTCCTCTTTTTTTAGGTATTTATAGCTACCTTAGTAGTCAAACTTCTCTTCATTTTTGAACACGAATTATGATGTAACAAGCTAGCTACAAAATCTTTCTTGAACTTTTAGGATACTGTGACACATTTTTATGCCCATAGAGAATAATTTTTTCACATTTCCTGTAAACTTTCAAGGGGACCACAATATGAAAGTGGAACGAATTTTATAGAATTTAAAGTGTGTGTGTTAAGTTATTTTTTATTGTTTTGTCTCCTCATCCTGTTAAACTTTTGTCAGCCTACATGTAAAATGCCAGGTTTTTTTACAGGGGATTTTGACATTTGATTGGAAATTTATATACGTGGGTTTATGACTTTGGGTTAAAAAAATTGATGTCAGTTCATATTGTTGATGTCAGTTCATATTGTTCGTGTTGCAAAATGCTGTTTTTTGAAATTTTGTGTAAACTTTTGTGGAAATAGACCACATGCAATATATATACTGAAAGAACAAATCTTTGTAGAATCAGACTTCACTGTAAGCTGTTGTAAAGCTGATGTCTTTATCGGTAAAAATAACAGCCATAGTTTACTAATTAAGAAAAAAATAAAACGAGTTTGAAAGTGAAAAAGTATTTATTTGTTAAAGGTTGCCTCCGACGTTATAACAAGTTAATCTTAATTGAAAGAAATCATTAAAACATTATAGAAAAAAGTATTATTTAAAGAGTTACTTTCAAAATAAAACACGATTTACTTATTTCATGTTTTCGTAAAACCTTGTGCTTCGACCGCCATTATTGCAGCATTAAAAACACGCTTTAAGGTCTTGCATAAAATATCAGGATACCTCATGACGTCGCAAGAGCCAAAGGTACAGACTGCAGTCTTGCAGCGCATGAAAACTACGAAGAGAGATTACGAAATTAAATTTTTTAAATTTTTTTTGCCATCATAATTCTAATTAGCTTTAAAAAATATTATCTTTTGAATATCGTAAACATGGTTGTGTATAATAGGATGTAAAAATTACAGACTGTCAAAGGATAAAAATAAAGCGGGAAGTTCTCCCTCAGCTAGTTTAATTATGCTAAAACTATTTTAAAACTCACTGTCTTTGATCAGTCGATTGAGATACCAAATCAGCTAATGACAACTAATTAATAATCACATTTCTGTAATCACAAATCCGCAATCACATTCTGAATCGTACAATATTGATTTTAATGTATTTGATCTTGGTGTTTGGGGAGCAGTAGATCGTCGAAACGCAAACGGAACCCAGCTGTTAGCGCAATTATGGAATACAAGGACTTTTTGATACACGAAGCGCGTTGTAGCAAAAAAGGTGAAGCAAGAAAAAACATATTTTTTTTGCGTGATAAGGTTAAGCCTTAGCTCTGTTATTTCTTCATTGCTATCACTGTGATATGTTACCCACGATGAATCAGATAAATCCCGCTCCGTTTTAAGTCAAACTAGAACCCAAGTACAACGTTAAAACATTCTGATTCCGACTCATCCGAAGAAAACATAATTATTGTAGTAATTTAACAATTTTGTTGGTTTTTTGAAAGAAAACATATAATTCTGCATTATGCAAAATTAAAAACAACAAAGTTTTTCCAGCTCTAAATCGTCAATCTATGATTAATATTTAACATTCGAAACATATCAAGCGGACTCTAAACACGATTGAATTAGCGTCCTATGATTCTTTGGTCCTTGTGACGTCAATTATGCAGCCATTATGAATTTCAAAGTTGGAGAAGAAGCGTGAGCATGATAAAGCCGCATGGAATGAGGTAGCACAAAATTTGAAAGTTTATTCACAATTATTTGTTATACTAAACTTTTCTGTAAAAAACGAATGTTATTTTCTTTAATACTTATATGAATAGAACTTAATTAGGTAGCATCATTAAAACGTCGGAGGGAACCTTTAAGCTTAACAACTTTGTCTTTATATTTCGTATTATAAACTATTGTTTGGGAGAACTAACTGTATGTGATGTAATTTTTGCTGGAAGAAAATTCCATGGTTTCACGTTTTTGTTTTTCTTGAGAATTTTACAAAATTTTGTAGGGATAAATGTTTGCTGATGATAAAAAAGATACTTAATGTTCTGACTGAAACTGTTTTTGTTTTTTATATTTTGTAATCTAAACGCGAGGACTGTATGCACTGAAATCACTGATTTTTTTAAATTTTGATGTGTTTCATAACCTTTTTGTGGAAGATTAATGGGTAATGGCAATGTACGACATGCTGAATGAACTTATTTTTGTTGATTTAGATGTGTTTCTCAAAAACCGATCTTTACATTTTGTGTAAACTTTTGTTTATGAACCGTATACAATGTTTGTTGATTCAAGTTTATTCTTTGCTTATTGATTTTTTGACATTTAGGATTAAAATTGTTGGTAAAGGGCAGTATGGATCATCATACTTAAAAAGAAAATTTTTGTGTTCTTAACTGGTTGATTTTTACATTTTGTGTAAATGTTTGCGGGAGAGGATGGTATGCAACCGAAGTGACTGATTTTTCTAGATTTAAATTTGATGTTTTCCAAACTATGGCTTTTTCATATTTTTGTATAAGCTTTTAAGGGAAAGACAATATTTAAAATGTGTAAAGAACTTATTTTTGTTGATTTGTGCTAACTCTTGCAGGCCTCCTTTTTGACATTTCAGAATAAAATACTGAGGGTTTTCAACATAATCACTTATAAGATGTACATATTTGAGATGCGTTATTTCTAACATTGTTATTATCCGTGTTGTGACTGTCGGTGTTGTAACTGTCGGTGTTCTTACTGTCGGTTTTGTGGGTGTTGTGAGTGTTGATGTTGTGAGTGTCGTTGTTGTAACTTTTTATCAACTAGAATTTGCACCTTGCAAGCTGTTCTTTTTTATTTTCTGAAAGATTTGTGTGGAGGATTTAATGCGATTTGACAGTTGACATTTGGTGTAAGATTTTAAGAACATTTTTTTTTTGTATATGCACTGCTGACGTCAGCAAAACATCTAAAGCAACCTATTTTTTCAATGGCCTTTTGCCTAAGTGGATTTTTCCACGGGCCTTATCGACTAGTCTATATAATAATATGGAGAGCGTGTCTGTCTGTCTGTAACAGGCATAGTGGATGTGTTCATTTTCCTTTGATGCAGCCGAAAAAGTTATGTCTTATCTGTTAAATTTTCTGACGTTACGGCATGACGTTAATAACACTAATTTAACGTCAATCTTCTCTATAATAATACAGAGACTGTATCTGTGTCTGTCTGTAACAGGCAAAGTGGATATCTTCATTTTCCTTTGATATCGCCGAAAAAGTTATGTCTCAAATGTTAATCGACAAATTTAACGTCGCGACGTCAATAACACTAATTTAACGTCAATATCGTATATTAAATTAAAGAAGCATTACAATGCACTTAAAACTTTGAGGCTAAATAACTTGGAAAAGAGGTGGTGACGTCGTCACTAGGGACCACCTGGGACCATTTTGGGTAAGTTTCCTAAACCAGGGTGCCCGAATCCGTTTCGGAATGGACGGGTTGATGACGTCATCAAAAAACCTTTAAACCCCACTATCTCTGCAACTGTTCGTCAAAAGTACATGATCATATACATTTTCTTGATCAGCGTTTCAAGATCTATATAATGAAGGCAACCGGTATACAAATTTCTAAAGATTTTTTTGTACTTTAGGGGACTTTGCTGACGTCAGCAAAATTTAAAACCCTTATATCTCCTTATGCGTTCATCGAAAACATATGATCCTATACATTATTTTGATCAGCGTTTCAATCTCTACACATTAGAGGCAACGGACAAACTAAATTTCGCAAAAAAAAATTTGTACATGCACTGCTGACGTCAGCCAAACACCTTAAACAACAACAACACCTTAAACAACAACGTATTCTTCTGCCTGAGTGTATTTTTCCACGGGCCTTATCGACTAGTTAATTAATAACATCCATCCATGTGTCATTATTTTTTTTGATAACAACGAATTTCAGGAATTTAAATTTGCTTGGAAAAAAAATATTTTTTCGCGTGTTTTAAATTGGCTATGATTTCGCGTGAAAAAACTTTTGCGTTTGGCTGTTTTAAAATTTGTAAAGGCAAAAACTTTCGCGAAAAAGGGCCAAAAACGCGAAAAACGCGAAAGTTTCTGCCCTTAAAGTATATAGGATCATGCGCTTTTAACGAACGGTTAAGGAGATACAAAGGTTTAAAAAAATTTTCCCCGCAAAAGTACAAAAACAAATTCTTAAGAAATTCATATGCCCGTTACCTTCATCGTATAGATCTTGAAAATGAAAATTGTTTTAAATGTTGTCACACTGGTAAAGTTGCATTAGATAACTTGTCTCCTTACCCTCCGCAGCTTAGGGATTTATTAACAAATACAGATACTGTTCAGGCAAAAACTTTCAGGCAAATATACGTAAGTGTAATAGTGCCGTTGCATTTGCTTCTTTGGGAGCAAACCTTCGCCCCCCACCTGGCCGTGGACCACCATGCTTTCGTATCTGTGGTCAAATATGGTATCGTGTTGGGGGCCTTCACCCTCCTGAAGGACAAAACCCTGTTTTTAACCAACTTTATTTTTATGAAGCAGGTAGGGCACTCAACGAAAGAATGGAGCGCCAAGAAAATAATGGCTATCGTGAAGATGTGATGCAAACTGTTCAAGATGTCATGGACAGAGTAGGCCCGTTTGCTGCTGCCTATAGGTACATGGCTGAAGTTGAAGCTGAAGAATTAAATCAGGCAGCAGCATAAAACCGTGCTCCATCTAAAGTACGTATGTACAGTACAGTCCGAATGTAAGCTACCGCGTACAACACCTCTTCCTGCAAGTCGGAAGCCCTTTTATCTTTCGTTTATCATAATTACTTTAATGATCTTAGCAAGAGCTATGTTGCGAGTGAATTAACAAAAGCTTCGCGATAAAACAATACTGTAATTATTTTCTCAGAACTGGAGTTTCATTGTTAAAACTTATTGAAAATAAAATCCCCTTGGGTATTAGCGCAAAGTAAATATTAATGACTTTATAAGGCCCGTGGAAAAATCCACTCAGGCAGGGTAACAATGGAAAAGAGAACCATCACTTGAATTTTGCAAAATTCTTGCAACGGCCCGTAAAAACCTGTTGCCTTCATCGTATATATCTTAAAACGCTGATCAAGAAAATGCATAGGATGATGTACTTTTGACAAACGGTTACAGAGATATTAGGGTTTGAAGGTTTTTTGATGACGTCATCAACCCGTCCATTCCGAAACGGATTTGGGGACCCCGGTTTGGGAAAATTACCCAAACTGGTCCTAGGTGGTCCCTAGTTACCCACGCGGTGAAAAATCATTGACGTCACCACCTCGTTTCCAAGTTATTTGGCCTCAAAGTTTTAAGTGCACTGTAATGGCTTCATTAATTTAATATAGGATATTGACGTTAAAGTAGTGTTATTGACGTCGCGCCGTAACGTCATAAAATTTAACATTTGAGACATAATTTTTTCGGCGACTTCAAAGAAAATTTCGGCGACATCAAAGGAAAATGAGGATATCCACTATGACCGTCACATACACTTCGTATTATTATATAAGATTGTATATGCCTTCTGCAACAATAAGTTAATCCAAAATGTCCAAAAGAAGAAAAAAATAGCTTACAAAGAGTATAAAACCGAAATCAAGAAAGTAGCTCTTTTGGTGTATTGAATATGGCTATATGCACAAAAGTTTACACAAAATGTAAAAAAAAAACGGTTGTGTTTAGTAGTTCTACATCAACAAACGTCAGTTCTTTTAGCATGCTGATTTATGTCTTTGCCCACAAACTCTTACATGAAAATGTCAAAACCATAAATTGGAAGAAATTAAATTTACATTTTAAAAATAAGTAATTTCTGTACTTTATTTTTAGAAATTTTTGCAGGAAAAGAACTCCGCAAGCCAAAAAAAGAATCAGGAAAATGTTTAAAATTTTCAGGCTTAATAAAGTTTGATGAATTTTACATTTTGTATATATATATAATGTCAGTTGAATTTCTCATTTTAATATAAAAACAGGAATGGCTTGCAAGGTGTAAAGTCAAATTCTACAAAAATTAATTATTTTGGTATATTGCATGATCCTTTTGCCACAAAAGTTAACATAAAATTTCAAAAAAAAACACACAACAGTTATGTATATAAATGGAAATTCACCCCAGCCTTTCCTGTACATTTTTTACCCAAAATGTAAAAAATGTAAATCCTTCTCCCGCCTCCCCCCAAAAAATAAAAATAAATAATAAATAATCAAAATCCCATGTAAATACTGCAACAAAATCAAAAAATGTGAAAAATACGTAAATTTTACCCATAATGTCAAAAACCTCTGTCAAATAAGAATTAAAAAAACACAAGTTTTTTCGGTGTTAACATGTACTCCCTCAAAAAAGTTTAAACTTTTCTTAAATAACACGAAATGTCATAAACAAAAACATTTGAGTCAGAACATCTAGAACAACAAAAATTAGTACACTTAAGCTACCAGAATTACTACATGTTAAATAAAATAGTTTTGTCCTATTGCATGCAACCGATGTAAGTTTAGTTACACAAAATGTGAAAAATACATTATATATATTTGTATAAAAAAAGAGTCCTTAAACTATTCTTAAATATTATATAGTACTTTTTTAAAAGGTGTTGTGGCTTGTTATATCTTCTAATTTAAGCTTAAAAGGTCAAGTCAAATAAGTTACAGCCATATTCCTAGCAAAGATCACTAAGATAACTACGGTAGCTAGCTTACATGTAAAAAGCAACATAAAACTCACAGGTTAGCTAGGTACTGGGAATCTTAAGTTTGAAGCTAACATTAGCTAGCTACAGCAGCTAATAGCTGGTCAGTTAAATATAAACTGGAGACTTAGCTAGGTATAAAGAACATGGCTACATATTTATAAATTCCTAGCTAGCTAGCTAGCTAGTTGTTGTTGGCTTTATGATGCTAACTAAACAAACATGTCTCGCATCAATAATATCATCAAAACTGAAAAAAAACATAAACAAACCTTAGAAACCTTTCTATACTTCATTTATATACCATGCCCCTTTTTAAATGTTTTTGTAAAGATTTATTTTGAAGGAAAGAGTAGACAAATGCTTAAGAACAGCCATCTTTTTTGCGAACACAATTTCCGTTACTTTGTGCTAGGAACTTCATTTAACAAACTTTTTTTTTTTTTTTTTTTTTTTTCCATAGGCTTTTTTTTTATTCTTCACATAATTATACATATTCTGTCTTACTTCAAAACTAAAAATATTAAATAAATTAATTAATAAATGAATATAGTAAATACTCATTCATCAGTGCCTCCAACTTTCGAAAGAGAGTTGGTCAGATGAATGTCACTCAGGCTGTATTCGATCTTTAGTGAGCGTGAGCCTCTTAAACACAGCAATGTCGATCGGAGAAGGCTATACGATAGCTTCGTTCGTATGAAGTCTGTCACTCTTTGGGATGTTTCACCTCTTTTCTCAGCCATCATCTCGCACAAACGTTTGTAAAATGTTTTACACTCACGACCCATGCCACCACTCGTCGAAAACACAAAAAGGCGTGAAGGTACCGTTCTCGATGTTGTTGACACGTTCATTGTAGTGCCTTTTCTTCTCCCCTTCATTCCTTCTGAAGCATTTTTCGAGCTCCAGACCCCTGTACCTCCGAGCGTTTAGGTCAAAGACCCTTATATCAAAAAATGCTCTTTGTCCAGGAGTCTAGAAACCCGTAGCGCTGATGTCGAGTCGCGCTTCTTGGCTTCTGTTCGCTGTCCGGTGCGTCAGATGGTCACCATCCATTTCGACCAGCCTTGGTTCCCTTCTGACGTCAGGGCAGACTTCGTTTAACATGATTGACGTTAAATCACGAATTTCGTTATGTCGTAACGTAACGAAGCCTCCCTTCTTGCACGATAACGCGTGTGCTATATCGAAACGGCTTCCGCATACACATTCCGTTGGAAGTCTTGGAAGCGACCAGCTATACCTGATGCGTAAGGCGTCTTGGAATTGCTCCTTGTTGAGCTCGTATCCAAACTCTTTGATCGGCAGATTTGTTAACCAGTTGGACGCTCCAACCATTGAGTTCGCCTCGTTGGTTCTTTTCTGCTCGTCACTCATCCTCGTTCGTACTTCCTCCAACATTTCTTTACTCCGTTGGCGTCGTTCGTTTTTGATCATGGCGGAACTTTTTGCCACTTCTTCCTCTTCTTCAGACATCCCGAGGATTTCGTTTTGTAGCTTTCTTGTCAGGGCTTTGGAGTTATCGTGCTCGATTGGGGCTGTCTGACATACGTTTTTGAGTCCAAGACCACCAAGTCTTGGAGGCAATGTCAACAGCTCGCGCTCATTGTCGTTGATGGTCTTCCCTCCAGTGATCGCTGGGATGAACTGATGCCGTATCACGTCCTCGATAGGCTGCAGGTATCTCTCAAAGCCAGGTATCGTTCGGATGAAGTAAGTAAGTTTGTGTTGGTATCCGCTAACGTAGCATGCGTATGCCGCTTGTGGTTGAGTCACGCGATTTGGGTTAGAAGAGACAATTCCTCTGACCATTTTTCCACTAGAGCTTTACAGTATTTTTCTTTGTAACCTTCACTTCCAATCACCGCGCCCAGATGTCGTTCAACTTCTGTTGTTATTTGGATGTTGATTCCCAGGAAGCTTTCCATGACTTCGGCCAAATTTCGTTCTTTGACTATTAGCCAAGATTTTTTTGGTTGAGGGAAGTAACCAAAATGGGGTCCTTGAGTTGCAAGGTTATCCCACCAGGTTCGTAATGATCTGCATTTCCCTGTTGCAGTTATGTCGTCAGCATAGGCGGCCATCTGGTCCTGTTCCACCATGATCGACATCAGTTCGTCCAGGAGAGGTGTTATTCCCGTAGCGTAGACTGCCACGCCGATCGGATCACCTTTGGTTGTTCCCTCTTTTGAACTTAGCTCTATGCCCCCAATAACAAATAACCTGGCTGGTGTGCGGTAGCAATTCGAAACATAGTTTGCGAAGACTGGGCATACCACTTTGACGTTGTGTAGGAGGGCTTGTCGATTGATGTTGTTGAACGCATTTGATGCATATACCAGATGATGCTTCTTCACTTTCGAACACTCTCCTCATAGCGTGGACTGCAGCCTCTCCTCCTGTTTTTTGGCCAGAACACATCTGCACTCTACAGCTCGAAGTAATGATGTCTTTCTTGATCACCGCCATCACCGTTTTACCACATATTCTCCGCAGTACTTCACCGACTCCGATTGGTCGAACACCGGGTTGCTTGTCTAACGGGACCAGTCTGCACGCAATGAAAGCTTCAAGGGATTCGTCACTGGGACTTTCCGTACAAAGACTCTTGGTTGCATTCGCTATCGCGATCCTAAGATCTTTCCCACAATCACCGTACATTTTTGATGTCAGGATTCTTCTCCATCCATCTGAATCTAAACCCGATGGTCCAGAGCCTCCTTTGGTTTCGAGCGCTGCTTTCATGACCAGTGATTCGTCAATCGCCTGGAACACTATCGGGTTCACTCTTTCGCAAGGACCTTCCAACTTGTTGTTCTCGTTTGCGTCTCTTGCTTCGGGGTGTTTTTCTCGTAGTAGACTGATGGTTTCGTCGTTTAAAGACAGTATCCCACCACGCATGTTGTTCGTCACGATCTTGATAGCGCCATTCACGTCACCTCTCTGCATCTTTTCTTTAAACATTTTCGAGACCGTTTCGATGTCTCTCTTGTCTGTTGGTTTCGGCAGCCTTGATTGAATCGTAGCTGCTTCGTCTATAAGGTCTGCAATGTTCCCCTGGTGCCATATCTTTAATCGCCTTTCCAATGATTCTTTATGGTCCTTCGCTTTTGAGGTCCTGCTTGGTTTTTGCAGAAGCAGGGCGGGCATGATGTGATAGCTTTCAATGCGACAACTCGTAGTGGACTCTTTTCCGTCCATGCATTCGTTAGTCGAGTTACTTCTCTGATGGAATCTTTTCCTGCTCCTCCACTGGGTAGTTTGAACAGGTTACGGCGCCAGTACACGATCTTCTCGTAGCTATCTTCAACCATTTTTGTGAAGTCGCTATCTTTCAATTCACCCCAATAGTATCTCTCTGGCTCCACGTTCATTTCAGGCTCGATCGCATTTCGTTGATTGTTGGCTGTTTGCGATGTCGGAGGTTCTCCTACTTCAACTCTGTCCGCTACAACTTTACACTGCCTTTGGTGTTGAAGTGCGCCTCGTGGCGTACGAAATCGTTTCCCGCATTTTATACACAGAACTTCTGCTTCAGCTTCTGTACTTGATGGTGTATTCATTGTCAGCTATTTATCCTTTATTTTTTTTCAGCAATTCATTGCGTTAAAAGGAAAGTTTCACAAACAATTTCGTTAAATTTCACGATCAAGTTTTAGGAGCGACGGTTAAGTGTCCGCCATCGTCGAAGTCGTTGCAGTGTTTAACAAACTTTTTACGTTTGTTTTGATCGTCAGGGGAAACTTGGAATTGTCAGCAAATAAAATTGCTTTATTTTGATCACGTGGTTTGATTCATCCAATTATAGAGACTAGTAGATTAGGCCCGTGGAAAAATCCACTTAAGCAGAAAAACAATTGAAAAGTTCTGTCATTTGAATTTTGATGACATCAGCAAATATTTCAGTATATTGAATACTGCCTTTTTTACCAAAAAAAATAATCTGAAAATGCATAAAAATAAAGTAAGTCATAATTTAACAAAAAAGTTCTTAAAATCTAACACAAAATATCAAATGTCAAATCACATGAAATCCTCCCAACAAAACTTCAGACAAAATATGAAAAACAACGGCGTGCAAGGTGTAAAATCTAGTTAGTAGAAAGTTACAACATTGACAGTCACAACCCAGACAGTTACGACAACAATAATAATAATGTCAGAAATAACACATCTCAAATATGTATACATCTTATTATGTGATTATGTTGAAAACCTTCAATATTTTAATCTGAAGTGTCGAAAAGAAAGGCTTGCAACAGTAAGCACAGATCTATGAAAATAAGTTGTTTACGCATTTTAAACATTGTCTTTTCCCTAAATGCTTATACAACAATACAACCTAAACAATATCAAAAAGCCAAACTTAAACAAACACAAAACACCAAAAAACAAAAAGTTAAACTTTGAAAAATCATTTATTCTGTTGCATACCATCCTCTCCCGCAAAAATATGCACAAAATGTAAAAATTAACCGGTTAACAAAAAATTTTTTTGTCTAATGATCCGTACTGACTTTACCAAACATTTTAAACTGAAATGTCGAAAAAGCAATGAGCAAGGAGTAAATTTCAAGTCAACAAAAATTATTATTTTGAAAACATTGTATATATGGTCCTTCCTCACAAAAGTTTACAATAAATGTAGAACACAAAGGTTTCTGAGGAGCAAATCAAAATATGAACAAAAATCAGTTCAATTGGCATGTTCTATATTGTCTTCACCCATAAAATCTTCCACAAAAAGGATATGAAACCCATCAAATTCAACTCATCAGTGCATACAAAAATACAACTTGGAAAGTGTAGAATATCAAATTATTTTTTTAGTATATATACTTGCATATGGTCCTCCCTCACAACAGCTAAACAGTTTCAGTCCGAACATTCAGTAATTTTTTATCATCACCAAATATTTATTCCCGCAATATTTTGTGAAGTTCTTAACAAAAACAAAAACGTGAAACCGTGGACTTTTCTTCCAGCAAAACTGACATTAGTTACAGTTAGTTTAAAGTTTAAAAAAAGTTTATAACACAAAATATAAAAAAAATCAACTTACACAACAGCTCACAGTCTAATTGTACAAAAATTTATTCTTTCAGTATTTTTCATGTGGTCTTTTTCCACAAAAGTTTGCACAGCATTTAAAAAACAGCAGTTTGCAACACAAAAAATATAAACGGCAACCATACTATTCTCTGCTGAGAAATTTTAACCACAAATGTCAAAAACCCAGGTAAATTTCCCCAAAAATGTCAACAACCTTTGTAAAAATATGAACCACCATCCAAAAATATATAACCTGGTAATTTACATGGGGGCCCCACAGAAGTTTAACAGGATGTGAACAACAAAACAATAAAACTTACTCCAATTAACACACACATTTTGGTTTTACAAAATCATTCCTCTTAAAGTTAAGTTTGCAGAAAACGTGAGAAAAATTATTCCTCACACTACCCACTAAAAGTTCAATAAGTCTTTGAAAGATTTTGTGGCGCCGTAGATTAGTGGTTATAGCTCTCGTACTCTGTGCGGGAGACCGGGGTTCGATTCCTCTTGACGGCGATTCAACATGGGCGAGTGAATGTTACCATAGCCCCGGGTTAACCCAAGCCATGTGAGGGAAATTGGGGAGATGGCGCACTGTGTGGGCCGTTGGATGTTGCCGGGAGTTGTCTAGTAGAGCGCTGGCCCTAATTGGGTCTGCGTAGCTCAAAATGAGCATTAAATACTCTAGGACTCTCCATCTAAGCCATGGCCCCTCCTGGAAATAATAGACAGGGTATATCCCTCGATATTTGTGAGGCTAGCCATGTAAAATATGCACATCTATCTCTGGCTTGTTACATCATACTTTGTGCTCAAATAAGATCCCTATGTTTGAATACTAAGGTGGATATAAATAGAAAAAAGAGGAATAACAACATTAATCATCAGTTAGTTAGCTAGGTTTAGCTATGGAGCTTGAAGGTAACATTAGATAAGACAGATACCCAGTTAAATATAGTTAAACTGGGAAGACGCATATAGACCACTTTCCGTGTGACGTAATTTGTTTTGATTTTATTGGAGAACAATGGGCATGCGCGCACTTTTGTGTAGGTAAAAAAACAAGACTCACACTGGGCACAATGTCAATTAATAGATAGATAGATGTGCATATTTTACATGGTTAGCCTAACAAATATTGAGGGATATACCCTGTCTATTATTTCCAGGAGGGGCCATGGCTTAGATGGAGAGTCCTAGAGTATTTAATGCTCATTTTGAGCTACGCAGACCCAATTAGGGCCCGCGCTCTACTAGACAACTCCCGGCAACATCCAACGGCCCACACAGTGTGCCATCTCCCCAATTTCCCTCACATGGCTTGGGTTAACCCGGGGCTATGGTAACATTCACTCGCCCATGTTGAATCGCCGTCATGTTGAATCGCCGTCAAGAGGAATCGAACCCCGGTCTCCTGCACAGAGTACGAGAGCTATAACCACTAATCTACGGCGCCACGAATTAATGAAGTTTAAAGATTTTTTGGGAAAGCATAACAGCCAAGAAGACCTGGAGTTATATTTTAACTATATTCTTTGGATTTTTCTTAAAAAATTCCCTAATTGGATTCAAACATTTCTTTTTTGGATGGATTTCTTTGATTCCCGTGGTCTGTTGTTTACATTTTCTACCTACAAAAAATCTTGCGCATGTAAACATTGGCAACTCATCTATAGACAGCTAGCTATTTATGCTTAGTAAAACACATATAAAGAGAAACAAGAGCAATATAAAAATTATGACATTTGCAGTAATTTCAACAAACCAAAAGTTTCGCTAGCACATTTGTTTGATAGCCAGCTAACAGCTTTATGTAGCATTTTGAATTTTAAGACAAATACATTAGTTACGCACCAGGGGAAACATTAATTATGCAAAAAAGTGTAAAAAAATATGCTAGCTTTTTTATAAAAAACGCGGTAAAATATAAAATATAAAGAATTTGAAGCTTTTAAGTGACTTTTTCCTGGCAAAAGCGAGTCTGCCTGACACGTAGCTCTAGCGACATAAAAACAAAATGTCTAAAAATATCAAAGTTCTTACTATTTGTGAATCCAAATCGACTTTAAACCCAAGCTTTCATTTTCTACTTCTAACTTTTCTTTACTACTTCTAGCTCCACTCTTCACTTTCGAAGTAACTTCTCGTGGCTTCTAACTTTACTTTTGTACTTCTACTTCTTCACTTGGACTTTTCTTTCTCTGAATCACTTTTTGCACTTTTTTGAAGACGAAGGGACCGTTCTTTTGTTCTTGTTTTGTGTGTCTGTTCCAAATTATATGTTTTTTAATCCACTCTACTTCTCCACTTTGACTTTTCTTGCTTTTAATATCTGCACTTTTTTATGACTAAGGGATCTTCAAATATGAGACATTTTTTATCCGCTTCTTTAGTTCGCCTTTTGTCGAGAACTTTGTCGATAAATTTTTATGTTTGTTTGTTTTTACGCCAAGTAAACTTTCTATTCGAATGCCGTCCCGTTCGAAAGTACGCATTTGAGCGAATCATACTGCTTATTTTCTATCACGTGGTTTCTAACGGTTGCGAGACAAATGTAAACAAAACAAAAAAACTCAAAAAAAACTCGCGCATTCTGGTGGTAAAAAATATCGTCTTTGTAAGAGTCACAGACAGACAAACAGAAGCTCTGTATTATTATATAGACTAGTCGATAGAGCCCGTGGAAAAATCCACTGAGGCAGGATAAAATTAAAAAGAAGGCGTTATTTGAATTTTGATGACGTCAGCAACCCATCCACAAAAAAAAATTATAACCCCGTTTTCACGGTGCCTCTATTGTGTAGAGCTTCTTAAACTGCTGATCAAGAAAATGATCATGTGCTTTTGATGAGCGGTTAATGAGAGATAAGGGTTTAAAAATTTTGCTGACGTCAGCAATGGCCCGTCAGAACCCAAAATTTTTTTTTAGAAATTTGTATACCTGTTGCCTTCATCGTATAGATCTTGAAACGCTGGTCAAGAAAATGTACAGGATCATGTACTTTTGACAAATGGTTGCAGAGATATTAGGGTTTGAAGGTTTTTTGATGACGTTATCAACCCATCCATTCCGAAACAAATTCGGGGATCCAGGGTTGGGAAACTTACCCAAATTGGTACCAGGTGGTCCCTGGTTACCCATGCGGTGAAAAATCATTGACGTCACCACCTCGTTTCCAAGTTATTTGGCCTCAAAGTTTTAAGTGCACTGTAATGGCTTCATTAATTTAATATAAGATATTGACGTTAAAGTAGTGTTATTGACGTCGCGCCGTAACGTCAGAGAATTAACATTTCAGACATAACTTTTTCGGCGACATCAAAGTAAAATGAACACATCCACTTTGCCTGTTACAGACAGACAGACAGACAGACAGACACAGTCTCTGTATTATTATAGAGACTAGTCGATAAGGCCCGTGGAAAAATCCACTTAGGCAGGATAACAGAGAAAAACAACCGTCATTTAAATTTTGCTGACGTCAGCAGAGACCTGTCAGAACACAAATTTTTTTTTTTCAGAAATGTGTATGCCTGTTGCCTTCATCGTATAGATCTTGAAACGCTGATCAAGAAAATGTATAGGATCGTGTACTTGTGACAAACGGATGCAGAGATATTAGGGTTTAAAGGTTTTTTTATGATGTCATTAACCCGTCCATTCCGAAACGGATTCGGTGACCCAGGTTTGGAAAACTTACCCAAATTGGTCCCAGGTAGTCCCTAGTTACCCACGCAGGAGATGACGTCAGTTATTTCCACCCGTTTCCAAGTTATTTAGCCTTAAATTTAAAAGTGCAATGCAATGGCTTCACTAATCTTAATATAATTTCCTTTGACGTCAATATTGCTCTAACGTCAAAGTTTGCTAATTTACAGAACAAATTTATAGGCGATGTTTTATAGACTTTATCAAAGAAATTTTATCCACTTTGTAAAAGTCACAGACAGAAGCTCCGTATTATTATAGAGACTAGTCGATAAGGCCCGTGGAGAAATCCACTTAGGCAGAAGGACAATGGGAAAATAGGTTCTTTTAGATGTTTTTCTGACGTCAGCAGTGCATATACAAAAAAATGTTCTTAAAATCTTACACACAATGTCAAATATCAAATCGCATTAAATCCTCCACACAAATCTTACACAAAATAAAAAAGAACAGCTTGCAAGGTGTAAAATCTAGTTGATAAAAAGTTACAACAACGACACTCACAACATCGACACTCACAACACTAAACTCACAAAACCAACAGTAAGAAGACCGACAGTTACAACACCAACAGTCACAACACGGATAATAACAATGTCAGAAATAACGCATCTCAAATATTTACATCTTATAAGTGATTATGTTGAAAACCCTCAGTATTTTATTCTGAAGTGTCAAAAAGGAGGCCTCCAAGAGTTAGCACAAATCAACAAAAATAAGTTTTTTACACATTTTAAATATTGTTTTTCCCTTACGCTTATACAAAAATATGAAAAAGCCATAGTTTGGAAAACATAAAATTTAAATCTAGAAAAATCAGTCATTTTAGTTGCATATTCTCCCACAAAAATTTACACAAAATGTAAAAATCAACCAGTTAAGAACACAAAAATTTTCTCTTTTAGTTCCGTACTGCCCTTTACCAACAATTTTAAACATAAATGTCAAAAAATCAATGAGCAAAGAATAAACTTGAATAACAAAGATTATGTGTAGAGCTTGAAACACTAATCAAAATAATGTATAGAATCAAGTACAACACTAACAATAATAATAAAGTCAGAAATAACACATCTTTTTGATGACGTCATCAACCCGTCCATTCCGAAACGGGTTTGGGGACCCAGGTTTGGGAAAATTACCTAAATTGGTCCTAGGTGGTCCCTAGTTACCCACGCGATGAAAAATCATTGACGTCACCATCTCGGTTCCAAGTTATTTGGCCTCAAAGTAAGTGCACTGTAATGGCTTCATTAATATAAAGTAAGATATTGACGTTAAAGTAGTGTTATTGACGTGGCGACGTAACGTCAGAAAATTTAACATATTAGACATGCATTTTTCGGCAACATCAAAGCAAAATGAAGAAATCCACTTTGCCTGTTACAGACACACAAACACACAGACACACTCTCCGTATTATTATAGAGAGTACAATGAAAAATATTCTCATTTTATGAAATAATTTTTGTGCTTTTAATTTTCTGTTTAAATCCAACTTTCTAAAAAAAATATAATATATACTTTATGTTGTGCTGAACATTTTCTACTAATTTTTTTTCAAGCAAATTTTTTTATTGCCACAAAACATATGAAATTATTTGCCGGAATAAACTTTTGCGAGATTGCTTCAGAATTTCCAAAATAATTAACATTTGCGACTCAAAATACTTGAAACTTGCAAAAGCTTATGCTCTTAAAGTTGGATGAAATATGGTTAAACCACATCTTTTTAAATATAAGTTTTTTAACTGCATCTTATTCCACGAAAAAAAGAATAGGATAGCCTATCCGTTGAACGTCAGAAGGGAACACCAATTTATATTTTTTGTGGAAAAACAACTCCAGAAAAGCTATCACCATAAGCTCTTTCCCCACCTCAAGTGTGACATGATAGTATTTAGTTATATACTATTCAGAAGCTGTGACTTCCACCTGGCTTACTAAAAACAATTCCCTACTGCATGAATAAACATTTGCATAGCATGCAGTAACTTTTAATAAGCTAGCTAGCTAGTAGCAGAGTTATGTCAGCTAGCTAGCAGAGTTATGTTAGCTAGCTAGCAGAGTTATGTTAGCTATCTAGCAGACCAGCTCCCTTCAGCCTGGCTTTTGTGGTCCATTGTGTGGCACTAAAAGTTAGCTATCTGAAGAATAGTCAAATACTAACAGTGAATGTTGTTAAAAGAGAGAGCCGAATTATGTTCTTGATAGATATATATATAGCCCTTAATATCTGCTTATCACGACATAATCAAAGGGAGCATACTTCGATCCTTCGTCTCTCCGCCGCCATGTTTGTTTACATTTAAATGCTAAATACATTCTTTCGTGGAAAAACATAGATCTCTAATAATAGACCAATCAGAATCCATCACGTGTCTAGACGGGTTCAGAGCTACTGTCAAGGTTTATCTCAAAGAGCCATGGGCTTTAGGACGTTTTTATCACACTGGTTTCGAATCATTGTAATTGCTCATTTCACTGGATTAAAAATTCTTTACTATTTTCTCACGGAAACAGAAAGCTGTTGTTGTCGTGCTCTCTACGATGGCCCCTATGGCTCACTTCTCTTTCAAATTAAAATCGCTTCTCTTCTATGATCCAAACAGTTCTCTTCTGTATTCTCACATTTCTCTTCTGCATTTTGACACTTCTCTTCTTCACTTTACACTTCTCTGCATGTGGCCCAAAACTTTCTCTACACAACTAAATTTAAAAATCTGCTCCACAATTTTACACCCATGGTCTGTATATTTTTTTCACTTTTCGCAAAAAGTATACGTGGCTAACACGTGCTCAATTTACCAACAGCTTATTGTAGCAGGTACCGGTGCATGTGCATGAATAAAATAATATCACGAATCAATAAAAATAAATGGCTGCTCAAAGTCCTCAAAATCATGGTAGCGTCCACCAAGCAAATCACATGCTTTTTCTTTATAATGAATGTGCGTTATAAGAATATCAGGCTGGTATTTTAGGTTACAAACAAAAGTTCTTTTGTTTAGAACAATAGAAAAATAAGAATAACGACCAGCCTGTTAAAATTTATTCTTATAAAAAGTGTATTGAAAAAGATAAAGAAATGCCTCAAACAGAATACCAAAATATATTTTAATCTAAAGTATATGATCCACTCTACACATAATTTTTTTGAAGAGTTATTAATTACTAAGAACACTTGATCTTATTCACACTTGTCCCCAGGGATTTTCGCCTTCATCTCTTACATTTTGAAAGGGCAAACATCTCTGGGGACGAGGGTGGTTATTTATTCAAAAATGTGAGTTATCAAGATGCAGCTCAATCAATATTCCAGTGCAGAATTGGGTCTGGGAATTTTTTGAGTTCATGGAAGAGAAGTGTTTCTCACTTTGGAAGAGAAGTGTTTCAAACAGAAGAAAAGTGTTTTTATCAAGAAGACAAGTGAGCCATAGGGGCCATCGTAGCTCTCCTGATATAAACTTCTGAAAGAAGACCATATCTTTTAGCTGTTTTTACTGAAGCGTGGCGCTTAGTTAAGATGGAGAAAGAAGCTGTTGTTGCTGTACTATCTATAAGTTTTCGAAATTGTACAAGCAAAGAAGAAGTGAAGTAAAAAAACTTTTTTAAAAGCAACGATTTCGGATGACTTGAAAGGACGCTATGTTAAATTGCTTTACGTTACAATATGTAAAAAAAAATTTTAAGATTGTAGAGTTTCTTATAGCTAGTCAGAATTTACAGAGTTTAATGAGGAAAACTTTTGTATTCTAGCGAAACAAACGAACAAACAAACAAACAAAATCAATTTTTTTTATGATGTGTATATAGTTATGTATTTAAGAATCGTTGCTAAGCATTTGTATGTCGTAAATTTATTGAGTTTTTTTCTGGTCAATGTTGATTTACATATAGCTAAAGTAAGTAATTTCACATTCGCTCTTAGCCTAGTTAACTAAGTTTTCTTCAAGGATATCAAATTCAGTTTCTCTCAAACGAAGGCTTGGACGCAAACAAATGTCAGGGCAAATCCTTAAAATTCAAATCCACGTCATAGCAAACCTCAAATTACAATCAACCAATCATCACAAAGTCGGCGTGATCACGTTTTAGCCTCTTAAATAATTCAAGAATTTTGTTCGAATGAGGCAAAAGTGTGATTGGTAGTTCATTTGCTAAAATTCTAAAAGTGTTTACTCTTCCAATAACCTGTTCCACTAGTATTCTTAATTTTGCAATATCGCTGGGTTTTTTTACTTCTGAGGGAGTCATTTGTGACTTTCCGCGTTTTCCAGGTGGTACAGTAAAAAATATATTACGGGAAGCACATTCATTGGCCATATTAAATCCTTTGTCGGCCATAACACGAGATTAGGGTGGTACTATCATCAAAACCAACAGAAACTCATCCTTGGAACATAATTTACTTGTTCGACCAAATTTCTTTAGCTGATTTTTTTCACTTTTTGTATGATGAAATCTATGATATATATGAGGCTTTATTGCATCATGAAAAAAATCAAATGTTTCTCGGTTGTCCATGTTTGTATAAAAGTTACATTTTTTATCAGATGATATTATTTCTTTATAAACGGATACACTTTTACGAACAAAGATATGTTTGTGGTATTTGTCGGTTCTTTTTTGTAACTTTGTTTGGTTAAGCAAATGTGATAGTTTTGCAGGTTTTTCCTTTAGCTTTATGTTGTTATTTTTAAGTTCACTGTTTTCTCTCTCTACATTTGAACACCTTTTAAAAAACATCATAATGAGAGCTAGCTTTAAAACTTGCTATTATCATTGTTAAGTGAACAAAGGTGCTAACACTGTTTACGACATTATTGTTATCATCAAGGTTGTTAACATTAACATATTTGGTTATTTGTAGGCACTTATCAGTATCATCATGTATTTTTGTATTTTTTCAAGGTTTTCTCTGCAAACGGGATTTTAAAAAAATGCGATGTTTTCTTTAGAGAATCATAACCCATATTTTCAGTAGGATGGGGATTGCACTCGGTGGGCTTTCCATCAAGGAAGTGTTTACTACAAACTCTTGCATCTTTACTGGGCTCAAATAACTTGTCTTTGGAACCACATTTTTTTCTTTACAGGATTCTTTTTTTTTGCTGGAAATGGATGAAGTCTAAATGGTTTACAGGAACATTCTTTTTTTTACATTGTGATCTTCACAAACAAATTCCTTCCATTTTTTTAATTTATAAGCGCCATTTGCACAGTTAAACACAACACAATGATAAGCCATAAGTATTTCAAAGACAATTATAGGACAAAAATTGAAAGCGCCTGGCACTGAAAAGCTTGAGACTTCCTTTGTAAAACTTTGCGTACAGACCGTTTTACTTGAAATTTTCGTGCGCATGGTAGAACCGATTCAATCCGCTTAAAACCCGGACTTTTGAAAAAGGTGTATTAGAACGAAAAAAGGATCCTGATGACTAACGCAATTACCGCAATGAACTTTGGAGATCGTCCATTAGCAACAATAGCTATCGTTGCAATGCAAAGAAACTGAAAAAGATATGTTTCAGTTTCACACGAAAACCATGGTCAAGGGTTTCCTTATCCATATAACAAAACGACATATACTTTCATACGTTAATTTCATTTAAGATCGGCTGGGCATTTTGTAACCCTTTACGGTACGAGCTAAAATAATGATACGCAAGCTTTGAGGCTAGATAAGAAACTAGGATGGGACGATCCTGTTCATATCAACATCAAAGAGTGGGAGTCATTTTTTCAGGAGATTCCTCTTTTGCTTGAATTGGGATTCGAACGGTGCATTAAACCTGATAACGCTATTGGAAATCCAACATTGGTAATATTTTCCAATGGATCAGAGGATCTATATGGCGCAGCCAGCTTTGCTCATTGGAAACTTCTGAATGGCACATATGAAGCGCGTCTTCCCGCTACGAAAAATCGCATAGCGCCCATAAAGGTATTAGACATTGTGCGCTTGGAGCTTTGTGGTGCTGTCCTTGGAAAAAGATTACGTGATTTCATACAAGAATCTCGACTTAAATTTGAAAAAGTCATGGAAATCGTTGACAGTAAAATTGTTAAAGCCATGATCGCTAAGGGCAGTTACGGCTTTAATACCTTTGCAGCAAATAGGATTGGGGAAATACAACAGAGCACCCTCTGAATGGTTTTGGATCAATGGAAATAGCAACATTGCCGACTGGATAACGAGAGGATAAAATGCCAACAAGCTTGGTTGCCTAAGCGTCTGGTAAAATGGTCCTACGTTCTTAAAATCAGCAGTCTAAGATCGGCCAATCGTTAGCCAATTAAATATTGAAGAATTACCGGAAAGAAATCGCAAAACATTTGTGATTTTTATGGTGGACGGAAATATTGAGGAGAGCATTTGTTCAAGAATAAACATCAGCAGGTTCAGTAACTTGTGTATGTAATGTAAAAAAATTAGCAAAGGCGCTATTCTCGTGGTAATCCCTTACATGTTTCCGTTTTTTGAACATTTGACTTCGTGGTTATCATATGTTCGGTTTTTTGTTAATAATCCAATAACATTGGTGATATTGGTTGTTTAGTTGTAGATACTAGCTAAATTGCGAGATCGTCAGTTGATTACTACCGTCATCAGAATTTTCAGCCCCGTCCGGGTATGGACTAATCAATAATTCCTCGTGGTAGCGGGCCATGCTTTATCAAACATTCTCTATTAGCTCAAATGTTGTAAACTAGTTTCCGTTACTAGCGCCGAATTCGCTAGAACTGAAGAGATCGTTAGTCTGCATGATGAAATATTTAGTTGATTCAATAAAAAAGCAGTATTTTGAATGGTGTTGCTACGTTCTTGTTTCTGTTGTAAGAGGTCGTTTTATGCCCATTCTCAGCCTTATATATTGCTTCGGTAGGGCCGTTTGAGGGTCGTTTTCATTTATTTATTTTTTAATTTTTATTATTCAGTCTTATAGTTGTCATAGAAACCGATGTTTAAACTGAATGTGAGCATAGATTTAGAAACGCAATTTTATCTTCAAATCGTTTCAAGGCAAGATAGTGCCCAGGTTTCTATCATTCGTGTATGCTTTCTCGAATCCAGATGGTATGCCTATCACTTATTACACAGGGTTTCTGTGTTGTTTGAGATAGTATAAGTCGTTATTATCAGTATTTCATCATTACATCCAACCTCGTTTCCAGTGCTACGAATATTT
Source organism: Hydractinia echinata (assembly GCA_030067915.1). Taxonomy (NCBI): domain Eukaryota; kingdom Metazoa; phylum Cnidaria; class Hydrozoa; order Anthoathecata; family Hydractiniidae; genus Hydractinia; species Hydractinia echinata. The sequence goes on from JASGCC010000203.1 coordinate 207,974, forward strand.
ATTTGTAATCTATATCAGCTTTGTATGAAAAGTTAAATTCTAGCCATATGATTTATTTCAACTTGATGAGTGTAGTTGTCATAGAAATGAGAGTTTTTTAGTCAAACCGAATGTGAGTGCAGATGAAAGGTTTTGTCATGCTGTTATGGAAACGAGATTTTTTCTTCATATCGTTTCAAAGTAAGGTAGTACCAAGGTTGTAACAGTTAACTTCTGCACCCAGTTATCTCTGCATACAAAGTTATCATATATTATATACACATGCACGTATTATTTTCATTTTCACGCGTATGTGAGTTTGGTATTGATCTTTTGGTCATATAGTTACTTGGTTTTGTGTGTATTAATTAGGTTGTAAATTAATTTTACAACCCAGTCCACAGGCTATGATATATAAATGGATATCAGATTAGCAATTAAAACGGCAAAACGTTAGCATGCAGTATTTTGCTAAAATATAAAAAAAAACTGTTTCGAGTGTAACAATTATATTATGATATTAAAAAACTAAACAACAAGGCATTCTGTAGAATAGTCAGTAGAATATATCACCGTGAGGCATCTTATAATTCTTTGGTCCTTGTGACGTCAATTATGCAGCCATTATGAATTTCAAAGTTCGAGAAGAAGCGTGAGCATGATAAAGCCGCATGAAGTGAGGTAGCACAAAATTTGAAAGTTTATTTACAATTATTTGCTGTACTAAACTTTTCTGTAAAAACCAACTGTTTCGCCAATCACGACCTCCTCCACAAAATCAAACAGCAAACCAACAATTAACACTAAAAGAGACGTTGACGAAATAGAGCAATACATTTTAAACACGAAGCGCCACCTGGGTACGAGTATGAACAAAGAAAACAAAAAGACCGACTATATTGATGAGACAAAAAAACTCTTAGATTATAATCGGCAATTGCAGATTCTCGAAATGCATCTCGCTGCTGGGAGGGTTCCCTTTGGGCTAAAAATCCAGGTTCGCTCCACTATGAGTTTACCTGCTGAATTAAAAAATGAATGGAATGCCACCGTGCATTCATGTAGCAATACCTTGCTGCAAATTCTCATAAAACACCATAAAAACAATGTAAAAAAGTGCAAAGAGAACAGAGAGTCTTTGAAAAAGGAATTCTCCACAGACGAACTCAACAATTTAACAAATTTTGTATACAACAACACAACGAATCGCTTACATTGAGAAACAATAAACTGAAAAGGAAAAACAGTAACCAGACTGATTTCCATGACACACCGCGAACAAGACCCTTTGTACAACAAAGCAAAGGTCAACTTAATCAAACCAGCTCAAAGAACTCAAAAAAACAACCGCCTCATCAGCGAAACCACAACCTATGACAAGATACCAATTAGAAAACATAAAAACATGCTCAACAAACTATAACATGAACATTAACTTTAACCAAAGGAAAAACGTTGTTAAAAAAAGTTTTTACAGAAAAATAAAAATGAAAACTTTAAACTCACTAGTTGTAAATTTATCTTACCTCAATTTATCCAATGCGGATATATCTGTTCTCAATAAAGGACTTAAGTACGTCCCAACACCCTCAGCTGTCAACACATGTCAGCCTGTGAAAAATGCTTTTGCGAACTTGCGCAATCGTATGGCAACAAGGTATTTTTTCATTAACAAACCACACCCTCGCAATGAGCTCCATAGAAAATCTAACTGGCTTGCACCTGAACCACAACATAAAAACCTGCAAAATTTTTTTGCCCTGGTAAAAAGAGATTTATGCGATTTTACCACTAAATTTCCCCTGTTGAGATGCGACAGTAATCTTACTCATAGCGAAAGAAAAAGTCTATTGAAATTATCAAAAAACCGAGATATAGTGATTAAAAAAGCTGATAGGGGTGGTCGTGTAGTCATCATGAATAAAGATGACTACATTAAAAAAGTTTATGACCACCTCTCCAACAACAAATATTACCCAAAAATGGAAACTGACCCTAGCAAAGAACTTAAAACTAATATCAACAGTTTCATAGAAATTACTCTATGTCGCCACACAACATAAACAAAAACACGGCTAAATTTATAACACCACCTGAAAACACTACCTTATAGTCAGAAATTTTCGCGACAACTAATTTTCGCGATTTTCGCGATTTTTGGGCATTTTCGCGAAATTAAAATGCCGCGAAAAAAATTTAATTGACGAAATCGCGAAAATAAAAACCGCGAAATATTTTCTTTTTTTCTTCATTTTTTAGACTCCACAGGGTAGCAGACGTAAAATTTTCGCAACAAAATAATTTTGGTGATACCCAGTTTGATAAAACCCGGGAAAATTAAGGAAGAAATGCACTTTTAAACACAATTTTAGAAGGCGGTTTGCCTGTTAACCTAAATGGCATTTTGTGTTATAAATCATCGATCTCCTTTTTTATGAAATTTCCTCTTTTTTTAAACTTTCCTGTCTAACTCTTACACCTATGAAACCTCTTCAGTTTTAATTCTTTTATCTCTAGTGACGTAACTCTATGAAATTCGCGAAAATTAAATGTCGCGAAAAAAATTCAAGGCAACGAATCGCGAAAATAAAAATCGCGAAATTTTCCCAAAATTTTTATCGCGAAATTAAAATGTCGCGAAAATTTCTGACTATAAGGTAGAATGCCCCTATTTTACATACTGCCAAAAATTCATAAGGATGGCATTCCGGGACGACCAATAGTTTCAGCCGTTAACTCTATAACTGAAAATATCTCAGAATTTTTAAATCTTTGCCTGCAACCTCTCTTACCAAAATTAAAATCCTATGTAAAGGACACCAAACATCTAATACAACGGTTACAAACCATACCGGCACAAAATGAACACGTTTCACTTGTATCAGCAGACGTATCCTCACTTTACACCAATATTCCTCATCAAGAAGGAGTTGATGCGTGTATTCATTTCATTAGAAAATACAGAAACACACTGCCTTCATTCACACCCAATGAACATGTAATACGAACGTTGTTTTCGTTTATACTGGAAAATAACTATTTCATGTTCCTAAATGAAATATATCTGCAGTTACTTGGCACAGCCATGGGTACGGAGGTGGCACCAACATACGCATCATTATTCCTGGGTCTTTTTGAGCAGATATTTATTTTCGATAAGTTTCCAGATTTAATCACTATATTTCTCCGTTTCCTAGACGACATATTCTTCATATGGGAACACGGTGAAGAAGAACTACACAAATTTTTCATATATATCTAAATTCAATACACTACAATAAAATTCACCTATGAATATTCAACAGAGGAAATTAGTTTTTTAGATACGACTATCTATTTAGATAAACGCTCGAGAAAACTCAAAATCAAATTATTTAAAAAAACCAACTGACAGCAGAGCACTATTACATTTTACCTCGTATCACCCTTTCCATACCAAAAGGGGTATAATTTATTCGCAAGCACTCCGCTATCGCATGATAACAAGTCAAGATAGCATTTTAAAATGTTAGCTCGATGAACTTAAAAGTATTTTGCTGACCAGAGGATACAAAGGTCGGCTTGTTGATGAAATATTCGAGCAAATCGCCAAATTAAAACAATCAGACGTACTTTCTAACTCCACGCACAAGTTTAATACAAAACGAATACATTTCAGAACCGCTGACAATAGTGGTGATGCTGACAGAGAGCAAAACAAAGACAAGAACATTCTACCTTTTATTTTACCTTACAACGAAAAATTTACAACGCTTAAACAAATACTACACAAGTATTGGTTTATAATTGAGAGCGACCCTGCTCTGCGACTCGTTTTTCCAACCAAACCATTCTTGACTTTCACAAAGCATAAAAATATACAGGAATATTTAATCAGAACAAAGATGAGATCTGCTGACCACTGCCTTTCATTATAATTTTTAATTTTTTTTACGTTTATTCGATTTGTATCACTGAAAATAATAGGGGAGTCATTGCGACGCTCTTTAGGGTGTCATTTATATTTGACTCCCTTAGGCGTAAAATTGCTTATAAAATGACTCCCTTATAGGATTTTTTTTAATTGTGATGAAGAGCTTTTATATTTTGAGCGAAATGACTCCCTTCGGCGGAAAAAAAATGACTCCTTTAGGGAGTATTTATTGTACTGAAACAGAAAAGCGCATGAATGTTTACATTCTCCCCTCAAAATATGCGTTCAAATTGATTTGTTGTGCGTTCAATGATTTGATGTGCGTTCAATGATTCGATGTGCGTTCAAATTGATTTGTTGTGCGTTCAATGATTCGATGTGCGTTCAATGATTTGATGTGCGTTCAAGTTGATTTGTTGTGCGTACAATAATGCGATGTGTGTTCAATGACAGATGTTGGGTGAACTTGCGCTCTTTCAAGATTTTTGATGAAAAGCGTGAAAGTTAGACCCCACGAAATTAGACCCTTATGTGCAATTAGCTGAAGATTCATTTTCCTTTTCCCTAACATTTTCCTGCCCTGTTTCTACGCATACTTAAATCTCTATTAAAATGTTGTTGCAAGACATTCACAAGTTGTGCAAAGGAAGAATGGAATTATTATTAAAATAGGATTGCTTCTATTCCTGTTATCTGGGTATCACTTAAATGGAGTATATAATTATTCTGTTCTTGTTTTGAAAGCTTTCCGTTCCTTGCCGCGGCAAATGTTTAAATAGGGTTCTACTCTCTTTGCAGACAAGAAAATTTTTCATTCAATCAAGAAGAATTAAGTAATCATGCCATCAGGGAGAATTAAATTACTACTCGGAATTTTCTTGACTGTTCAACAATCAACAATAAGAACCCGAAAAAAAATTGTACAATGTTTTGTTGTAGTAACATCAAATTATATACGTGTTTTAACAAATACAAGGGTAATATTATGGGGTACTTTTAATTGTTGACTCGCAACTGAACCAAAAAAGTATGTTTCTTATAAAAAAAATGTGTATATATCTCATCAAAAAACCGTGTCAATGTATGTAAGTCAATGTCTACACATAATCAAATGCTAATGTATTTAAACTACAAAAAGGAGTTTTACTTCTCCTCGGACAATTTGGAACTATTAGAACCCGTGTCGAAATATATTTTTTACCTAATATTGTAGGAGATGTTATGTGGATATTACAACTATGAACCATTTTTTGCACTTATAGATATCTTATATGACAACTGAATCAACTCTAAAGTTGAAATCTACATAATAAATTTATTCTGCGCGTGGGGACGAGACCACGAGTGCTAAAAAAGACTGGGGGTTAAATTATTCAAATTAAATTATTGAACTGGGAGCAAATTTCAACTAAGTCTTTAAAAATATAAATTTTAATGATATACCGTGCGTTAAATTATTATAATGTTAATTAATCTTTTATACGTTATAAACATTTGCAACTATTTCTTATTTTGACCCCCTGTCAATGCATTGCTCGCCGATTAAAAAAAATAAATAAATTGATTGATTGATTGATCGATATTTTTGCCTGGTCAGTTTCTTATAACATTATCAATAATTTTATTATCACAAACATTTGAGGTACGTGCGTGCATGCCGCCTAGCATTCAGCTTTTGGGGCGTTCTCAGATGGGATTCAGTTTTATTCGAAAAACGATGATGGAAGCCGAGACTTTTGCGTGCAATGAATCTTTTACTGGGAAAAAGTAAGTATCAGCTTGTTTATTTTTAACTTTCATTGCATATAGTACACAGTATAGTTTTTTTATAAGATGCATGTTTCTTAACTTTCAAGGAGCCTGACCCTTTAATGTTTTTAAGTAGAGCCCTGTGAATTTATTTAGCTATAGCTAGCTAGCTAGCTACCCATTTAGTTTTTTAAAGCTGCATAAACTAACTAATGTAGCTATATTTACTTTTTTTAAAGAAAACCTCTGACATGTGTGTCCAGACCAGCATGCTTATAGCATGTGTTTCAGTTTGACTTAAGTAAGGAAGTGAAAATTTATTGCCATCAACAAGCAAAGACATACAAGCAGCTAATAAATTAAAAAAAGGATAAGGCGGGAGACCATCATATAGTCGTTGACTAATATAGAAACTAAGCAAGTGATCGAAAGCTATGGGAGGAGCTGTAGCTATATATATTTTTATTTTTTTGTTAAATAATTAAGCCATGAAGTATTACTGATGGAATCCTTTTTTAAAGCTATATATATATATAGCTATAGCTATGTATGGGCTGGGAAAAGTCCAATAGTTTTCAAAATTGCTCATTATGCTTGTTAAATATATATCTCTTAGATTTCAGTGACGCAGTGAACTTGGAAAAAGAAAGATAAAATCGGCAACGGAGAAAGAAAGAAGTACTAAAGACATTATATATCACTTTTGGCAGAGAAAGAGAACACAATTGAAAAATTACAAACTAACTTAAAAGTAAAAACTAAAGCACTACCAATAAAAATAAAACAATTGCAGACATCAGTTTTTAAATGTACAACCGTCGCTGCTACTGCAAGCAAAATTCAAACTAATGTTACTCGAAGTCAGGAGTACATCGTTGTGAATCTCCATAGAATTCCAAGATTTGGGGAGGATAACTTTAAGTATGATGGTGACATATTGATTGGGTCGGTCAGTTCGGTACCATTAAGCCTGGGATCATAAAATCATTGGATATTGTTGTGGCTGCAAAAGTGTCAAATGAACATGTATCCCAAGCATAAAGCAATATTCACAGAAGTTATTGTTCTTTTGACTTTAAGTTGTAATCTATTTTTTCCATATTGCTATGGTTTGTATAAGGACAATATAATTTTGATGGAATTGCTATGCAATAACAAACAAGTTTCTGAGTTTTGGCCAACCCTACATAACTTACAGTTGTAAAAAGCTCCTGATCGGAAAGACAGTGGCGGGTGTGTTACAAGGGAATCTCTGTAGAAAACATTAATTTTTAGTATATTTAATTTATTAACCCCTAATTTATACATTTCTATATATATTTTATAACCCGTCACTTGTAATAACTTACGAAACTTATAAAAAGTGAGTACATTTTTTTGTAGATATTTTCGAAATCGTTTTTATTATAGGTACTTTTTAGCACTGACTTATCATTGGAACAGGTTAGAAAGATAATGAGTTTTGAGCCTTGTATTAACAATTCCTTACATTTTTGGCTTTTTGAGCCTCATTTTCGTTTATGTCATAGACAATTTTTGCATGAAATATTTAAAAAACCTATTGGTACTAGATTGACATTTGTTTTTGTAGGAATTGTCGGAATTGACCAAAAAACAATTTGTGATTCTCTTGCTATGCACTTGTTTAATATTTGAAGTATTTTATTAAGCTCTTGGTCCCATCTGTGTTTCCTGATTCAGTCTAACTTACGTCGTTTACTCACTTTTTTCTTACTGGTTTATTAGATTTTTGTATATATTTTACCCTAGAGCACCTATAAAAAGTTGAGAAAAAGTGAAATGTTTCATACAGTTATAAAAAGAATTACTAAATTTTTGTATATATTTTACCCACAGAGTATTTTTTAAACCGTTTTTTCACTAGGCGGATCATTCATGCGGATCAGTTCGAAATCTGTGTGTTGGTTGATTAGAATGCGACTGACGAAACTGCTCAAAATCTCTTAAACACGTCTCCATGTTTTAATCCGCTTAGTAGTATATTTATTTTTTATAAGTTAACAATATTATTTATCTGTTCATTGTTATTTATTTTTCATAAAGTTAACATTGTTATATATATATATATTATATTTTCACTAATACTTTTCAGTAATTTTTATCAATATTGTATATTTAAATTAATACATTATTTTCAAACTAAACCTTTACCATTTTTACTAAAAATTTGATATCTTTCTTGTATATCCCCATCACATGAGAATGTCAAAGAAACTAATGAACGTCAATATATCACCCTTGAGAGAATACGAAGAAACAAATGTAATTTCGGAGATTGATAACCTAAAGGGAGTAAAAAATGAAACGCGTAGGGGAGTCAAATCGTTTAAGAATGATAACCTAATGAGTTTCAATATGACACCCTTAAGAGGGTCAATAAAAAAAAGAAACGCTTAAGGGAGTCATTTTTTTGTTTCTTCCGTGAGAACCAAAAGGGAGTCATTTCTGAAATTGATAACTAAAAGGGAGTCAAAAAATAAACGCGTAAGGGAGTCAAAATGACGCCTTCTGGGAGTCGCCACAAGCACTCTTAAATGACTCCCGTAAGTTTCTCAAAATGACTCCTTTTAACCCGTCAGTGTAACATTCAGTTTTTTAATATCATAATATAATTGTTACACCCAAAACAGTTTTTTTGATATTTTAGCAAAATACTGCATGCTAACGTTTTGCCGTTTTAATTGTTAATCTGATATCCATTTATATATCATAGCCTGTGGACTGGGTTGTAAAATTAACTTACAACCTAATTAATACACACAAAACCAAGTAACTATATGACCAAAAGATCAATACCAAACTCACATACGCGTGAAAATGAAAATAATACGTGCATGTGTATATAATATATGATAACTTTGTATGCAGAGATAACTGGGTGCAGAACTTAACTGTAACAACCTTGGTACTACCTTACTTTGAAACGATATGAAGAAAAAATCTCGTTTCCATAACAGCATGACAAAACCTTTCATCTGCACTCACATTCGGTTTGACTAAAAAACTCTCATTTCTATGACAACTACACTCATCAAGTTGAAATAAATCATATGGCTAGAATTTAACTTTTCATACAAAGCTGATATAGATTACAAATAAATATTCGTAGCACTGGAAACGAGGTTGGATGTAATGATGAAATACTGATAATAACGACTTATACTATCTCAAACAACACAGAAACCCTGTGTAATAAGTGATAGGCATACCATCTGGATTCGAGAAAGCATACACGAATGATAGAAACCTGGGCACTATCTTGCCTTGAAACGATTTGAAGATAAAATTGCGTTTCTAAATCTATGCTCACATTCAGTTTAAACATCGGTTTCTATGACAACTATAAGACTGAATAATAAAAATTAAAAAATAAATAAATGAAAACGACCCTCAAACGGCCCTACCGAAGCAATATATAAGGCTGAGAATGGGCATAAAACGACCTCTTACAACAGAAACAAGAACGTAGCAACACCATTCAAAATACTGCTTTTTTATTGAATCAACTAAATATTTCATCATGCAGACTAACGATCTCTTCAGTTCTAGCGAATTCAGCGCTAGTAACGGAAACTAGTTTACAACATTTGAGCTAATAGAGAATGTTTGATAAAGCATGGCCCGCTACCACGAGGAATTATTGATTAGTCCATACCCGGACGGGGCTGAAAATTCTGATGACGGTAGTAATCAACTGACGATCTCGCATTTTAGCTAGTATCTACAACTAAACAACCAATATCACCAATGTTATTGGATTATTAACAAAAAACCGAACATATGATAACCACGAAGTCAAATGTTCAAAAAACGGAAACATGTAAGGGATTACCACGAGAATAGCGCCTTTGGTATTTTTTTTACATTACATACACATTTAATGTTACCTTTTGCATACTTATGCTTTATAGAAAGTTTCAGGACCGAAAGAAGGGATCATTCGATACCAATGTCAAACCTGAAGACATCGAGAACGCAGAAAGGATGTGGATTAAAGACGCACAAAAGCATCTAAGGAAAGAAGTTTCCACTGGAAAGTTTGAACGTTTTGTCCTAAAGAGGAAAATGGGTTATTGTGGTTGGTGGAAGGACAGAAAGATTGATGATGGCTACCTGGAATCGCCAAAAATTTATCCTGCCACCCAAAGATTGCCAATTTTCGTACTTCATTGCACTGCAGGAACATAAAAGATCTGGTCATTTAGGTGTCGGATCTACAATGGCCAGGGTCAGATCAAAGTACTGGATAAGCGGCGTACGGAAATTAGTATCAGAAATTATTAGGAGCTGCGGTAAATACAATGTCAAACTAAAACAGCTATCCGAACAAGTAATGGATCCACTGCCAGAAGAAAGACTAAAGCCTGCACCCCAATTAAAATTACTGGCGTAGTCTTCGTATGTTATCAAAGGAGAGGTTCAAAAACGTATTATAGGAAAATGCTTTGTATCCTATGCAGTACATAGCGACATCAGTCACGACTATTCAATTGACGCTTTTCTCCAAACATTGAGACGATTTTGGCACAATTCGAGGTTGGCCTCGAAAGATGAGAAACGACAACAAAAGTCAGCTTACCGCCGCTTCCAAAACCTGTGTGACGCGATCTCGGATTTAAATTGGGAGACTTTGCAACGCTATGGAGCAGAAAACGAAATGGAGTGGAAATTCTCTCCCGCTGATGAGCCATGGTACAACGGAGGGACCGAATCATTAATTAAATCGATAAAACAGGCCTTGAATGCCGCTGTTGGAGAATCCATCCTATCATTCAGCGAACTATAAGCTGTGATGTATGAAGCCGCTCAGTTAGATAACCAACGTCTGATAGGAATTCATCCGACATCACCTGGCAGTAATCCGTATTTATGTCCAAATGATTAGGGCGATCGACTCCTTCCGTACCACAAGGCCCGTTTCAAGAAAATATTGTGAATAAGTTTTGGAGAATGGTCAACAGATGTGTTTCCATTAATGGTCGCCCGACCCAAATGGCACGTTGAATGTAGAAATGTGGAAGTCAGAGATGTTGTGCTCGTTCAGGATAGCAATGCAGTCAGAGGTGAATGGAGAACGGGAATCGTTAATAACACATTTCCGAGCGCAGATTGTAAGGTGGGGAAGGGGACGATATTATACAAAAACTTTCAGTCGAATGAACATGTCATCGATTACAAAGAGGCGAAGTATACCACGATAGAACGCCTGATACAGCGATCAATCGTATTATTGCCGAAACGAGAAAGATGACTTGGTGTGGTGAGTGCAGAAACAAGAAAGGTGACTTGGTGTGATGGAAGTGTTTCGCGAAGAATTCGAATAGCTGCATGTAGTATACAAACTCAGTTAGAACGAAGGAAGCAGAAACAGAACGTTGTCGCTACAGTTTCTTTGTTTATTTCTTGTACTTGTTTATTTGTGTTAAAGCCTAGCTACGTAGGGAGACAACACAGTAGGTCATTTTCTTATAATGTGTAAGACATTATAAGAAAATGTCTCTTTAGGTGGATTATTAAACACATTTATTGAACGTTTGATACTTGATGTGGTTGTTTACATTCTTCCCTGGTTGAGACACACAAAACAGCTGATCTCTTTTATGAACTGTTAATGCTATACAACGATATCTTTGGTTTCAGCAAAATGTCCGAGTGTTGTAGTATGTGCGGGTTTAAAATATTGCGGTACTATTCTTTTAAAACCTTGACCACCGAGAGTAGAAACTATGTCAAATCTATGTTTAATATTTCAGAAACGGCTTCAGTGGTCCATATTAGGTTGCATTTACCGAAAACAGACTGAATTTGTGAGGATATGGACCAGTAAAACAATTATATTATTGCACTACTGTCACAAAGATGTGCACTAGAACTATTAATTTCAAACACCAGAAATACCACAGCATTTTATTTCACTAGGCTGATATAACCGGACACACCAACGCTATCATCAGAATCACCACAACACTAGATTTCACCAGGACATTCACCAAAAGCATCAGTTCTAACGCTAGAATCACCATAAAATTTGATTTTACTAGAATGAATGAAACCAGAAACATCGGTTCCCGCAGCAGAAATATTGGTTAGAACACCAGAATCATCAGAGCATGATTTCATCAAAACATTATGCAGAGCCGTGAATTTCAGCACCAGAATCATTAAAACATTTCACCAGGTCATTCACTAAAATTATCAGTTCCAGCAACAGAGTCACCAAAACATTTGATTTCAACAGGTGGCCAAATAGTAGCTTTATTACAAAATAAACCGTTTTTATTACAAAATGAGCTGCTTTTATTACAAAACGTGACACATATAAAAAATGAGCCATTTATTACAAAGCGCTGCACAAAACCTTTCCAAAAAATTTTTTTTTTTACGCAAGGTGCATATTAGAGGTGTCCAATGATAGGACGGCATTCTATCATTATTTTAAAGACAATTAGTAAAATGGAAAATGTGATTTGATTAACTTTGTAGACTAAAATTGTTACTCATATTTTGTAATAAAGCTCCTCTGTACATGTCTGATGTATTTATTCCATCAAGTCATAGAAGAGCTTCGACTCGTTCATCATTCCAGAGGCTTGAACAATCTTGTGTAAAAACATCCCAAGGTCAACAGTGTCTTTCCTACCTTGGACCCTCCTTATGAAATACTCTTCCTGAGGGTCTTAAAAGATCTAGTACTACAAACAGTTTTAAACACAACCTAAAAAAGCACTATTTTGATGTTATAACGAGAAGGGACTCAGATGATTTTGTGAATTAAATTCATATGATCTTTTGATACTCTTTTCGTTTTCGTTTTGCTTATCTTTTTTTTTTTCTATAAGGGTAGAAATGGACCACAATTAGTGAAGGCTGCTGTGTTCTGATATGAAGCTTCGTGTGCATATGTGTGTTAAAAGTGATTTTTTGATTTAAAGTTGTTCCTTAGGTCCAAAATTACCAAAAAAAAATGGGTGGCAAAAGTTTTTGTCCCATGGGACCAAATTAGATGACGTCATCACTTTCACAGTCAGCAAAAAAATAATTTCACATTTATATGCCATGTTATATATGGTTGGAAAGAGGAGATCGAGTGGATCAAAAAAAATGTAAGAACCATGTCTTCAAAACGTAACGTTCGAAAGATATTACTATTCAAACTTTGTACAAATTACAGACTGGTAATTTACTGACCCAGCACAAAAAATGACTATAACCTGCTCAATAGCGAAGTTTTTTTGTTGAATTTTGGTATGGTATTGGGTCACCCTAATGTCTTTCTGTTTGATCAAAATTTATTGTTCAAATAACTTCTAGGGATATTCTACAGACCAGTAATTCACCCAAAGCACGTTTTTAGTTGTTTACTTTAGTTATGAAAAGCAAGTAGCGAATTTCACTTAGACATTTTGTATGTATTAGTATCAGTATGATAACAAGTTTTGTTTTATAATTGTTCGATTTCATAGACATAGACAAAGAATTCGAATGTTCTATTTCTAGAAAACATTCCATTGTTCAATTTCATAGCTAGACTGTTTAATTTCGAAGTGTTAGTGAAGTGTAATTTGAAGTTTATAGTATACACATACATGCATAATAATAAAATGAATAGACTGAATTAAAATGGATGTTACTTGTGTAAAAACAATAAATGTGTTGGATTTTGGGAAATGTATAGTGTGCGAGAAAGATACATCAAAAAAGGTACCGCCTTACTTAAACATTTTTTCCCATTCCTGTTCTGAGTTCTGAGAGTTTTGAGAGAAAGATTTTTGTTTGATACTTTGACCAAGATGTTGTATTTTGTTTAGAATGTTGGCAACCCAAAAGAGCAGTATTTGAAAAAGTTATTATCATGTCTGGAAGAAAAAGTTAGTTGTGGTGATTCGAAGTATCTAGATTGTTGGGAAAAACTGAAGTCATATGATATTGTACAGCTTGTTGAGGGAAAGTCTTCTTACCATTCTGATTGTTACAAAATGGCCACAAATAAAACAGAGATAGACAGGTTAAAGAAACGGCCAGTATCACAAGAGTCTCCTGTTAAAAAAAGTGAAAATAGTAACTTTCAAAGATCTTGGAGAATCTATCTGAAAGAAAGTAGGGGATAAAGTTATACAACTCAAAGAGGAAAAAACGCTACTATCAAGGTTTTTAATCACTGCACGGAAACGTCCGGAGTTGGATTTGGAGCACTGTATTGGCAACTTTGAGTTTTCTGTTGTACCAAAGGCCTTGTTCAGTGCTGATGGAATTCCATTGGCTTGTTTAGACAAATCAAAATTGCTTCACGGTATAGAGGAATTAGCCAGCAAAGGACAAACGACCAATGGTTTATCTGGAGAAGTCGAAACAACCAAAGTAATTATTATAGATGGAATGGCTGTTGTGAATCAAACTCCAAAAACACAGGCAGTTAAAACATGCAAGGTATGTATTCAATTTATCACTATCTTATGTAATTTTAACTTGTGAAATACTCTGGTAATTTTTTAGGATTTGATGCATCAGCCTTCACAGAACGTGTACTACAAATTTCAAAAGGATGTGATGAAATACGATTGGTATTTGATCGGTATATAGAAAACTCCTTGAAAGCACGAACTAGAAAGCATCGTACATCTGGTAATGAAGTTCGATACGAAGTATCAGACAACACCAATATTTCATCCATTAGTCTCAAGCAATTTCTTTCCCACATTGATACAAAGCAAGCTTTAACCATCTACCTGGCAAAGAAAGTGATGGAGGCTCTTTCATCATTGAATATTCGGTATATAGTGACTTATGATATCAAAACAGAATCAAATTTTGTTGATTGCAGAATAAACGACCATGAAGAAGCTGACACAGCACTTATATATAATGCTATGGATGTTGCACAACAATCTCCTTTCACCAGTTGTAATGTTTACTCTCCGGATACTGACGTGTTTCTACTGCTAATTTACTACTACGAGATGTTACCAATGAATACCATTTTTAGAACAGGGCGAGGTTCTACTCTACGTGATATTGATATTCGTAATTGCTTTGAAGCCCTTGGTGCAGTACATGCAAAAGCTATTCTTGGTTTTCATACGTTCACAGGGTGTGACCAAACTATGCGTTTCAAAAAAAAATCGAAGTCTGCTTGGGTGAAGATTTTTTTACAGGCAGATAATGAGGTGGTTCTGGCATTATCAACACTTGGAAGTACTGTCGAAAAATCTACCGCCTTACTTAAACATTTTTTCCCATTCCTGTTCTGAGTTCTGAGAGTTTTGAGAGAAAGATTTTTGTTTGATACTTTGACCAAGATGTTGTATTTTGTTTAGAATGTTGGCAACCCAAAAGAGCAGTATTTGAAAAAGTTATTATCATGTCTGGAAGAAAAAGTTAGTTGTGGTGATTCGAAGTATCTAGATTGTTGGGAAAAACTGAAGTCATATGATATTGTACAGCTTGTTGAGGGAAAGTCTTCTTACCATTCTGATTGTTACAAAATGGCCACAAATAAAACAGAGATAGACAGGTTAAAGAAACGGCCAGTATCACAAGAGTCTCCTGTTAAAAAAAGTGAAAATAGTAACTTTCAAAGATCTTGGAGAATCTATCTGAAAGAAAGTAGGGGATAAAGTTATACAACTCAAAGAGGAAAAAACGCTACTATCAAGGTTTTTAATCACTGCACGGAAACGTCCGGAGTTGGATTTGGAGCACTGTATTGGCAACTTTGAGTTTTCTGTTGTACCAAAGGCCTTGTTCAGTGCTGATGGAATTCCATTGGCTTGTTTAGACAAATCAAAATTGCTTCACGGTATAGAGGAATTAGCCAGCAAAGGACAAACGACCAATGGTTTATCTGGAGAAGTCGAAACAACCAAAGTAATTATTATAGATGGAATGGCTGTTGTGAATCAAACTCCAAAAACACAGGGCAGTTAAAACATGCAAGGTATGTATTCAATTTATCACTATCTTATGTAATTTTAACTTGTGAAATACTCTGGTAATTTTTTAGGATTTGATGCATCAGCCTTCACAGAACGTGTACTACAAATTTCAAAAGGATGTGATGAAATACGATTGGTATTTGATCGGTATATAGAAAACTCCTTGAAAGCACGAACTAGAAAGCATCGTACATCTGGTAATGAAGTTCGATACGAAGTATCAGACAACACCAATATTTCATCCATTAGTCTCAAGCAATTTCTTTCCCACATTGATACAAAGCAAGCTTTAACCATCTACCTGGCAAAGAAAGTGATGGAGGCTCTTTCATCATTGAATATTCGGTATATAGTGACTTATGATATCAAAACAGAATCAAATTTTGTTGATTGCAGAATAAACGACCATGAAGAAGCTGACACAGCACTTATATATAATGCTATGGATGTTGCACAACAATCTCCTTTCACCAGTTGTAATGTTTACTCTCCGGATACTGACGTGTTTCTACTGCTAATTTACTACTACGAGATGTTACCAATGAATACCATTTTTAGAACAGGGCGAGGTTCTACTCTACGTGATATTGATATTCGTAATTGCTTTGAAGCCCTTGGTGCAGTACATGCAAAAGCTATTCTTGGTTTTCATACGTTCACAGGGTGTGACCAAACTATGCGTTTCAAAAAAAAATCGAAGTCTGCTTGGGTGAAGATTTTTTTACAGGCAGATAATGAGGTGGTTCTGGCATTATCAACACTTGGAAGTACTGTCGAACTTCCTAATCTGGAAATACTGGAAAGCTTAGAACGTTTCGTGGTTTCAATGTATAAGGGGAATAAATGTCCTGCAGACGTGGTATCACTATCTCAACTGCGTTGGCATTTATTCTCCAAATTCCAGTGTGATGCTGACATGTTGCCACCAACATTAGCTGCTTTGAAGTACAAAATATTCAGGTGTCACTTCATTTCAATGGTTTTACGAAGATCGTATGTCCTCATTCAACAACTTCCGAATGCAGTCAACTATGGTTGGGAAACAGATGAAGTCGGTAACTTATCCCCCATAATGACTGATGAACTTCCTGCAACGTTGGCACTCATCAAGTTAAGTTCTTGTAGTTGCATATCCAACCAATGTAAATGCCGCAAAAATGGTTTTTCGTGCACTGACATGTGTAAATGTACGACGTGTCAAAACAGTGGTGGTGCAAGCGACGAATCCGAGTCAGATGAATATAGTTCTAGTAATGATGAGTGAATGAAACATTGTACAAGCATTGCTGAAGTTGTTTTTGTCATTATTTTCAGCAATTTTTGTGAAATTGCCTGAAAGAAAGAAAGTAAACAACTAAAAACGTGCTTTGGTCTGTAAATTACTGGTCTGTAGATTATCCCTTGAAGTGATTTGAACAATAAATTTTGATCAAACAGAAAGACATTAGGGTGACCCAATACCATACCAAAATTCAACAAAAAACTTCGCTATTGAGCAGGTTATAGTCATTTTTGTGCTGGGTCAGTAAATTACCAGTCTGTAATTTGTACAAAGTTTGAATAGTAATATCTTTCGAACGTTACGTTTTGAAGACATGGTTCTTACATTTTTTTTGATCCACTTAATCTCCTCTTTCCAACCATATATAACATGACATATAAATGTGAAATTATTTTTTTGCTGACTGTGAAAGTGATGACGTCATCTAATTTGGTCCCATGGGACAAAGATTTTTGCCACCCATTTTTTTTCGGTAATTTGGGACCTAAGGAACAACTTTAAATCAAAAAATCACTTTTAACACACATGTGCACACGAAATTACATAGTGGCCCTCACTAAATGGAAATCTCGCCTTGGCTTGTTTTGTGTTATCCAGCCATCAAACATATCAACACTCAGGAAAATTGCATTTAATTTAATTTTATATTTTTTATGATACATTTTAATATTATATATAGTTTATTATTTTATTTATTTGTTTGCAATTTCTTTCTCTCTGTAAATATTTTTAACGATTTTATAATGATGGCAAATATAACTTACTTACTTACTTACTTACTTACTTACTTACTTACTTACTTACTTACTTACTTACTTACTCATTTTAATAAAACATATACTTTAAAGGAAGAAATTTTCGCGGAAGAAATTTTCGCGATTTCGCGAATTTTGGCCAAAATCGCGAAAATAAAGTCCCGCGAAAAAAATCAAAAGGGGTCGTTCGCGAAAATAAATTCCCGCGAAATTTTCAAGTATGCTTGATTCGCGAAAATAAATTCCCGCGAAAAAAAATTTTTTGCAACATAACAAATACCTTATTGGGGAAAAGTTTGAGAAAAATGTGCAAGGTTTTATTTATGGCACTTCTCACTCTAAAAAATGAAAGCATTAGGAAGTAATAACGTAAACAGTTTTTCGATATCTTTTAAAAATTTTCTTTTTGTTTTGTTTAATCTATTACAATTACTGTTTCGGCTTTGGCGTCGTCCCTGTTTTGTTTATTGTGATTTTTTTGTTGGCGACGGAACATAACCCTTATGTCCGGGATATTCTCATTGACGTTTGTTGTGGTTTTTTTCTTCTTTCTTTTCGGAGCAGTTTCTTTTTCTGGTGGAGAAGCATTAGTAGTTGAAAGTGCTAGAAATTTTCCGAGAATTTCTTCATCTTTTGGTTCGATATAATAATCATTCAGCAATTCTTTATAACGATCCAAAATCATGTGGTTTTTTATTGTAGCTGGCATTCTCACAGTGACTTCACATGCGATTTCCAATCCTCCTTGAACCAATGGAGATCGACGATAATTTGTTGACGTTAGAGTAGCCGTAATCCTTGCACCCCTGTCTAGAATAAACTTTGTTATCCTAGAAATTTCTCTGGGTAAGTGTCCCACTGTTGTTCCAGAATCGCACTGTTCGGTTTTTATAGCAAACAGATCAAATGCGTTGTCTTGTTCATAATAGCAATTAAGTGTTTCTTCTTCTCTTGGGAACCATAATCTCTGATAATAATGGAAACCTCTTACAGCTGAAGAAAATTTTAAAATCTTTTCTGTCGAAGACATGATGCAAGAAAGTTGTACACATAAGTGATGACAAAGATGATTTGTCGTTCGATTTTGTCTAAAAGAGGTGTCGTCGAAGACATGATGCAAGAAAGTTGTACACATAAGTGATGACAAAGATGATTTGTCGTTCGATTTTGTCTAAAAGAGGTGTCTGCTAAATTCGAAACCGTCTAGACTGATTCGATCCAAACATAAAAGAAGAGGCGTATTCGAATACACACAAGGATAAGTCAATTTATGCCGGGGGTTATGTTGTTCTAAATCTTAATTCTTTAGAATATAAACATCAAAGACGTTTTTTTTACCAAAATACATGTTTTTTTTTTAAATTTAGTTTCGAAATGTTTTTGTGAGCTTTTCTTCTTTTTTATTAAGATAAGAGATGCAAACTATATTTTCAAAAGAGATTTTCACTCTATCAATACCCCCGGTTTGCAATCGAAAAAGTGTTTCACATAATTTTTTTTGTTGTGTTTTGTTTCTGTGTGATTTGAAAAAGGAAACAAACAGTTTTTTGGATGAGAAGGATCAACCATGTCTTTCCTTCGAAAAAGTCAAAAGCTTAAAAAAGCTTTAGAAGATAAGCTTAAAGAAAACAGTCCTGCAGAAAAGAACATTGCTCCTCCTGAACCTTCTGCAGGTTAGTGTTATATTTTTCGTTGCCAGCAAAAAGCTCTTGTACCAAATGAATTATCATGAAATTATTGCAGGGTATATTTTAAAAAATCATTCTACAAAATCCTTTATTTTTATTTTTAGGTACTACCTCTAAATCCTTGCCTGAAGTCGATGGCCTCGGTGTAGTTGATGTGCAAGCAATCTCGGAAAAAGCTAAGGAGGCGAAGGAAAGAAAGACTTACGTAAAATGGCAACCTAAAGACCGATTTACGATTGGCGACTACGCACGTAAAAATGGCAACAGTGCTGCGCTACGGAAGTTCAAGTCGCAGTTTCCTGGGCTCACAGAGAGCACAATTCGATCGTTCAAAGAGAAAGTCGTGAAATAAAAATCGCTTCGAAAGAAAAACGTGAAGTTGTGAAATCTGTGTCCAAATACTCGAAGCCAGTAGGTCGTCCACTGCTACTTGGAGAAATTGATGGAATGGTTCAATCTTACATCAAGGCTGTTAGCTCCCGTGGAGCCCTCGTAACTTCAAGCTTGGCCAAGGCTACAGCCAAAGCTCTTATGTCAAGGTATCCGGGCGCCGTTGGAAACATTGATGTCGATTCATCAAGTTGGGCAAAAAGCTTATTCAAGCGTATGGGGTTCGTTCGGCGGATGAAGACTTCTTCGAAAGTTAATATTCCTGACGGTGCCAGGAAAGAAATGGAATTTTTGTTTCACCATGAGATCGTCACCCTTATTGAAAAGCATAACATACCACACTCCATGATCATCAACATTGACCAAACACCCCTAAAATATGTCCCAACTGGTAATTTCACCCTAGCCAAACGTGCCAGACGGCTTCAGTTTGAGTGCAAACCCCACTCACTACTCTAACACGACAGAGTCAATCAAAATAATTGAAGAAATCATTTCGCCCTACCTAAAAGAAGAACGAGCAACACTCAAGCTACCTCCTGATCAAAAAGGATTGCTTATCATGGATGTATTTACTGGCCAAATGACGAGCGAAGTCCTCAATAAGATCAAGGAAAACCACATATGTGTCGTCAATGTACCAGCAAATATGACCAAGTTTTATCAACCATTAGATTTAACTGTCAATGGACATGCAAAGCGCTTCTTGAGAAATAAATTCAGCACCTGGTACGCTGATCAAATTTCAAAGCAGCTTAATGATGTGGTCAAAATTGATGAAGTAGATGTTAAGCTGCGTTTAACTACTCTCAAACCCCTACATGCTCAATGGGTTGTCGACTTTTATGATGAGATGACTACCAGCAAAGGAAAAAGTATCATTGAAAGTGGATGGAGAGCAGCGGGAATTACTGATGCGATTCAGCTGGGTAGCAAGAATCTCCCTCCAATCGACCCATTTCAAGAGATCGACCCGTTATGTGAAAGCAGTCCAGTGGAGAACCAGCAGCTTCAATCGGTTTGTGGTTTGACCTTGGAAGAAAAGCAGATTGGATACTCTGAAAGAGCCGACGACGACGAAAATGACGATAGCGGTGAAGACGACGAAGATGAGGATTGTGATTTTGTGTGGGAAAGATCTGCTTTTGACGCTTTTGAAAGCATGGAAGATGAACAATGACACTGTTAGAACAAATATTTTTGTTACTCGTTAATACGAAAAGCTTTACCCTGTAAAACTTGTTTATATATAGTTTATTTTGTGTTTTGAAAAAGTGCAAACGAAAGAAAAACTTACATTCTCAAATCAGCTGTCATTTATATAACTGCTTTTTGTATAAAAAACACGTTTTTTATAAATTAGGTACGTATAAAAAAATCAAAAATGTCTTCGTTCGCGAAAGTTTATTCTCGCGAAATATTTTAAAAATAGGCCATTCGCGAAAATTTTTTCTCGCAAAAAATTTCGAAAGTGTTCATTCGCGAAAATATATTCCCGCGAAAAATCTTAGGAGAGGCTATTCGCGAAAATAAATTCCAAAAATTTCGCGATTTTTTGGCCTCGCGAAAATTTCTTCCGCGAAAATTTCTTCCCTTAAAGTATATAAAACATATGAAGTGCTATTGTATTTATTGAAAAAAATATGAAATTAATATTTTTCGTTTTATATTACATACCTAACATTACTGCAGTGTGAAGTGGGGTGGCACCATCAGCCTCAGTATTCCACATATTTACATTGGCACCCACATCAAGCAAGCCGGTTGCTGTTTCAATGTCATTTTTGCTGATCACAAAATGTAACGGAGTGTTACCATTAGTTGAAGGTTTGTCAATGTCTAAGGTTGGAGACAACTGAAAGAGGTGTGTAAAATTACAAAGATTTTGATATCAACATACAAGTAAACATTGAAATGATGATGGAACGCTTTTAAATTTTAAAGAGACTTATTCAGTACATATATTAATTTAAATAAAGAACAGGATTATCGAGAAACTAAATCAACATGTAAAATATATCCAATAAAACCGTAATAATATTTTGTCCTTGTTTTCTCCTTAAGCGATAAAATTGTCCTTGTTTGGTAGAGGGTTACTACTCAGTCCAGAAGCATTATTAACACTTACCTTGCTTAAATGATGCATCATGCCAATATTTCCTTCAATTGCAGCAATAAAAATGAGATTTCGATTACTATTATCAACCACTTTATCAATTTCAACATTCTGATGAGCGATTAGATAGTCAACAACATCACTATAATCTTTACGCACAGCTTCAATACAGCAACTATTCATATCAACAGACTGTTTCTGTATTGGAATAGCTTCTGAGAAATTTTGTTGTAACGATAACACATTTTCAAAAAATTTTAACACTCCAGATACGAAACTAATTAAGCCAAATGCACGAAGAGCTAACAACCACTTGACAGTTTGTTTATTCTGTGTTGAGCATTTAATGTTTTGCAAGAGTTTTCTATAACGCTCATCTTTGTCACTACAGAAAATTGAAATTATATCCAACAATAGCTTGATTCCATTTTTACGTTGATTCAATGCTTTTGGATATTCTTTCAGAACACTATTCATAATGATACGCAAGTCTTTGTTATTTAAGTTCTCATTGACAGCTTGAAAAGCAAAGTTTAACTGGTCCATTATAATGGAAAATTCTAGGTCTAACAACTCGCAGTATTTTTCAAAAGGAAGATTTGTTAAGAAAAAGTGAACTAATTCTACAAAATTATTTCCTGTTTTGACAAAATCATTAAGATGATTTAACATATTGTTGCTTTCTTGTAACCAGACACCAATAATTGTACCATCTAAGTACTGAAACCACCTGTCAAAATCGTTACCCCTCTGAACAGCATCCTTCCCTAGAGCTGCTGCATCAAATTCCTTTAACATGTTATTTGTTATAGGAGGGATTGGCATATATTTACTAGGAAAACTTAAAATCTTTTTTTCATCCACAGAACCAGTACTTCTACCAGCAGAATGGGGAAAGTGATGGAATATATCAGACACCTTGTTTTTAGCAGGTTCTGTATTCGGTCTGAAACCTTTTTCATTAAAATTCGTATAAAACAATGTTCTTTTTTGGCACAAAGAACCAGGTCTAGTTAATTCGGTAACTGTAGCAAAACTGCTTGCGCCCATAGCAGAACTTGGTCGAGATGATAAGTAATTTGAAAGATCAGATGAATCATCTTCACTCGAAATATTATCAGAACTGTAATCTTGAATTGATAATTTGGACATATTTATAATATCCCGCAAATCTTTTGCACTACGAGCCATATTTTACACCTAAACATACAAAATTTATACCTAAGCATTTATGGCAAAAAAAAGTCGTTTAATAACTTCATTTTGAAACAAAAAATTTATGAATGGAACCCAAAAATTAAGCGGCTATGCGTACAAAGTAAAAATCTGCCAAATGGAGCCTAACATGTCTTGAATTTTACAATTTGTTCAGATTTTGCATAAGACTTACCTAGGTAAATTTGCTCTTTTCATGTTGTTTTTATGACAAAAGTATGTAATGTAGCTAAAACAGCTGTGCAATAAAAAAGGCTCCTGAAGCTATTGCATTAAATCCGCTGCACTTGTCTTAACGAAATCGCAGCCCCGTGTTTACATTGTATTTATTTTTTTGTATTTTTTTCATCCCCCCCAATTCTCGAACCTGTCGACTTTGCTTTTCAGCTTTCGGCAAATTAACCCTTATATAGCACGTCCGCGATCAAACTTTCTTTTTACGCAACACTTCAATCAAGAAGGAGGCTCACCGCTGTTCCTCCAAAAAACTTTTCCAACAGGAGGTTTAAGTCGGCCCAATTTGCTAGCATGGTATGTTCAATATTAAACGACATATTTAAAATATTCAGAAACACTAATACGTTGATTGCAAAAGTATAATACGATGGCCTCTATGGCTCACTTCTTTTCCAATTTAAAAGCACTCCTGGTGTACGATTAACAGTTCTATTTTGTATTCTCACACTTCTCTTCTCAACTAAATTCAAAATTCTGGTCTGCAATTTTAAACCCATTGTATATTTTTTTCACTTTTCCCAAAAAGTATACTTGGCTAACACATGCTTGATTTACCAACAGCTTTATTGTAGTAGCAGCAGGTACCGGTGTTTGTGGCATGCATAAAATTAATATCACGAAATAATTCAGCTCAGTAGCAGAGTATTTAATTTTATTTAATAGAAATGGCTGTACGGAGCCCTCAAAATCATAGTAGTGTCCACCAAGCAAACTTCAGGCTTTTTCTTTTATAAAAATGCGTTATAAGAATATTAGGCTGGGATTTTAGGTTAAAAACAATGGGACTTTTGCTTGGAGCTATAGGAAAATAAAAAT
This sequence comes from Hydractinia echinata, assembly GCA_030067915.1. Taxonomy (NCBI): domain Eukaryota; kingdom Metazoa; phylum Cnidaria; class Hydrozoa; order Anthoathecata; family Hydractiniidae; genus Hydractinia; species Hydractinia echinata. The sequence goes on from JASGCC010000203.1 coordinate 232,067, forward strand.
AATAACCAGCCTGGTAATAGTTTTGGTATTCTTATAAAAAAAAGTGTGTAAAGGAATGCCTTAAACAAAATACCACAATGTATTTTTATCTAAGGTGTATGGTCCACTAATATACACAAAAATATTTCGGAGAGTTATTAGCTCCTAAGAACAGGGTTCTTTTATCATGGCCAGGAGCCAGTGTGTCCTTTATTCAAAAACTTGGGCTAAAATTTAGCTCAATCTTTATTCCGAACCAGAATTGTTTCTGGGAATTTTTTTCATTTAATGGAAAAAAAGTGTTCTCAATGAAAAAGAGGATTCGCAAGAAAGAAGAGAAGTGTTATGACTAGGAAGGTGTTTCTATAAAGAAGAAAATTCAATAAATATTTTTGCCCATATCTGATGTGATGCGCTAAAATCTGCTTTTATTTTTATTCTTTTATTTATTAGTAATCAAGGTTTTGATAAATGCACTATTACGCTTTATAGTCTGCCTACAAGGAAAAACAAGTTCAGGAGGAGGAAGCTCAAGTTCATCGCATCCGTATTACTTTGACAAGCCGAAATGTAAAAAGCTTGGAAAAAGTATGTGGGGAACTTATCCGTGGTGCAAAAGATAAGAAATTGATGGTAAAAGGTCCAGTTCGTTTACCAACAAAAACCTTACGCATCACATCCAGAAAAACACCTTGTGGTGAAGGTTCTAAGACATGGTCTCGATACGAAATGAGGATCCATAAGCGTTTAATTGATCTGCACAGTCCTGCTGAAGTTGTAAAACAAATTACTTCTGTCAGTATTGAGCCTGGTGTGGAAGTTGAAGTAACAATTGCTGATGCTTAAACACAATAAAGAACAATAGCAAAAAAATCGTTTTCATCTGACTATGACCATTTTAAACTTTCGAAAAAGTGGATTACTGTCACACCTGTGACGTGACGCCAATTGCCAAGTGTCAGTATGAATTAGAGAGGGTCAGCTAGATGCTGTGTATATAGAACACAAGCCTCTATTTTGCGGAAAAATAACAGTTTTGCACTCAAATTATTGTTTTCTTACTAAGAACAACGCAAGTCTGTGGTTGTTTCTTTTCTCCAGCTTGATTGTGTACATGAACACCAATTACATTAACACCCAAAAATTTCGGTGGGACAAAATTTCGGATTTTTTTCTGTCCGAATACACCTTTCCCGAGACTTATTCCTTTGATGTGCCGCAACTTTTTATGTTGAGTTTTATGAAAAACGGACAACAGATTTGAATTCCTTGTCAAAAATGTGATAAACAAAGAAAATTGCGAAACAATGCAGCAAGTAAACAACCTGCTATTCTAATTTAAAGATTTGCGGCATGTCCAACCTCTTTTTGAAAACGAGGCGGGACATGGTAACTTGAGCATTAAGAAGACTTTAACTGTGATATATATCTCCTCAACATAGCACTTCCTGTTGGCGTATGAAGTTAAACTTTTACACATAAGCTAAAACTATACTGAATTCAAATATTGTATTCATATTTTACGAGTTTAAAAAAAGTATGACTCATGGTCTCGGGAAAGGTGTATATTAATCCATCCGAAATTCTTTCCTGCCGAATTTTTTCGAAAACAGTACTTTTATTTCTTGTTATAATTTCTATGGAAATCGAACTTCTTTTATGCTACAAAGAAAAACAACGCTGAAATAATTATTTGTGCATGTAATCTGGGAACTAATCAATACAAATTACATCATCAGTTTCGTCATCAATAACATGATCGCTATCACTGGCGCCGCCCGATTGTTCGTCCTCTCTGACAGTTTTCACATACACCTCTTGATTATCAATTTCAATGCCTTCTGGAAAGTCTACATTATAGTTAGTGGATATAATTTCTTTCAAGCGCTCCATATATTTTCGGTTTTCATCGGCTATTTTAAATTTGACCATCAATAATATTTCAAGTGCCACTCCGCAACCCTTTATATAATTATACACAGTGTGAATGTGCTTTCTGCTGAGTTGTCAACTTTTTAAAATCCATAATGGTAGCCACAGCTGTGTAAAAGTGGCCTTTTTTGCTCAACTTGCCATTTAAAAGTCTCGTTACGAGCTGTTGGGCACTTTTTAAATATCAGGTACAAGTAAAGGACGAATAAGCTATTTTGTGTTTCCTGTTCTGTTTTTATTGTGATTCATTTTAATTTAAAATTTTAGAACTTCAACACGCTACACACGTTACACTCCACGTTGCGCTCTGAATCAACAACAAAAGTGGCAGAAACTCCACACGTTACACCCTATTTATAAAAGAAATATATATATTTTTTTTTATAAATAGAGCGTAACGTGTGTAACATGTTGAGTTTATGCCAATGTTGTTAGGGAATTTGGTCAAGGAGGGTGTGTAACGTGTAGTGTAACGTGAGGCGTATCGTGTGTAACGTGTGTTAATACTTATTTTGTTTCTTTACACGCTTTTATGTTTTTTTATGTTTATATAGCTAGTGAGAGAGATATTTGCACGTGACACAGCTTTTTTACTTAGCCAAACGTGCTAATGTGGCCTAAAACTCTTATATTCTGTTGAATTTGTCATCATAAAGCCTTTAATACCTTTCTCACACAATCCGCAGGAATGTGTGTTTGGTTTAGCCTTTCTTCGTCTCCGGAAAGAAAATGAACACATTACTTAAGGGAACTAATTTTTGCGGGAACTAATTTTCGCGGAACTAATTTTCGCGTTTTTGGGTGTTGAGCGCGAAAATTAGTTCCCGCGAAAAAACTTAAGGGCCTGAGCGCGAAAATTAGTTCCCGCAGAAATAATGTTTTTCTCTCTTGATTTTCACTTTAATGTCGAAATTTAGGTATGTTTTAATGAAGTGAAGACAAATACGAGGTTTCTTCTCTTAAAAACTACCATCTAATGCATGTGGAACGTTTTTTTCTTTATATATTTATCTAAAAATGATAAACGTTCTAAAGTACTTATCATAAATACAAAAAAATAAGGAGTCTTCTTTCTAATCAATTACAATAATGGGTTTCTGCGGTTTTGATGTTTTATTTTTATTTTTTGTTGATGAACTTTTATTTCCAGTAAAATATGTTCTTATATCTTTCACAGTTTTTTGACGTTGTTTCTCGGACTCTTGATTTTCTTCTTCACCCGCGCTTTTTCGTTTCTTTCCTTTCTCACGATTTTTGATGGCTTTGACTTTGGGGTAGAACAGCTACGTTTGGAATTACCCTGGACAATTCATTTTTACCTATGCAATTAATTTATGGGGGCAAGACTAAACAAAGCTTGCCGAAATTCGAATTTCCAAGTTTTTTTAGCCTCAGTGTAAATGAGAAACATTTCAGTAATACCACTGAGTCCATCAAATTGATCGAAGAGGTTATTGTGCCCTATGTAGTTGCACAACGCAAGTCTCTTAGTCTCGATGAGAACTACTACGCATTATTGATACTTGACGTTTTTAGCGGACAAATGACCGAGGAAGTCAAGGAAAAATTGAAAGAGAATCAAATCCTATTCGTACGTGTGCCTGCAAATATGACCAATTTATTCCAGCCACTTGATCTCACGGTTAACCGGTCCTTTAAGCTATGATGAAGCGAAAATTTACTGAATGGTATAGCAAAGAAGTAACCGAAGAACTTGAAAAAGGAACACCATTAGAGGATATCGATATCAAGCTGAAATTGTCCATTTTGAAACCATTGCATGCGAATTGGCTTGTAGATGCTTTCGATTTCTTCACCTCACCTGAAGGCAAAGACATAATATTGAAAGGATGGGAAAAAGCCGGAATAACAAATGCAGTTGCTAAAGGAATCAATGGTTTGGAAAGCCTAGATCCATTTGATTCAATAGATCCATTGGCAGACCTTCAAGAGCCAGTTGACCATTCTGATCGTGTTCTTGACCCCAACGAGCAAAACTATTTCGTAAATGATAGAGAAGAAATCGAAGATGATAACGAATCAGACGAGGAATGGATTGAAGAAGAAACCGGTGACGAGATGAGAAACATTTTTGATATCCTTGAAGATGATGAGGAGGAAGAAAATTAATTTTTATCTTTTTTTCTTCAATATCTGTGCTTAAAATATACATATCTGTTAAAAGCTCATACGAAAAATCCAAATATCTCTTTTCTGAAATCTTGCTTGAAGGTACCCAACGCGAAAATTAGTTCCGCGAAATTTTTCAGAAACCCTCCGAGCGCGAAAATTAGTTCCGCGAAATATTCCAATTCAATGCCCTCCGAGCGCGAAAATAAGTTTCCGCGAAAATTAGTTCACGCGAAAAATTAGAACCCTTAAGGTAGTGAATCTTTTACGCGGAGCCAGCTCTGATGCGTTCATACGTGAAGTTTAGGCATAGTTTTTATTCCCCTGAACTAACTTCCCCAAAAACTTTTTTATTTGCATTGACCGGCTATGTATCGTTTACTGCGAGGCCAGGTTTTATTCGAAAATCGAGAAAAAACTTGAAGAAAGTTGAAAAGACAAGACAGGTGAGGTGAGAATATACTCTTCTTATATATTTTCCCGTAGAGCTAGTTAGCAAATAAATATTGTTGAAAGGTTTTTGCATTTTTTGATTAGTAGCTAGCTAGTGTTTGTGAACTATATCAACAAGCCTACTTAGCTCTGCTGTGTAGCTAGCTAGCTATATATGTTGGTGACTTTCTGAGTTAACAAGCTATAGCTAGCTGGCTATAATGTAAAAGTTAATGCAATAAAAAACAATCAGTACTTGACCTGCAAACACAGAACACATGCAGAGCGTCTGGTTAGTTGAACCCACTGATATCAGTTAGAGGAGAAAACTAATTAGGCGGACGTCACAAATATCTGGTGTTAGAGTCATTTGAGCACCAAAACTAGTGATAACTCAAAAATTCGAAAAATTGTATCCAACCATCCAGCCATCAACCGCCGATATTTAATGATAACTTGGGCACCTCGTTTAAATGGAGTTTCCGCGCGCCTTTTTCAACTAGTCTAGTTCTCAGGACCCTTTGCGCATTTTAAAGCGAGGCACAATAATAATGGTGGGTAATGGCTGTGGGGGAGACAACAAGCGTATAATATTTTTTTGTCATTCTAGCTTTTCAGACTCAGTATATACTTTAATGTCAGAAATTTTCGCGGGAAGAAATTTTCTCGAGTAGCCCCATTCGCGAAATTTTTTGTATTTCGCGGGAATTAATTTTCGCGAATTGGCCAAAAAAATTTATTTCGCGGGAATTAATTTTCGCGAGTTGATAGTTGAAAAAAATATTTTTTCGCTATTTTGAGGACAAAAATAGTCTAAAATTTTTTTTAAGGAAGCTTTTAGAATTGATTAACAAGCGCAGATCTTACCAAATAATTGAATGTTAAAAAAGGAAAGGATTTTTAAATACAAGATCAGTATTTCGCGAAATCATCGCAAAATGGATTTTTTTCGCGGGAATTTATTTTCGCGAATGAGCCAAAAAGATTTTTTTCGCGGGCATTTAATTTCGCGAAAATTTCTTCCCGCGAAAATTTCTGACGTTAAAGTATATCAAAAATTTCGATCACAAAATAGGGTCGTTTAGGTGACTCTAACACCAAATATTTGTGATGTCCGCCTTAAGGTGGTCCTATACCTGAAAATCACAAAAAAATCATTTTTTGAATTTTATCGTTTTTATACATTTTGGTATGCGTAGAAAACAGTGGCATAGTTCGTTTTTTATGAAAAAACCCGGAAATTGCTCTATTTCGTTATCAAAAATTAGTAGTAGTGTTCAAAAATCAAAAATTCTCCTTGGATACGGCCTTAGCAACGTCTTTTCCTCTTGTTATTTGGCCTAAAACTTAGTTTTTACACCAAACACGGGGTTTCATTTTAATCTATGGGCCTTGGGTTGTCAGCAGTTGTTTCAAGGTATAGCTAAAAATGGAATAAAAGCGTGTTTGAAGAGTGTGTTGTTGTGGAGAGATTTGGCTTGCCTTGTTCCTAGTATACTTATTAAAACAGTATCTCATTGGTGTATAAATAAAGTGGGAAGCTTGTTATCATGTTTATTATGTTGGAATGTGTTGGTCACATTCATAAAGGAGTTGATGGACGCTTGCGAAAACTAAAGGCAACAAACAAAGCTCTGCTATCACATGGAAAACCCTTAGCTAGCTAGCTAGCTAGGTGGAAAAGGAAGACTCACAGAAAAAGTAATAAATTAGCTGCAAAATTATTTTGGTATAGCTGTTCGTCAGTGCACTGGTACATCTGTGTATCAACTGAAGAAGGCAATTAGTGCAACATTGTACCATTGTTCTCGTGCATCTGATTGGTACTTCAAACATCGAATGTGTCCACGTACTCTGGTAATAGCCGGTATCACTATCAAGCTGACCGATTGAATGGCACAAGTACGTATAAGGAAACACCTGGCTTACCAGTAGCAATTCGTGAAGCCATTAAACCAGTGTTTTTTATCTTAGTGACAACAAGCTACTGAGCAAATATTTGCACGGTCAGACTCAAAACAACAATGAGTCAATAAATGGTGTCATTTGGAGGCGTTGCCCTGAGGATGTTTATGTTTGACGTAGTACCATAGAAATGGGTGACAAAAAGATAAAATGTAGCATTTGAATAGAGTTTTCATTGACATTAATATCTAGTCATCATAAATAAAGATTTTTGACATAACAGCTTCATAGTTACTGTAAATCTGGCTTAAAGAAATGAATTGAAACCGGAAAAATATGTTTTCGAAACTTTAAGTCGCTTTTTCTAATATATGCTTTTTTCAAACGCTGCGGTCAATAACTTTTTTCCACTTTCATCAATTTATCTGAAATTTTCAGGGAATGTTTATCCATATAAAAGACAGGTACTGATTGATTTTGGGTATGTGATGATTTTTCATTTGTGAGTTATGGACCTAATTTTTTTGAAATTTAGGCAATTTTTTTACCCGAAAACTCAAATGCGCATAAATAGGTATCCATTTGACCTTTTGTCTTGAATTTTAACCAGTACCTGTACTTTCATGACATGAATAAGTAGTGAAAAGTTGAAGAAGGTATCTTCACTATTTCTTGAATTATTGACCGCAGCGTATATAGTACTTTTTTGGCCCCGATGGACCGAAAAACCATGATCAGAATATAAAAAATTATTTTTTAATTTTTTATTGTATTTTATACATGTAATGGTACACTCAGTCCAAAAATAAAAGCACACAATGCAGTAAATCGGATTTTAGCATTTCAGGTATAGGACCACCTTAAGCGAACACTGCTAATTAGACGTACTACTCCTCCTAATTAGCAGAATAATCTAGCCTAATTTAGATGACGAATGCCTAATTAAGCTAACAAATTCAAAATAATGGAATCCTAATTTGGTAAATTACATCTTTGTTTTCCACCATTTTTACGTACGTGGATCGAATCACGTACAGAAAATCGCATAAATAAGTGAAAAAGAACCAATCTCTCCCATGCCTTTTCTAAATTGTGTACATAGCTACTACAGAGCCTAGTCTTATATTTAGGAAGATAAAATGATAGATTTAGTGCTTGCCAATCAAAAGGGGATGAACTGAGATGTTAAAAAAATGTTATATTTAGCCTATATTGCTTTGTCTTACTCTTAAATTGGAGAATTGCCTAATTAGCAGCACCTGCTTAGTTAGCAGTTTTCTTACTGCATATCAAATAGGTGTGTGTGGGCAACATTACAATAAAGTCCCGGATCCTCCATCGACATACTTGTTGCTGTCGTTTCATGGCAAACATTATAAAATTATTTTCGCAGACTCCAATATGTTTATGGTTTTTTAGCTAGCTAGCTGCTTTATAGCTTCTAGTCAAGTTTGTGTTTTTTGGTTTCCACAATTAAATCTGTTATATGTTGAATAAAGTGTATTACATTCCCTGTACCAAGAATGTTTACAAAACCTTGTTTTAATCATAGAGGTAGAAATAGAGACGGAGATTGAACTCATCTTAGTGCACATTAAAATTCTATTCAAATTGCTATTGTTCCAGCATCCCATTGATATCCATGCGTGATGTGTATTTTACTGGATTTTTACATAAAAACGTTACGTAATCCTTCAGCGTTTTTTTTGTTTATATACAAGAAGAACAAGAAGCCCTGCGGCTTAAAGATTTCCGCCATTAGCAATAATCTGAAAAAGTACTGAACTTTGAAGAGGACCATAGTCATAAGAAAAAAAGATAGTCTGGTGACAAACAATGGCCTATTGTTTTATGTTTTTGCAAGCAAATGAAGCTCGCACCCAGATCTCCGATCCTGCACAGAAGTTCAAAATGGCGTATAATTGCCTGTATGTTTTGGTTTGATTTCATAACAGTTGATGTTTATTCTAATATGCCTGGTAAAAATTGCGCAATATTTGGTTGTTCCACTTCCAGAAGACATAAGGATATAAGTATTTTCAAAATTCCTTTGCCAAACAGTGATTTCAACAAGACATGGGGTGAGAAATTGATGATGATGATGATGATGTGCATATTTTACATGGCTAGCCTCACAAATATCGAGGGATATACCCTGTCTATTATTTCCAGGAGGGGCCATGGCTTAGATGGAGAGTCCTAGAGTATTTAATGCTCATTTTGAGCTACGCGGACCCAATTAGGGCCCGCGCTCTACTAGACAACTCCCGGCAACATCCAACGGCCCACACGGTGAGCCATCTCCCCAATTTCCCTCACATGGCTTGGGTTAACCCGGGGCTATGGTAACATTCACTCGCCCATGTTGAATCGCCGTCAAGAGGAATCGAACCCCGGTCTCCCGCACAGAGTACGAGAGCTATAACCACTAATCTACGGCGCCACAACATCAACATCATAACAAAGGATCGTGTGATTGATAAGCAGCTGAGAAAGCGTATTGATACCTTCAAGTTATATATTTGCGAACGTCATTTCTCGCCTGATCAATTTTATGTTTACCCTACACATAAGTCACTAAAAGAAGGGGAAATACCATATCTGAACCTTCCTAAAAAAAGTTTTCCAACTGTCATTATTAGTAGTGAAAGTCGTTCAACCACTTCTATACAAAAGCGTGAGGAATTCCTAGTTAGCCACCATCTCCTTCCACAATTTATAAAAGTTTTTCTGATTGTGAACATCGTGAAACTTTCATTAAGTAAAAGTTGGCATGTTGATGTGCAGGATACTTTAGTCATTGTTACATGTTTTACCACAGATCATATCCTACCAAAGTATGAAGTATTGTGACAGAGAGGCTGTTCCACCTTTTATGAAGTTATTTTGGGAGGAGCAACAAAAGTATGTGCAATCTTCTAGTCCACATAGTGTCAGATACCATCCTATGATCATCAAATACTGTCTGAATCTAGCTGCTAAATCTTCCTCTGCATATTCCGACTTGCGATTTGATAAAAACACTGGTTCTGGAATATTAGTCCTTCCCAGTTTGCGTACTTTGCAAGATTACCGAAACTACATTCACCCAACCAGAGGATTTAACTATCAAATTATTGAAGATCTTTCTAAGAAAACAGCATTATTTTCAGCACCTGAGAGATTTGTCACAATACTATTTGACGAGATGAAGATACAGGAAGATTTGGTGTGGGATAAGTACACAGGTGAACTAATTGGTTTTGTGGACCTAGGTGATATTAGTACAAACTTTGCAACACTCAAAAATGTAAAAGAATTAGCATCCCACGTCCTCGTTTTTCTTGTTAAAAGCATCGTAAACCCATTGTCACTCAGTTTTGCGACATTTGCTACCACCGGTATTACCTCATTTCAGCTCATGCCTATTTTTTGGAAAGCAGTTTCCTATTTAGAGCAAATAAATTTAAAAGTTATTGCTGCTACAGCTGATGGTGCTTCTCCAAACCATCGTTTTTTTAGAATGCACAAGTTATTATGTGGAGAGTCTGAAAAAAATGTAGTGTATCGTTCCATCAACCTATATGCTACAGATAAACGTTTTATATATTTTTTTGCTGATGTACCCCATCTCATTAAAACAGCTCGCAATTGTCTGTCCAACTCTGGTTCTGGTAGAGCAACACGGTACATGTGGAACAGTGGGTTTTTTGTACTTTGGAGTCACATATCTCAGTTATATCATGAAGATCTTGAAAGTGGCTTAAAGTTAGTGCACAAGTTGACAAATGATCACATAAATTTGACACCTTATTCTAAAATGAGAGTCCGTTTGGCTGCACAAGTACTAAGTGAAACAGTTGGAAATGTAATTAATGAGTTTGGTCCACCTGAAGCAGCTGGCACTGCACAATTTTGCATCATGATGGATAAGTTTTTTGACTGCGTTAATGTTAAAAACACTGTTGACCATGAATTGAAGAGAAAACCATTTTTAAGACCATATGAATCTATCGATGATATCCGTTTCACCTGGCTGGACGATTTTCTCTCTTATTTCCAATTATATCCAGGCAAGATCGAATATGTTCATCTCTTGGCAGACTTATGAAGGATTACAAATAACTGTACATTCCTTTAAAGAAGTCTGTAAATTCTTACTTGAACATGGCGTACGTTATATTTTGTCAGAAAGATTTTGCCAGGATGATTTAGAAAATTATTTTGGCAGACAACGTGCTATTGGATCACGCCGTGACAACCCGTCAGTGAGAGATGTAGGCTATAATGATAACACCATTAAAAGCCAATTTTCTGTACGACCAATTGCTGGAAATGTTTGTGCCTCAGGTAGTAGCAAATTTAACCTTATTGATGATAGTCCATTGCCAAAAAGAAAGAAAAACTCTCAATAGATGCTACATCCCGGACATGGATTAAAACTGTCAAACCGGCTATTTTTATAGTTACAATTTAAAAAAAAAACATTACACTGGCTATCAATATTTTTGGTCACATTTTTTAGTCCCCTTTATACTGGGGACTGGAGGGTTCTAGCAGAAAACAAAAGTTTGTAGGTACACATGGTATTTACTTCACCTGGAACTTTTTTCAACTCTACAAATTAAAAAATATTTGGAAAAAAACTTGCAATCAGTGATTTATAAGTCACTGAGAATATTTGGCGTTATCGACAAAACCTGTGAATAACTGTCGTTCCTAATTTTGGCACTCTAAGACAGCTTAGGCAAGAATTTGCCATTGATTTCTTAACAATAATAAAGTTTAAATAAACAATGAAAAGAAATATATCAGGCACATAGAATAAAACATAAGTTAAAGCCAAAACATGTTTTTTGAAAATTTGTGGCTATAAAAATAGCCTTTTTGACAGTTTTTTTAGTCCATGTCTAGGACTTGGCAAACATTTAATGTCCCAGTTCTTTAGTATTAGCTGTTTTCTTTAGTTCAACTCTCAAAGCACGTTTTTTTAATTCTGTTTAGCAGCCTTGTGTTTTTCACGAATATCTTTAGCATATGAAAAGGTGCAAACTTTAGTAAACAATGTTAACATATGCTCCGACAAGTTTAAACTAACTTCTTCATCAACTTGTGGCTCCACTTCATAACAGGCACTCTTAAAATTAGATAAAATTGAAGGGTTTTCTAGCATCTTGTGGACTATGTTGTGACATACCAATTTGGTTTGGAAATTAATAGTTGATAACCGAAATATTTGTTCACATTTAATGAAAACTGCTTGCATTTTTTTGTTTACCCTCCACAAACCTCCACGATCACGAATATTAATATATGTCTGAGAATCATCGCTATCAACCTTTTGTTAAAGTAGCCTTTGAAAATCGAAACCTAGAATGTAGCTTGTGAAGAATATATCCACCAAGATAATCTAAACTTTTGAGCTCTTTTTCTGAAATTTCTGCCACCTGTAGGTCTTTGGGTGTATCTTTACCAATGCCTGATAAATGGGTCAAGAACAACCATGCTGCTCATCCACACCACAGTCTGGTAAGCAATTTTTTGACACTCCTGTGTTTGAAACAGAGCCTCACATGCGCACAGCTGAGCAGTGGGCCTCTATGGGCAAGGAAGCGCTCCTTCTACTGGCCAACTCCTTGAACATCCACACAAGAGGGAAATCTCTTCTGAATATTGTTGAGCTTTTGATGGCTCATTTTACCAGTGCAACGCGTATTGGAGATGGCGGCCTTCCCCAGCAACACGTGGTCACTGACTTATCCTCTGACGATGCCGACATCAGCAATGCCTCTGGTGAGGAAATTCCTTTGCACAAAACCATACCTTCTTCTAAAGTTCATAAAGCCTCGAATAAACGAGTCCTGTTCAAACGGAAAAATACAACTTTTGACAATTTAAAAAAGGACCTATTTGATTTTGTCCGCACGGAAATTCGTAGCCAAGTAGAGGCTAACCAATTAAATAATTTGAATTTAACTGAACCAACCACGTCTTTGGGGAACCATTACACTGCGCCATCTTTGTTTTCCTCGCGCTCTTGTGTTCGGCCCGCCGGCTCTTTGGACCCCATTCTTGATCAAGATGGCGCGGATGCTGTTGCGGTTCTTCAGCCTACAGATGAAGCCGTGCGCATTGAGGCCCCTTTGTTGTCTTCTCACATCCCCCAGGCCCATTGTTCTGTAACTTCGCTGCTCGCAGTACCTAAGGCTGTTTTGGAGAAAATTAAGCGTTTGGAGTATGTTAATTTGGAACTACTCCTCCCACCATCCTTAAATTCGTCGTTTGTCCCCGACGACGAGGGTGAGTACGATATCAATGTAAGAACTGCAGATGGCGTCCCACGACTCTCGCTAAGCAGGAATGTCTCGGGTAGGTCTAGGATTAAGGATTTTGCCTCCTGGTGCCTGGCATGGAGCAACTATCTACGTTGCCTTATTTATTTTTATCCACATCTTGCCACACAGCTGGTCACCTATCAAACTCTAGTCACCCAGTTTGCCAACCAATACGTCTTCTCCGCTGTGTGTGCAAACTGCATCGGCTGCAGGTAGCTAATGATTCTCTGCGGAGATGGGACCAACTTGACGATTTGCTCGTTACCCAACACTTGAGAGGGGCTCCATTGTTAACTAAGTTGTACACCTCTTCCACCTCCACAAGAACTTCTTACGCATGTTTCAGTTGTGGTCAGCAAGGACATTTTGCTACAAATTGCCCCCGGTCTTCCAGTGCAGGTGGGTTAGGCCCCCCTTTTTCGGAATGCTTCCCAGCATCTTCCCGCAAGCAGCTTCCACCAGGTCCGATTTCCATCAACTCCCAGGGTGTGCTGGCGGTTCAATAGAGGCATGTCATGTTCCAATACATGTCCCTTTCCACACAAGTGCCCCCATTGCTCCAAAAACCACCCAGGGCACCGTTGCTCATTTAGGCCCTCTCAACCAAGTACCCAATAATTTTTTCCCGATTAAGTCCTTTGTTTTCACTCCTGTAAATGTCTTATTATTGGGCAAATTATTAGTTTCACATCCCTATCAGGTCTTAGTCAACTTTATCCTTTCTGGCTTTAGCCATGGGTTTAAACTTGGGTACCAACATGGACAACTTCTCCCATCAACTTCTAACAACAAATCCTCTATGGAACATGCAAGCAAAGTCGATGAGGCTATTTAAAAGAGTTAAATAGAGGGCATACAGTTGGCCCTTTTGATTGCCCTCCTCTTCCTAGTTTTCATTGCTCCCCATTGGGTGCAGCGCCTAAAAAAGATGGTTCCATCCGGGTAATTTTAGACCTCTCCTCACCACAAGGATTCTCGGTTAACGATGGCATTTCTAAGGACTCTTATTCAGTTACATATTCATCATTTGACGATGCCATTGATATGGTACATGAACTTGGCCGAGACTGCTTTCTAGCAAAACTGGATATCAAACGTGCCTTCCGGTTATGCCCAGTTCACCCAGATGACTGGTACCTCCTTGGTTACAAATGGCAGGGAAGATATTTTTTTGATGTTGTTCTTCCCTTCGGTGGACGGTCGTCACCGTTCACTTTTAATCACTTTGCGGACCTACTTCACTGGATTCTTCAGTACCTTGCTGCCATTCGGCAGCTACTTCATTATCTAGATGACTTTATTACAGGTAATTCCTCAAAAGCCGCCTGCCAAAATATCATCAATTTAATTCAGCAGGTCTTTAACTGCCTAGGAGTTCCTTTAGCCCCGGAAAAAATTGTTGGTCCATCCCGCGTCCTGACCTATTTAGGCATTGAAATTGATACCACTGAATTCGTTATACGTTTACCTCAGGACAAATTTGATGCTATTTTGTCCTTGCTAAGAGTGTGGAAAGGAAAGCAAAAATGCACAAAAAAGGAGCTACTATCACTCATAGGATTGTTGTCTTTTGCATGCACAGTTGTCAAATGTGGTCGCATTTTTTTGCGCATGTTAATTGACCTTTCTACTACTGTAAGTAGCCTTTACCATCACATCTCCGTTACATCGGAATCCCGCAAGGACATTGAGTGGTGGCTGAATTTTTTACCCAGTTGGAACGGGATGGCGGTCATCCAAACAACATTCCTCACATCAGAAAGTTTAAACATGTTTACGGATGCTTCCATGAGTGGTTTAGGCGGTTTTTACAATGGGAAATGGTTTTCCATCCCTTTTCACAACACCAACAATTACAGCATTACCTTTCTTGAATTGCTTGCGGTTGTTATAGTGGTACATTCGTGGGGTGAGAAGTGGTCTGATACCCAGGTTAGCATTTTTACAGACAACGAGGCCATTGTCCGCATATGGAGTACTGGTTCGTGCAAATGTGAGCACATCATGAAACTTGTTCGCTTGTTGTTTTATTTTACAGCAAATCACAACATAAATGTGCTGATGCGCCACATTTGTGGCACTTCTAATATTTATGCAGACCTACTTTCGCGTTTACAGGTCGAAAAGTTCAAAGAGCTGTGCCCATACGCCGAAGAGCTTCCTACTCCTATCCCCTCGTCAATCTCCGAATGCTTAGTGTGACAATGAATTACCTCTTCGATGCTGCTTTATCGCCAAACACCCGACTTACCTACCGTTCTGGACTCTCATCCTACAGAATGTTTTGCCACCACGCCTCTATCCGGATGTTTCCGCTCATTGAATCCAACCTTCAACTCTATGTCACTTTTATGTCAACGCGGGTCAAATATGCTACTATTAAGGTGTACTTGTGCGGGATACAGTACCAAAGTCTAATCTGTGGATTTTCCGAAAAGATATCTGACATGGGAAAATTGTTCTACGTAATGAGGGGTATTCGGCGAACTGAGAATGTTGTAAGCCGCCAGAGACTGCCAATCACGCCCTCCCACCTACACGAAATGCTAAGATTTATCCACAATTCATGTTTTTCATTTTGTGACAAAGCTATGTGGCGATGCCTTATTTTGTTTGCCTTCTTTGGTCTTTTAAGAGTTTCGGAATATGTTTGCCCTTCCAAAACCATCCGAGTTTTGCTTCTCACCTTGCAACAATACTCTTTACATGACTATCAAAAGTTCTAAAACAGATCCCTTTAGGAAAACATTTCAAATTAGGTTTGGGAGGATTAAGGGTGATTTGTGTCCTGTCAAAGCTTTCTAGCAATTTCTTGCGTACCGAGGTACTCATCAGGGTCCTTGGTTTGTTCTCTCCAACGGCGAATTTGTTACTAGGAAGTTAGTTTCTGCCTTTGTAAAAATTAGTGTAAATGGGCCCGATCTCAATACGCATAGCTTTAGGATTGGTGGGGCCTCTGCTGCAGCATCCTGCGGTATTCCAGACTCTGCCATTAAGATCTTAGGCAGGTGGTCCAGCGACTGTTATCGTCGATATATCCATCTTCCCAATAAAGTGTTAACACAGTGGTGTTCTAAAATGGCCAACCTCAATGACGTGCCTAAGTTGTGGGACATTCGATCCATTTAAATTTACAGAGTGATCTTTGTTATTTAATGTAATTATAATTGCTAGACTAGGTCCTGTGGTTACGTACACAATTCGTGTCGTAATATGGATTTTATATATGTCAAGTATTATGACTTTGTGTTTATTTTGGCTATGGACTGTTATTTGCTTTCTATAGCTATTGTAAAGTTTTACGTGTATCTAGGCTCCTTTGTATGTATGTATGTCGTTGACGCATATAAGCCGGTACTCTTAATCACTGACTTTTTCCTACAAATACCCACACTAATTTGGGGAAATTTGGGGATGTCGGGCTTCCTACGTCAGCCATATAACATTTGGACAGATGCGTGTGTGAGGCTTGTGTATCTTATTATTACTTGATATTATTATCACTTATTATCATTACGGTGAGGCACACCCTTTTATGAATCCTGATATTATTATTATGTGGTAACACAAGGTGGGCCAATACTGGACCAGCTTGTGCATTCCACCTTTAGCTCATGATTATTGATAACACATGTTTATTGGGTGCAGAAGACACCATTTGTGATTATCGGTTTATAGTGAAGTGCAGTGTACCTTCATGATTGAAGTGGAAGAGAAACAAATATCCTTCATGCATGAGAATAAATTATTAAATAAGTATATAATTAATAAACTAAATAATTAATCATTAAATTACAAGTGATAGGTAAATGTATAATTAGTTGTGAAATGTACCTCGTGAATAGAGGATATGAGTATGTAATTCATGCATGAAGAGATCTGGGTCATGCCTTGGGAACCATTCACAATATTATGATCCATGAGGACATAAACTTGTGAGGGGCAACCAAAACGTGCATACTCTTAGGAAATTACCCTCTTTGCCTTGGGCAAGCATTTTGGTGTGATTACCTTGTTATGATTACTAGCAGCATGCGTTATCTGTCCTGCCTTACTAAATTATTTTCTTACCCGGCATCCCGATCCATTCCCCAAATTTACAAATTGCGTTCCATGCGTATGATGTTGTATACTAAAAATGTACCATAATACAATATTCTCGATTAATAAGTGTGTTTTTACTGAGTAACCAAGACAATTAATGCTAAATCGTGTTTCTTCAAATTTTGATGGTAGGATATTTTCCTTCAACATGCCATAAAAATACATGTAAAAATCTTCAGCATTCCCAGAATATTTTTCAATCATTGGTCTGAACTTGTTCCATAGTTCAATAGCATCATCAGTTGAAAATAAAAAATTTTCTTTCGAGAACAAGCATCTAATATTTTCAGGCAAGCACAAATCTTTAAAGCATGAATCAGCACATTTATTTACAATTAATTTTAAAGTTAAGGGGTGAAACTTCTTCAGACATTGCTCTTCCTTTGAAAGCTGTGGTATGAAAACAGTAGAGTCACAAGATTTTGTTGTGGTAGTTGCTGAGATGTATGTTTAACATTGCAATGCCTAGTAAGACCACGTTGTGATTTACAAATTATTTCGCAATGTTGACAACAATAAACAGCTTTATTTTTTTCGTTATCCATTACTTCAGTAACTACAGCGTTCACATCTGCATTAAAAATTGCATCATCGTCAAGAAAACCACCATCAAGTAACTGCAACAAGTCATCAAGTTCGTCACCAGCTAAGTAATCTTCTGTGCTGAAGCCGCCATGTTTAACTTTCGTGCAATATCGGAGGGTCGTCCTACCTAAGTTAAGGATACATTGCGTAAACAATGTCGGTGGTCGTTGCCTCTAGACTATCTTTTTTTCTTATGACTATGAGAGGACTGAGTAACATGGGGGAACAAAATCATTGAATATTCTAAAATTTTAAAATTCAATTTTTGATTATTATTGTAACTGTAAATCATAGCTAAATTAACTTATATAAACTTAATTTCTCTATAAGAACAATTTTAAAAGAAAAATAATAAACCTAAAAATTGATGAACAACAATAAAAACAAAATAAAAATAACGGCAAGCCTGAAAATTTATCGATTTTCTCTTTTTCTCTGAAAAACAACTTGAAAAATATCTTTTAAGGTGGCATAATCAGTTACGAAAGGTTATTTTCAGACTACATATTCATATTTTTACTATCTCGCCTGCGAGGAGTATTCAAATACAGCTGTCCGTCCCAAAATGGAAATTTTTGGCTCTCTGGGCACCGACACGGGGGTAGTCGTGTGTTCGAATCTCATCTTGGTAACTATTTTTACTTTTTTTTTTTCTTTTTACTATCTCGCCTGCGAGGATAGGTTTCCAACTCGTAACTAACTAAATGTCCCAAATGGTCAATTGCAACGTCACAGATTTAAACTTCGTACCTAAACTCTCTAAGTACTTGGAAGTCATCTAAATGACGTTTCAGGCCAAAATTGGTATTTGTTTTAGACAAAATTTGGCACAGTTAACAAAAAAGGTATGCTGAACATAATAGTGACATCATAATTTTGATTTTTGTCACCTAAATGTCATTTTAGGCCAAAATTGGTCCAAAAATTAAAACTACTTTATTTTAGACAAAATTTGGCAAAGTTAACAAAAAAAGTATGCCGAACATGATGGTGACATTAAAATTTTGATTTTTTGTCACCTAAATGCCGTTTAAGACCATAAACGTTTCAATCGCGCGACTTTTAACCATGGATGATAGGCTGTATTTTTGTTAGCAGAAATTGTAGAACTGGGTCGCATTGTGGATGTTTCATAGTTGTGCATTTTTAATAGCGAGATAGTTTATGCAGCGCCTGCATCTTGTTTCTTTTATAACACACTTGTCACGATTTTATAGCTATAATACATTATCTTTCACCAGAAATATTCAGCCGCAACAATTCCTAACTAAAATTCATGAATAATTAATTAGTTCTGCTCACTATAGCTTTTTAAGGGGGATTTTCACGGAGCGAATTGTGAATGGCGAATTCGCCGGCGAATTAGCTGCTAAATATCTTTTTGATTTTCACGCGGAACGAAAAACATGTGACGAATTTAAAATACTGAATGTAAGCACTCTTTTGGGTATTAAAGGCGCGTAATCACCCTTATCGAAAAAAATTAACATATACATTTTATTTATTTATTTCAAAGTTCAGACGGAGTTATGACTTTCCTGAAAATTTGAGGATGTAAAACGTACTAGAAATGGAAATAATGGTACTTTAATATCTTGAATTTATTGTGTGTTTTTTCCAGCCGCCATATTTAACGATCTTGTTGATCTCTTATTCTTGTCTAATAAGCGGGCCGTCGCAAAATGTTCGTGTAAAACCGTAGGTAAACAAACGGCCTTAACTTTAAATGAGCTCTGAGATGGAGTTCGATAAAATCGCCAATATGGTAGGCTCCGTTCACCATGCTGTTCTTTTTGGCTTGTTTTTTCTTTGCAAAACATGGCATCAAAAAGTGGAAAGAAATTTTGGTTCTGTTTAAAAAAGTGGCCGCACCGTAAAAACATCCGTATTACTTTCTCCACTTGGATTTAATTTTCTTCTATTCTATTCGTCATTGTTTTTGGAGACCAGACAAAACAAAACAGAAAGAAGAAATCACAACATTGCCTCGTGGTTATTAATTATGATAATTAATGCTTATCACGCTCTTTCTTTTTTTATTAGCATGACCGGGATTACTGCATATTATAAGCCAAAAAACCAACGGGGGAGAATGCTCATTGTGATAGTTGAAGATAGTTGAAGCACTATGGAGATAATTAAATTTAGAGCATGAAAGGGGAAATTCTGAAAATTTAGGTATTCTAATTGTCTAGCTCTGATACTGTCTCCATAAGGAAACGACTAACTGTTTGAACAAAGGAAAATAATCAAAAAGTAAGACAGCTAGCGAGGCGAAGCTGTCTTCAGAAACAACAACAAGAAGTGGTCAGTGTTGCAAAGAAGTCTGATTTCAGTAAGTTAAAACGTTTAAATAATAAAAAATAACGCAGAAACTTCGATTGATTATTTATGTGATTTATCATGTTCGGAACTTTGTGGATACATTTATAAAAGCATTACGATGGAAACACAGCTACGGATACTCTCCCTCATTCATTATTTTTTCTGTAATGGCATGAATCCAGCAACCATGTGATCGATTTTGCCGTGCGTTTATTATCGCATGATTCGTGCAATGAAATGCAATGGCGGTTCTGTAGGCGAAGAGAAATTGGGGTGAGTTTGTTATTTCTATGAAACATTTGAACATGTTCTGGTTGTCAGTTTTCAATAAAATTTTCAGGATAATGTTTTCTTATGTATATCTTTCAATTTTTACAATAAAATAGGCACCTCTAAAAAAAGTTGCCTACAGGGTGATTACGCGCCTTTAAAACCCACACAGTTATTTTGAATTCTTTCCAGTAATAAGTTTTTCTAAGAACAAACACTAAATATTACGTTCTGATTGGTAAACAGTTTACAGCGAAATATTTCGCCGCTAAAAAGTAGAACTGTTTCTACTTTTCGGCGAAGCGAATTTTTCGAAGCAAAATAAAAACAAATAAAACTGCGCATGCTCAGATACATTTCGCCGGCGAATTCGCCGTCCAATTCGCTTCGTGAAAACCCCCCTTTAGTCTACGTGCTTGCGAAATTGTACAGAAGGAATGACGTAATTATTAAAGGGAAACAATAACAACATCAAAGATGGCGCATTATAAGAAGACGATCTTCATTATGCTACACTGCACGAGCTTTAACTTTCGATACCATATAAACTTTTTCATTGGATAATAAAACAATTTGTTGCACTGTTAGGATTTTTATTGGCTTAAAACTCATTTTAGTTCTCAGAAAAAAATCTGTCAAAACGAGGATTTAGTCTTTAGCCTGGATAAGTTTCGGGCGTCCAGCCTAGCTGCGCTGTCTCTATCTATCTATCTATCTATCTATCTCCTCAGGCGATTTTAAAGATTCCGCCTTCGCTGGCGGAAATCAAAAATGTTGCGACGTGTATTGATTGTCTCTTGATACATTTGGAAATATGATGTGAAGTTGAAATTTTGAAAGTATTGGAACCATACATGTGTATATATAGCTCAACCTCGTCCCCAGGGCATCTTGTATCTTTTCTGACCCCGGGACGGCGATACGAACATGGCCCTGGAGGAGGCCTCGTCACGTGACCCTCCAATACACAGTTTTTCTGTGTGTAATATTTATTAAGATTTGTCTCAATGAACCAAAGTTTTATATATAACCTTGCAGAGCTAAGCGAGCTCGGCGTTTTACGTCACAGATACGTGCGGCGAGTTTGTATTGATTCCTCTCACGCAACACACAAACTGCTCGCATATTGCCCTTGATTGTTTTCTAAATGTATAAATATACAATCATGTTATTTAGGCTGCTGTTTACGTGAAGAAATTCAAGCAATTTAGTTATGTGTATTTTACTGAATTGGTTGGCTAGCAAGCACTGGGTTGCAAAACTTGTAGCTAGGGGAAACTTGGAAATTGGTAAATGATTTGCCCCCCTGACCATAGCACTTCGTTGGTTCTCTATTCAAATGGTTGTGTCATTCTAGGTGCCTGACTGAAAGTAGCTAGGCAGAAATTTAACTTCATATTAAAACATTTATATACATTTTTTATTCATTTTGGCTGAACTTTAGAATTCTCATTTACTTTACTGTAAGTTCATATCTGTGTCTGCATTAACTGCTTTTATATGATGACCAAGATTTTGCTGTACGAGTCCCAAAGTTGCTTTTTTATTATTTTTTTGCACAAAATTTATTTAAACAATAGTTAACTGAAACTGAATTCGTATATGGTGGACTCACTGCTTGCAGTTATATTGGGTGAAAAAGGCTTCAAAAAAGTCTTTTTTGCTTTTACATTTTGTGGCCTTAACATTTCCAAAAAGCCACCCATTACTGATAAATTCTGCTTTTTCTTTTCCTAATGACATGTTTTTAAAACGCCTTACAGCCTTTTTATTTTTTACTCAACGAGCTCACATTTTATTGCACGCACAGATATACAAAAACAAGTCCACATGTGATCTGTTTTGTCGATTCAATGTATCACTGCCCTGCCTTAATAGTTTAGAAAGAATTGGTATACGACTTTACCAACAGCAAAGTATTGCTACCTTAAAATAATAAAATGTTTGGGGAATAATTATTTGAGGAAATTATTTTGGGGATTTTGGACCAAAATTAGTTCCATAAAGTTTTAGAGCTCATCAAAATTCTGCTGCTGTTCAAAAAACGATTTTTAATTGATATATACATCTATTTATTGTTATTATTGTGCTTGGAAAATATTTAAAATGCCAAACTAGCTAACCGTGAAGATTAATTCAGTATTCTCATAAGAGCATCCAATCACAAAAAGATATCAGCAAAAAGATATTCTTTGCAACTAAATTTTTCGTTTACTGGCATAATTTTAGGTTGAATCTTATCAGACCTATTTCTGAGGTTAAAATAGCTTTTAAAATTTTCTGAACCTGTATCTTGGTCAAAATTGATATGCTGTCAAAAACGGCTTATCGGTGTCTCTGAAAAGGGCTAAATTCTGAAACTCAGAAAGTATGATGAGTATAGAAGTATAGAAGTATAATAGAACTATTTTTTGGCTCAATTTCATCAAAGCAATCTAAAACCATATCATACCAAATCTCAAGTCAATATTTTAATTTTTACTGAAGTTATGGGACGCTATATATACTATATACTCGGTTTAGACTTTTTTTTGTTATTTTTTTATGTTCACTGCTTTGGAATTAGTATTAAAACTCTTGAGATAATATATCACAGTGGTGAGCTGTTTAATATCTACCACTATCTTCAGTACATCCTGGATTTAACCATATACCAAATTGAGCGCTCAATCAAAGTGTGACTTAAAATTTGATTGAGTTCGATTTTCTGAAATTTCTTCATAGCGTGTTAAAAAAGGCCTAGCAAGAATCAGTTTAAGAAAATCTTCCTACCTTTTCTCTTCCTCACAAAATGGCTGTGTAATTTTTTTATGCCTCGTGTAAAATTATCTTTTATCGGATTGGTCTAAAAGTACTCCATAACAAGTTTCAAGTCAATAACTTTATTTTTTTACCGAAGTTATTGCACTTTGGATTTTCTTGAATTAGGCCGGGTAAATTTGCAGTCAATGATAAAATGGATCCGACGGTTAACCTACTGGCTTTTTTATTTTTTATGGTAACCAAAGCATATAAAGTAATAAAACATGCCCACTAATAACAACCTGATATAATTTAAAACGTAATGATACATATATGTGACTCATAAATATATATTTATGAGTGTTTAAATGCACACATAGATCTTCTTTCCACTCTGGTTTGTTATTGCCCATAGTTAGTTTACCATTTACCTATGTGCCTTTTCTGGTCAGCAGCATATATTTTGGTCAGCAGTCTACTAGTATTTAAGTTGCAGTTGCCTCATGGTTTTCCTTTTCAGTTCTAGCAGTTTTTCTTGTGCTTATATCTGCTGCTTTTATTAATCCATCATTATCTAATCAATCATTGTCTATCAAAGCAATCTTTGGCTAGTTAAAAATGAGTAAACTTACACAGGGAGTTGCAAAGTTGGGGAGTTAGTGAGTTGCTGTTCCGTACGATGTCATTCACTGTACGAAGTTGGGCTTTTTTGCCGTAGCGCTGAGAGTGACCATCCTCGTACAAAACTGACCATCTTCGTACAGCGGCGTGTTCGAATATCGTCAAAAAATGAAACTTTTATAATAAAACTAGTCGATAAGGCCCGTGGAAATATCCACTTAGGCAAAAGAACAATGGAAAAATAGGTTGTTTGAAAAGTTATTAAACTTGCGAATCCCAAAATTTAGTTTCCACGAAATTTCGTTTCATTTGAGAACAACAACAACTTTGCCACCAGGGCTATTTGCTTGTCATGAATGATATAAAAGCCTGTCGGCCCCGATTATGTTCGTTTTTTAAGTAATAAATGATATTAGACTGTCGTACATAAACCGGCCTGCCCTAATTATGTTTCTTTTATGAGTGCTAAATAATATTTTTAACTGTCGTACATAATAAGCCGGCCATTTCCATTGCCTGTCCTGATTATATTGCCCTGATTATGTATTTTCTGCCCTGTTCTTAACCAGGGCAAGCTGCCCTACATAATCAGGGCAGCGTTTATTATCAGGGCAGAACAGATTCTCCTCTGGGGAAATATCGTCGTGTAGCGAAAGACCGACAAATGTTTGACATTATCAATAGAGTACACCGCCAAGAAGTTGGTCACCAAGGGGGTTCATAAAACGTTTGAAAAGGTATTAGATTCTTCGAACAAATAAGAGCCCACGGAATATGGGTGTGTCACTGATTTTTAATTGCTAACAATTTTAGATAGCACGTACCTATGATAACGTTACTAGAGACACTGTTGGTGCTTATATAAAGCTTTGCATAACTTGCTGTCTGAAATCCAGTCAAATAAAGAAAGTTCCATTGAAGCCGATTATCACTACAGGATTCTCACAGCGTGTACAAGTATTTTTAATACTTTTTCACTTTGTTTGTGCTATTTAGTAGTTCTTCTGTTACTTTATACATGATCGATCTGATTGCTATGTTATCCAAACCAGATGGCGATTACAACTACATTGGCCATGTCGTGGACCATTTTAGCAAATTCAGGATATTATTTTCAATGAAAGGGAAATCAGCAAATGAATTTGCTTCAAACTTTTTTAGAAGGTTTTTAGCGACTTTTGGGTTACCAAAAATTTTGCACTCTGATAACGGTGCCGAATATATCAATCACGTAATGGATGCTGCAGCCGTGATATGGCCGGGTGAGGTGTCATTTGTTCATGGGAAACCGCGCCACTCGCAATCTCAAGGTTTGGTTGAAGAAGGAAATAACACCATCCAAGTGATGATTAGTGCAAGAGAAAAAGAGTCCCAAACTTCAACGTGGTCAGAGTGGCTTCCAGAGATTCAATGTAAATGTAGTTATATCTATATCATTCTCGTCCCTAAATATCTTCAAATTCATCTCAAAGAGCTCTCTCTGGGGTCAAGAATGATATTTATATGTCACGATAGCCTTTTTATGCAGTGTTCCCAAATAACTTTTTTTGAATCTTGCAGCTAATTTATTCACGCTATTACTTCTGTTTTAGTTATCATGAATGCTTCAATGGTGAGGAGTGTGGAAAAAACACCTTACGAAATTGTTTTTGGCCAGAAGCGAAATGGTTTGGGTCAAATTCTTCAAGTGTACGGTCAGTGGAAGAGGATATTGTTCAAGATATCATAGAGGAAATGGAAGAAAATGGTGCCCAAGATTTTGACAAAGCTGCAACTGTGGATTTTTTAAAGCACCCAAGTACAAGAAAATTATCAGATTGTTCGGAAGATGAGTTTGAAACAACATGTCCGAAAAGACAAAAACTCAGACAAAATGTTGTGGAGGAGGGAGTAAGAAACGCAGAAATGATGCGTAGAAAGTACAGCAATGGAAAAAAAATTAAAGTTGCTGATTTCCTGGAAGGGGATAATGTTTCTTTGACAATTCCAAAAGGTCTCAGAACATCTTCGGATTTAAAAAGATTGCCATGTGTGATTGTACACAAATCAGGTGGTAACCAACCAACATATAAACTTCTCTGTAGTGAAGGCACAATTCAACGGCGTTACACGGCATCCGCGTTGCAGCTGTACCCTCAACCAGTAAGATGTAAGTATCCTTCGGTTGATGAAATATCATTGTCAGAAGCTGGTCGGAAAATCAACAAATTTCCAACAGTATTTTGCAGATGTCGAAAAGGACAATGTAAGAACAAGCAGTGCAAATGTTTCTTGGCATCACTGGATTGCATTTCACGTTGTCATCAAGGTGACTATTCAACATGTGTGAATCGCAGCATGCACAACGACAACAACTCAATTTTATCAAAAACTGATGCACGAGTCGAACATTGCAGAGCCAACTGGAGTCATCACCAATTACATTCGGATGAAGTACCCATGTGAATTCGATACAGGGAGATTGTCGTTAAACTGCATTCAGGTTTTGTTGGTGCAAATTATTGATAGAGTAAACAAAAAAAAATCGATGTAAAGACCATAATGATAATATATAGTAGTCTTAAGTTGTACGAAGTTGGTTCGAGTCAGAAAAATTCAAGTTAAAAAATGACGTTGGCCCAACCTCGTACACAGTTATTTAAGTTGTACGACGTTGGTATGGTTCAAAAAAATTAACTAAAGTAGAAGAGGTGAAATAGGCCCAACCTCGTACACCGTTATTTAAGTTGTACGAAGATGGTTCGAATCAAAAAAATTCAAATAAAGTAGAAGAAGTTAAGTAGGCCCAACCTCGTATAGAGTATTTGACGTCGTACGAAGTTGGTATGGATAAAAAGAATCAAGTTAAGTGGGAGCAATGACGTTGGCCCAACCTCGTACACAGTTATTTAGGTTGTACGAAGTTGGTACAATCATTAGATAATGGTCAAATATTAACATTCAGAGAATATTTAAGATATTATCATGTTTACTGAATGTATTTAACAATGTTTAGATATTCATTTGTAAACCAAATTATTCGTTGCATAATTTTTGTACAGCAATTGTAATGCCCATTTTCGTTCAAAATTGCCCATCTTCGTACAAGCGCGAAAAATGACCAACCTCGTACAACGGGTCAATTTCGTACGGAACATTGCGACGCAGCGAGTTGGGGGAGTTGCATCTACCATCTTTGTTTTTTATATTCGCCGGTTTGGCGACAGATCCGGAAAAATAAGGCCAATTCTAGCTTTGAGTAACCCGGGGTCCACAATCTAGCGTAGAGCAAATCAACCTCCTCCGCAGTGTCTTTTTTACTTTTTTGGATGCAAATTGGTCATGTCATTATTGGTAAGATCTGGGAAACTAAATTGCATTGACAAAGTTCTGATTCAAGTCATCCAGAACGAAATGCATCTCCTGCCCTCGTGTTTTTCCTTTTCGATCGATTGACTTCTTGAGGGGTTAAGACGTCCAGACCAAAACGCAGTTTAATAATTTACACATGTCACTTTTTATTGATTTAACAAATGAGGAAAACAAGGTAAGCTTGCTATTATCAGCTTAATTAAACGATAAGTAAATGGGATTTATTTAGCCAAAGTTTTGATAGGACCTTTTGATGCAACATACTATTTTCCGGTTACATTTAAGATTGATCATTACCGTCGAGTCACCACAGAAAAAGACAAAAATCGCAAAGTAAGTAAATATTGTATTGTGTAGAATTCGTACGTACACGTTGTCTTATAAGAAACTAGGGTTCAGGTACAGTAAATCGCCGAATCGCTGAAAGCTGTCATATAGGGGTTAATTAACGAGGTTGGGGTTAATTACGCTTAAAACTTTTAGACAAATTGCCTTTAAGTTAGCCAAGACGAAGTTCCTTATAAAAATATGTTTTATTTTCCTATAAAAAATACACGTCAAGTAAAAGTCGAATAAATGTAGAAAAAAATCAACACACTGTTGTGAAAATATACAAGATTTTATTAACGAAGCTTTTCGTAAAAACATTTCAAGCATAAAAATTAACACGATTAGCAGAGACAGTTTCTAATATTCTTCCTCCACACCACACAGACGATCTAAAAAAATAAATCACGTACGGAAATAAAAGTAAACATCAGGCTGTATGCACTTAGGTTTTGTGAAGATTTGAGATAAAAAGTGTGTTTAAAAAGCTTTTTGTTTTTTTAGACAAAATGACAACGCAGTTAATGATTGTATGGAGACATCCAATAGCTTAATCGAGTTTTTGTGCTCTATAAATGAAAGTGATGAATGTATTTAACACTACCCCCTACAATTCAAAGAATACCAATCATCCTCACAATAGCCTATATACATATCATATAATCATTATTATTACCTGGTTGTTGTAGATAATTGTTTTTTCTAGCCCTGTCCGGGATTTGAACCTGGATCTCTCATTTGCATGAGTGTCATAGCCATTAGACCAACAGGGCATAAATATAATATGAAAAACTTTACAGGTGCATATTATATATGCTTGTGGATTTACAGCACACATAACATACTTAACTTTTTGTGGATATCAAAATTCAATTTTTGTTATACTAAATAGCTGGGGGACAAGGCGTTGCAATGTTGGGTTAAGTCAGAAGTTGTGTTACCCAGCATTAAACGTCTGATGGAGCGATTAATACGAATTGTAAATTGTGCCACACATTCATGTAAAGCCCATTAGTACAAGTATGCAGTATAAACATCGTAAATCATGTGAAGCACACACTACATTAAGGTGTTTTGGGTGTAATATATTTTTCAAAAAATAACTTTTCTGCAACTTAACAGTCACTCAACCTTTTTTATTTCTAGCAAAAGGTTTTCGAGGAAACTCAAAAAATGAATTTTAATCACTAGGGTGCCGATAAGCCGCATACGCCGTAAAAAGTGCGGGCGTTTTCGGACGAGTTCAGCGTTTTGGAAAAAATTCTGGTATTTGCCCGAAAACCCCCGCATAGTCCCGAACAATGCCCGAAAAAAAAAAAATTACCACAAATGACTCTTGAAGAATTATTTAAAAAAGTAAAAAAATTAAAATGAACTAACTATGTGGTACCTAAGTTCTTAAAAGAACTGTTTTTTATGGTTTTTGATAAGATTTACTTGATAAATAACTTATATATAAACTTTATTAACTCCTTTCTCTTCAAGCGCATTCTTTCAACTGTCGTCCGCCATGTTTATGTTACAAGGTGTTGCATTTCGGGAATGTTCCGGGCGTGTTCGGGAAAGTGCGGGCGGTTTCGGCGGACAACCGTCAATTTAATTCGAAAAGTCGCCCGAACTCGCCCTTATATATGCGGGCGTTTGCAGCTTATCGGCACCCTCTTTTTTAATCCAGGGTGAGCAGTTAATACATGTAAATGTTGCGCATTGATATAGGTTTGATACCCTTTAAAAACTTTAGCACAACTTTTGTTAAATAGAAACACAGGTAACAGCTTGTTGTTAACACTGGACTGAGTGTTTAGTACAGGTATATACAGTGTCGCACATATGTATAGGCATAATACCCAAAAAACTATCCTCACTTTGGTTCAAATAAACAGACCGTAAACAGCCTTTTATTGTACTTTTGTTTAAAACAGTTGGAACTAGCAAGCTAGCTTTTTGTTTATATAAAACGGATTAACCTTGTTAATCTTACCTTGAAGGCTAATTTCATGTGGTTACTTTCTTCCCCTGTTGTCCATTTGAACTTGAAAACTTGCCTCAACATTAGCCAGTTTGATAGCTAGGATAATTTTCCTTTCAAACGTCGATGCTTTTAAAAATACTTTGAAGTTAAGAAAACAAGCACTGTTCCGACCCGTATTGACCTCTTGCCCCGTATTGACCGAATTTTGGACCCGACCCGTTTTGACGGGAGTTGACCCGTATTGACGGAGTTAGCAAACTAATATTTGTCTGCAGACGCTTTACAAAGCACATTAAAAAAACAACTTCAAAGTGCAAATAAACTACATTCCTTTGTATTTTTCAAGTTGCAGATATAATAGAATAAAATTAAAATAGCAGGAAATAAAGACCCAAGTTGACCAAACACCCTCTAGTCACTATGGGGCAACATTTATTGTTGACCCAAGTTGACCAAACACCCTCTAGTCACTATGGGGCAACATTTATTGTTGACCCAAGTTGACCAAACACCCTCTAGTCGCTATGGGGCAACATTTATTGTTGACCCAAGTTGACCAAACACCCTCTAGTCACTATGGGGCAACATTTCTTGCTGACCCAAGTTGACCAAACACAAATCGAAATGCAAATCCAAACCTACCAAGCCCAAATGGACATGGATGAAATGTCAACGGTGAGAAACTAGAGATCATTTGGCTATTAAGACGACCTGCACCAGATGCTCTATTGGAAATAGTTTCTTGCTCTTGCCGTAAGTCATCATCTTGCGCCAAAGAAACTTGTGTTTGTAGCTCGTACGATTTGCCTTGCACAGATTTGTGCTCCTGTAACTGTGTTGATCAAGGATCAGACAACGACGAGATAATTCTCGAAAATGATGTTGAAGTCGATAGTTCTGATGACGAAAGTGAGGATGACACAGAAGTTTATTTTCAGATTAACATTAATATTCTTGGTTTTTAAGTATATGTTAGATATTAGTTAGTGTATTTCGCGTCAAATATTCGATATTTTCTCATACAGAGGTTTGGTGACAAGATTTATGCGCATTAATATCATAATTACAGAGCCGAAAGAAACTTCGGCGTTATTGAGTCCCATTTTGTTTTACATTTCGACAAAAAATGCTCACGGCAATATGTTTTCTGTGGGGTTTTATAATTGTGGCTGCTAGCTTTTTTATGCTGTGACGTTATTTCTAAAAATAGGACAAGCAAGAAAATTCAAGAAGGCCAGTAAACGTTTTTTAAATGCTTTTATATATACGCTTGTGCTGTGTGAATATCAGAAGTTCTCCTAAATTTTCCAAAAAAAATTAACTAAGCGCCCCGACCTGCTTTCGCAGAAAAGCAGGACGAAAAGAAGTGCCTGACCCGATCCGTGGTGGTAGAAGCCGACCCGTTTTGACCATTCTCGATTATTCAAAACCTCGGTCAATTTGGGGCAACGGATAACACGGGTCGGATCAGCACCTTCTTTACTCTTCGGATCGAAAAGTGGAATGAAGCAGCATGGTCACAGCGCACGGGAAAAACTGACGGATGGTTGCACTTTCGCAGTTAAACTGTTTTGAAATTCCTAATTTTTTTCAGCGTTAAATTGGCCAATGAAATCGAATTCGCCGGACAAATAAATCGGCGATCGTACACTTTTGCAACTCCCTGGCCCCCTGACTTGCAACTTCCCAACTCCCCAACTTTGCGACTCGAAAATTTCCTAAACTCGTTAAAAATGCAATTATCACTTATATGGATGCTTCTATATCTTATTTCACCTACTCAAACGCCAGAGGGTTCAGAAGATGAAGAGCAAACCTTTCAATCTGCTGCAATGTCTGTCGCTCTTCTTGAGGAATCATCAAAACTAAAAAAGAAACGGCTCTCAAAGTGTCCTGGCTGCAAGGAACTTCTGGCTTTACACGAATTTGGTATTCCCAGTCGCCATTGTCAAGGTCGTTGTTCTAGCGATAACATCAACGTAACATCAGCTGCCCTATCAATGTCTACCACATTTTCTTCAGCTATCACTACTAATCCGATATCCTCTATCCAAAGATCTTCGCCTCTGCAGTCTCAACTGGCCACAGCAAACAAATCTTCTTCGCCGTCTCAACTAGCTGTTCTTCGAAATCAGCTGGCTGATTACGTGATTATTTATCCTATTCTATTAAGATCTTAGAGCTGGCTAGAAAGTATAACTGGGAGTCTGTGCTGAAGTATGACGATGAATATCGGATTCTTCAGCACACCTATGGCTACCCATGGAGCTTTGACAATAGCCATTTGCATGAAGTGATGCTGATACGACGTTGGGCATCCCATCCTGTTCCTTACCCTTCCAATGCCTTAAATAGGGGGAATTCAGGTTCACCTGCCTCGGGGTCATCTGCGAGGGGTTTCCTACTCACACCTCTTCAGGTGGGGAAATTTGCCGCAATTTTAACCGACAAAAAGGTTGCCAGAAAACAGATTGTAAATTCGCCCACGTCTGCAACCGCAAGGTTGGGAATCAGGCCTGTGGCAAACCACATTCTGGACAGAATCACAACTCTGAAAATTGACTACCATCGGACTTTCGCACCCCTCTTAATATCGACTTATGGACTAAGGAACTGGCTGACGACCCGGGTCGTGATTTCCTCCTTGATGGAATTCACTGTGGTTTTCAGCTTCTTCCAAAGGATTCTGATTTATTACCTGCTGAAATGAATAACTATTTCTCTGTTACCAGTCAAGATGCTCGTATGAAAGTAGAAGCTACTCTACTAGATGAGATTAGAACTGGTAACTATCGTTTCACTCAATGTAAACCTACCATTGTCAGTGCGCTTGGGGCTGTCCCCAAACCTGACTCTGATGAGTTACGCATTATGCATGACTGTTCAATGCCAGTCGGAAAGGGTGTCAATACGTACATCGATATTGAAAAACAAAAATTTCAGACTATCGATGATGCGTGCGCTATGCTCAAACAGGGATACTTTATGGTCAAGGTTGATCTGCGCCGTGCATACCGGTCAGTGCCTGTTCATCCCTCAAACTATGCTGCACTAGGTTTAAAATGGCGTTTCTCTGGTAGCACTCGATATTCATATCTTGTCGATACTCGACTTCCTTTTGGAGGTCGAAGTGCTCCTGGAATTTTTCATCGCCTTACACAATCTGTTCGCCGGATGATGATCAGACGAGGTTATCCTCTAGTGATTGTCTACTTGGATGACTTCCTTGTTATTGGTCGAACACAGGCTGAATGCTCTAATGCCTATAACACACTCTGTGACCTATTAATTACACTAGGGTTTCAGCTTAGCCCTGCTAAGTTGGTTCCTTCATGCCAGCAACTTACTTTTCTTGGAATTCTGCTTGACACTGTGTCACTTACCCTTTCTCTTCCAGCTGCTAAATTGGATGCATTGAGGGAAGTAGTAGCACATTTTTCAACTAAGCAGAGAGCCTCTAAGAAAGAGTTGCAACGCCTTGCTGGTCGCCTAAATTGGGCTTGTAAAGTTGTTTATGGTGGTAGAACGTTCGTGCGACGTGTCCTTGATCTGATGAAACCTTGTCTTCCCCTGCCTCGAAGTGTCGCTTGACGCTCGAATTTCACAGGGATATAGCTTGGTGGGATCAGTTCTTGGGTGTGTTTAATGGACAATGTTATTTCTATGACCAAAGACCTATCACCAGTCTGCAAACTGATGCATGCTCTGACGCTGTTGGTGCCTTTTTTGAGGGTGATTGGTTCTATTCTCATCTATGGGTAGACCATGCCCCTCTTGCCTCTTTGCATATTAATTTTAAGGAAGCCCTGTGTGTAGTTCTTTCTGCTATTCGCTGGGCTCCCACTTGGACGAACAAAACTATTCATGTCTTCTGCGATAATACTGCTGCTGTTGCTATGCTTAACAAAGGACCTACCCATCACCCTATTATGATGGACTATTTACGTCAGTTGTTTTGGTTATCAGCTACCTTCAATTTTCGTTTGAAGGCTTTCCATGTAGCTGGTGCTCAGAATGTCCTGGCTGACGATATATCACGTCTTCATGCAAGACAACACTTATTATCATTTTTGCACTTTTTGCAGCTCAACTCACTGACCACAGTCTGTGATTTGGTTGCTGTCAATCATATGTCTGCCTATTCTTATTATTTTCTCATTGGCAAGTATACCATCTGTGGTAGCTAATTTTTGTATTCTCCTTCCTCTAGAGTTTCCCTCTTTGTTTCGGAGTTGGTGCACGACGTTGTCCTTTTTCGGCAAGCCACCTATGCTGAGAATACAAAAAAGAGCTATCGCACACATCGCAAGGCCTACGAATGTTTTTGTAGCCAGATGTCTTCGCCACTTGTGCCTGCTTCCACATATTTTTTATGCCTCTATATTGCCCATTTGGCTAGGTTTTTACTACCACAATCAGTTTGTATGTATCTTAATTTTGTTGGCCTTCTACATCTTGAGATGGGGTATGCTAATCCTCTAATCAACAATTGGACACTGTCAACAGTTTTAAAAGGTATGAAGCGTATGCCTGGTGTTCCTGCCAAGCCACGTCTTCCTATTACCACTGCACTTCTTGTTGGGATTCATTCTCCTCTTAATCTAAATTGTAGCTTTCATGCTTCATTTTGGGCTGTTTGTTTAGTTTCATTTTTTGGTCTGTTCCGTAAGTCACATTTATTGCCAGCATCTTCTACGCTATTTAATCCGCTAAAACAACTAGTTCGGTCTGATTTTACTTTTCATGAAGACCATGTTCTCGTTCTAGTAAGATGGAGTAAGACCATCCAACTGGGACAGCGCACAATTACTGTTCCACTGGTGGCTATTCCTTCTTTTCCTCTTTGTCCAGTTCAGGCTATTTTGCATGCTTTTTCTCTCACTCCAGGTGTTCTGCCTGATGCTCAAGCATTTTGTTGGCGCAAATCCTCGATGCTACCCAACACAGTATAGACATATCGGACTTTCATGTCCTTTATGAGAAAAGTGTTGATAGAGTTAGGGTGTTCTGCCTCCCAATATGGTACCCACTCGTTTCGCCGTGGTGGTGCTA
Organism: Hydractinia echinata; assembly: GCA_030067915.1. Classification (NCBI taxonomy): domain Eukaryota; kingdom Metazoa; phylum Cnidaria; class Hydrozoa; order Anthoathecata; family Hydractiniidae; genus Hydractinia; species Hydractinia echinata. The sequence goes on from JASGCC010000203.1 coordinate 266,108, forward strand.
CCTTTGCTTTAGAGGCAGGTGTTTCCCTGGATGTCATATCCTTATTGGGGGATTGGAAATCAAATAGCATGTTTCTCTACCTTCACATGCCCCTTGCTCAGCGGTTTTCTGCCCAACGAATTCTGGCATCACACCTTGCATGACATATTTTATTTATTTTATTTTTCACCCACTACTTTGGATTTCGACTCTATGTTTTCACATATTTTACGTTGTGCGCTATGCTATGTATATATTTTGTTCACGCTTATTAATATTATATAGAGATGTGTTTTTACCTTGGCTTTGTTGATGCTTAATATTATATATGTGTTCTACTTTCATTTCATGCTTTGTATATATTTTCAGCTATTACTCTATACATATGTTTTGTAATTTTTGTCCTATATACAGCAATAGAACTGTACTCTGAAAATATGGGTTTTTTATGTGTGAGTTTAATCTGTAAAAAAAACATTTTCGACATTTTGTGCAAAATTATTTTGTCTATAAAGGACATGGGTGGCACTAGGTCTCTCAGCTAGTAATTTTATGTAACGTCATTCTTTGCATAAAGCTGCAAATTAAACCTGGCCACTTGGAAACAAGTTGAGTTTCTTTCTTTTGTTCTTTTCGTGATAATTTGCTAGGTATAGTGTGCTAGCTAGCTAATTTTCTAGTTTTATTAAACTTTCCCAGCTATTGAAATATTTCCATGTAAGCAGTATTACTTTATGATGTCTTATTTTATACTCTCATTGCTTAGTAATGCTTTTTATTAAATTTTTTATTTCCGCCGGCGAAGGCGGAATCTTTAATATCGCCTGGGAAGATAGAGAGAGAGATAGATAAATAGATAGATAGAGACAGCCCAGAGCCTGGACGCCTAAAACTTATCCAGACTAAAGCTTAAATCCTCGTTTTGACAGATTTTTTTCTGAGAACGAGGCTAAAATGAGTTTTAAGCCAATAAGAATCCTAACAGTGCAACAAATTGTTTTATTATCCAATGAACATTACTTTATTTTAAAGTTTATAATCGAAAGTTAAAGCTGATGCAGTGTAGCATAATGAAGATCGTCTTATAATGCGCCATCTTTGATGTTATATAATTACGTCATTTCCTTCTGTACTACAATTTTGTAAGCACGTAGACTAAAGCTATATTCAGCAGATTATCAATGAATTTTAATTTAAAGAGGAATTGTTGAGGCTGGATATTTTTGGTGAAAGATAATGTATTATAGCTATAAAATCCTGACAAGTATGTCACGATTTTATATCTTTTTTCAGATTATTGCTAATGGCGGAAATCTTTAAGCCGCAGGGCTTCTTGTTCACTTTGAAAACAACATGATACATAATACTGTTTCCTCGTGTTCGTCACAGACTCGCCGCCTCGCCAAAATGTTTTGTATGACGCAATAATTATGTGACATATCCGCGCCAATCAGGTTTCATATCGGACCAGCCTCCTCCAGGGCCATGTTCGTATCGCCGTCCCGGGGTCAGAAAAGATACAAGATGCCCTGGGGACGAGGTTGGGGTATTGGCTAACATCAGTGGGTCTTCCATAATCAAAATGGTTTGAGCATATAACACTGTATTTCTTAAAAATAAAATGCTTCCTATTACATGCAAACCCTAATTTAGAAATAAAACTTTGGATCAGGACATTTCCAGAATTTTAGCTCAAGACTCCCATCGTATGCAGAGATATGTGGCTTAATTACATATTTTTTCTTATATTTTCGAGCATTATTACAAGCTCCAACAGCACAGCGATCATTAATTCCCATTTCACAAAAATCCAAGCATAAACAAGCTCCAAAATGGCTATAATCTTGTAATGTTTTGATTTCTCAGATACCCCGGTCGTCCGGAGATGGAGATGCATTGCGAAAGCGGGAAATTCAAAATGGTGTCGCTATCGATGAAAAGGTCTATTCTACTACTCCGACTTTCTAACATCCTCGCTTTACGGAATAACCAAAGCCAGACAGACACCCACCCCCTTTTCCACGTATTTGTTAAGTAAAAATAATACGTTTCAAAATGACCATAATCGCCCATAAACACAGTTGTAAAAAAGTTTCTTGCCAAACTCAGGTTTAATCAGGTTTGATCATACCCCTGGCACAACAGTACAGACGTTGTTTGAGGATCTCTGTCTTAACGATAAAATGGAAGATAAGGAGACCTACAAATGTCATACCACTAACATTTACAAACTAAAATGGCCTTCGTAGCATGTTTCCTTGTTTTTTCGGATTCTGCCGTGATTCCGAAATTAAGCCGCGCACAACCCTTGTGAACAGAATGAAGCCATTGTAATCCAGTTATAACTTTGAGGTCAAAATAACTTGGAAACGGGGTGGTGACGTCAGTTATTTTTCACCCCTCTGGTAACTAAGAACAACCTGGAACCAAATTGGGCAAGTTTCCCAAACCTGGGTCTCCGAATCCGTTTCGGAATGGATGGGTTGATAACATCATCAAAAAAACTTTGAAAACCCCAATATCACTGTAACCGTTCGTCAAAAGTTCATGATCCCATGGGTTTTTCACGGGCTTATCGTCTCTTACAATAATACGAAAACTGTCTGTGTATCTATAACATGCAAAGTAGATGTGTTCATTCTCTTTTAAAATTTTTTTTTTTTTGATATAACAATATATTACAAGACATACAGCTATAAATTAGAGTTAACAGTTATTTGTTGGCGTCGTTGTTGTTGTTGCTCGGTGGCCGCATTTTTGAATTCTTATTGGTTGTTGAAAAAGTTAAGCCTGAAAAATAATTCGTCTCGAATTCAAAGCTGTTAAAATATGGTCGTTATGACCAGAAAGAAATTCCAAAAGGAGTAACCATGTGTCCTTATCAAAACCACCATCTGTCGTGCTAACAAGGGATAGGCAAAACACACTTCTGTACGGAGATCAGTATTTAAATACTGAATATAAAGTTCTAAACTTCATAACATATTGCGATCTAAAAAAATAAATTAGGTTTTTTAATCGCCCCACACCGGAAAGAAAATCAATGATACTGTGTCGTATTTTTATCAGCATGTCACTGGTTTTTCGTCTATCTTTTTAATAGTTCTGCAATGTCAGCATGATTCAGCTGTTCAGCCAGTAGAAGAGGTGTTATGTCTGCTGGTACTCCCATACACACTGTTTTGTCAGCACCGAATTGAAGAAGTAACTCAACCATTTTTATTTCACCTAAAATAAAACTAAAAAGCCTAACAGGTCCTGGGGACGAGGTTGTCTTATGAAGTATATTTCATATTCCTGTACAAGTTCTTTTTCTTGCATCGACAGATTTTCATGACCATATTTTGGTTGATCTGTTAGCCATAGAAACCCAGACTGCTAGTAATTTACATCGTGGTGCTCGACCCCTTCGAGAAGGTCCTCCTAGCCGAGAAAAGGTTGGATTGTGTGTTCAAACCGACAGGTTTTCTTGTTTGTATTGAAATAGCTGCTAAACCTTGAGCAAGATGTGTACATTTAAATTTGCCGCCAAATCTTTGTTTTGATGTCATGTGAAATTTGCACCAATTCAAAAATGTAAATTCAAGATGGCCGCCGACCAGGAGCACATGATTATGTAGCTGTGATTGTCACATACTTGTTTTGGCATGAAAACAGTGAGTTTTTGGCCTTTATTTCGAAGAATTGTGTCGATGACACTAGGGAAACTCTTTTTAATTTGTATTTAGATTTTCAGACAATCCCCCACAAAAATTATGACACAAACTGATTTTTTTGCAAATTTTCGTCCCCCCCTCCCCCCAATTCAAGGTTGAGGGTAGTAGCTGCCTGTGCTGAGCGAGTCTCCAGTAAGGCAACATTGATACAGGGGGGAGGGGATGGGAAACCTTTATTTTGACTTATTTTCGGAGTTGTCTCAACATATTTTGTGGAGGGTTGTAGCCTTCTTTTTGTGTCATTTCCCGTAATCAATACTTTTGAAATTTAGTTAAAATTCGTTCAAAAGACTTACCCATACATTTTTTGACTTTATAAAGCTTGTCCGAAAATTTTTCCGCTGAAATAAATAATTGTGTCCGAAAGTTTTTCCGCCGAAAATTTTAGTTCTTAATGTATATGGATAGGCGAGCTCTTGGCAGCGGGCTGGATAAAACTCCTTATAAACAGTAACAAAGCGGGCTAGCCCGCCTGGGCGAGATGGTTTATTATGCTGAAGTAATTAAATTATTTTGTTATGAAAATTATTTCTTTTTTTAGTTTTTTTTAATCCAGCCTGGCAAGTGAGTCAGCTAGGTTTGCCGAGCCAGCCAGCCTGCCTTCATATAAACAACCCAAGAATTAATTTTATTTATTTGGGCGCTCAAAAAAAATTATTCCCCGATAATGATTACGGAGTAAAGAACAAAAGTAATCAATCTAGGAGCGCGGTCACTATTTTGACTGCAAGAAATTCGTTGGCGACCCAGCGTAACTTTTCCCACCTTAACTATTCCGATTTCTGGTGGTAAGAAAAATTATGCTGGGTCTCCTGGCTAAGGGCCTATTTATATGAGAACCGGGAAACTCGCCCATCGAGTTTCCCGGTAGAGCGGGGTGTAATATCAACTCGGGTTTATATGTAAATTTGTTATTTTCTATCCCGGGTTTATATGAAGAAAAATTAGCGGGGAATTGAAAGTGGCGGGGTGTATATGTAAACAAATATGGCTTCCATCAATAGAAAAAAGAAGATAGCGATACTGTTGATGCTTGAAACAACTGTGTAATCACTATTAATTATTTCTCAAATTTTTTAACGTTACCAGTATTCCATCATTTTAAGATAATAAAAAAAGAAGATATATTACAGGGCTATCATTCATCTCCCACACACTTGAAACAGGATTATAAGTTAATTTTAGATCTTTCTCAATTATAATTTTAGTTAAACCTGGTGTTTTCAGCATGTTTCATGGTTTTGTTGTCTTTTTGAGCATTGATTGAGAGCAGACGTGTTTTTTGAGCTGAAGTATTTTTCAGAAAATAAACAAAAGGAATTGGAATCAACGGTTGGTGAATTTAAAACAAGCCTTGAATTTACGCAAGGGTTAATTGACTGATTAATAGACTGATCACAAGAGAATTCAAAGAGAAAAATACAGGTGAAAACTAACTCACTTTTTTATTTTTTATTTTAACATAGAGATAGGAAAATGTATGTTCTGGCACAGACAACGACAACGGCACAACAAGAACAAAAAAAGTGCCAGAAATCCCGAAATCCCTAATCCCCGAAACCAATCCGAATCCCGAAATCCCCAAAATAAAGGACATGGATAAAGCATTAAACGAAAAGATTGAAGAGATTGAACAAACGAACAAACAGCAACGAGTAACAAAAGAAAAAATATACGTAGAAAAACAAACAGAACTGAAACACAAAATACGAACACTAGAAGACAGAAATCGACGAAACAATCTTCGTATAGATGGGATTGGTGAAACAGAGGGAGAGAATTCAGAGGAAATCGAAGACAAGGTACAGAGGTTGTTTAAAAATCGATTAATCATCACAAAAGACATAGACATTGAAAGAATCCAAAGAATGGGACCATATACAGCACAAGATAACGCCAGACCACGGACAATAATATTTAAATTACTGAATTACAAAGACAAAATCCTAATATTAAAAAATGCTAACAGATTAAAGGACACGAACATCTACATTAAGGTTACTGTAAAGGAAAAAAAAAAATTCTCTTTCGAATGACAAATTTTATATTCCATGAAAATATTTGAAACATCCCTTTTTTCTGGAAAAAGCCTTTTCAGAGGTGTTATATCCTTCGCGCCTTCGAGAAAATATGTGCAAAATGAGTTGAGCATATTTTTTGTAAACATTATGCATGACATGGAACTCCCGTATAAAAATATGCATAATAATATTTTTTAGATAGTTTACTTTCACCATCGATATATAAATATATGTAAATGTTGTCGTAAAAAAATCATTAAAATTTAAAGTTAAGGAGCATGCATATGAATCTGAGATCGCGAAAAAGTCGAAGCCAGCTGGTGTAGATAATTGTCCTTACAATAACGTAATTATCTATTTAAAAAATAACAAACAAAATTATCTAACAAGTCGACGTGAAAATCTGTGCATTTATACGGCTATGTGCCATGCTTTCGGAAATCTTAATATTAAATTGGAATCATGTCGAAATATAGTTATAAAAGTAATCCTTTCCGTTCCTCGAGAAAGCGTGAAAGAAATAGCACTCGTAATTTAACTTCGCCTGCTTAAAGAAGGTTATCTAGTATAAGTAAAGGGTCGTGGTTTGGTGATGTTGGTAAAAATACACCTTCGATGAAATCATCAGCAAGTCGGAATAAAATCTTTGAATGGGGAGAAAATGATTGCAGTGATGAAAGTTCATTTTCTGATACGGACGATGACTTCGATGACGACGGAGATATAACGGAAAGTAGTTCTTGGATAGTGAACATAAAACTTATTCTTCTCAATTATTTTTTTCTTTTGTGCTACTCTTGTCTTGGGCATTTTTTAATTGCGCTATGTTTATAAAGCTGTGTCTTGTAACCCTGACTTCTGTCTAATAATAATTTTGAACGCGTGCACGCATATTCAGCATAAAGAAAGAGTTCGCACTTCTATCATCTTTCTGCATACTCAGTTCACACATTTTCATAACACCTATGGAAATCTTTAAAAACAAATATCTCGTTAGTAAATTTTCGCATACATGCCTTTACGTTTGTGGTCTCTTTTTCCGAAAGCTTCCTATTGGCTCACTGAAATTTTCGGTAATGGAAAGCTGAATAAATTATGCACAAAAGGTTCCCGGATTTTTTTGTATAAATTACTTATAAGCGAATTATGACGACAGAAAGAAAAAAGTATGCAGTTTTTTGAATAATTATATATAATTACAAATAATTTCATAACGACGTTATTAGAAAAACAAATCCGGGAACCTTTTTGAATTTAATTTATGCTGAATGTAATGGTGCAAAAACGAGAAGCCTGCGACCACGCTTTCGGAAAAAGAAGCCATTTTAAAACGTACGGTAAAAAAAAATGGTGTGTGTTTATTTAATTATATCTTCTTTTTGGAAAATCAACGTCTCACGAAAATAACACCATCAAATCAGTCTCTCATCAAGCATTCAGAAACAAACAAAAATAAGATAAAATATAAAAGTATTGATAAATTATAAGGGTTTTTCTAACACTACTAATCAAGTGAGTTTTTTCCTTTACAGTAACCTTAATGAGGATTTTTGCGGATGCAACAAACGAAATAAGAAAGGAATTGAGAGTACAAATGAAAAAAGACAGGGAAGACGGAAAATTCTCGCGAATTGTTTATGATAGACTGATCACAAGAGAATTCAAAGAGAAAAATACAGGTGAAAACTAACTCACTTTTTTATTTTTTATTTTAACATAGAGATAGGAAAATGTATGTTCTGGCACAGACAACGACAACGGCACAACAAGAACAAAAAAAGTGCCAGAAATCCCGAAATCCCTAATCCCCGAAACCAATCCGAATCCCGAAATCCCCAATCCCCGATAGCATCCCGAAACCGATAATTCCGACGCATGCGCACAGCTGTCAAGTAATAATGCTGACATCAACAAAAAATTCGAGCATGCGCATTATCTCTATTCAAAGCTCCACTGTGCCAGAATCCCTTTAGTTGAATCTCTTATATAAATAAATATGGACGGCCATAACGTAAAACAATTACATGCTATTGCAAAGGACCGTGGACTCAGGGGATACTCTACGCTACCCAAGACCGACCTTATTGCTTTGCTAGAGCAACCGGCTGCTACTGTAGAAGCACCCGCTCTCCCAGAGGATGTACCCCAGACGGTCGTGAAAAACAAGATGCGTGAATGGTATAACTGGCTATTGAACGCTGTTCCTGAGTCTATAAGGAAGGGTGTCAATAGCGTATATAATACGTTTAAAAGCAATGTGATGAATCTCTACAACAGGGCCACGGGTGCAACGCTTCATGACGAGGTTCAGCAAGAAGCAAGGGAGGACCATGCCGAAGACGGGCAGCAACCGGATCAAGACTTCACACCTAAGGAGCATAAGCAAGCCCACGGCAGGACCTTCCGGAGCTTCCGCATCCCTGGTATGGACGACACGGATATCGACGGGTACTTAGGGATGGTGCGATCACACGTGAAAACCTTGATCCAGAACCAAGTAGAGGAGATGGGATCGGCGAAAGCGCAGTGCTCCCTCTGGATCCAGTGGAAAAAGCCGGTGGAGGGTGCCAGTGAGTTGTTCATCGAGGTCGATAAGGTATTCAATAGCAGCATGACACCGGTCTTCCAGGGTAGCGACGTGGAAGAGGTGCTAGACACGATGCTCGCTCAGATCAAAACGCATGTGGAGAACCCAGCGCTGCACAAGAGCGGTTCTAACATCGGTCGAATTATGCATCTCGATGTAGACTTTCACAAGCTCAAGCTGACGCGGGGCTCCTCGTACATCGCAGCACCAAAGTGGTTAGTCACTAAAAAGGCCATCATTAATCCCGCGAACGAGGACGAAGAGTGCTTCAAGTGGAGCATAATCGCCGCTCTACATCATGAGCAGATAGAGACGAACCCACAGAGAATCAGTAAACTAAGACCCTACGCGGAGCGCTATAACTGGCAGGGCATCGAGTTCCCCACGAGCGTTAAGGACATCACAAAGTTTGAGTTGAACAACCCCGACATCGCGGTGAACGTCTTGTATGTGACGGGGAAGACGATTAACATACTACGTCGATCGATATACAACGGACGCGAGAAACAGGTTAATCTGCTACTCCTCACGGACGATAAGAAGACCCACTATACAGCAGTCAAAAGTCTATCACGACTGCTGGGCAGTGAGACCTCAAAGAATACGGCAAAAATGCACTTTTGCATGAACTGCTTGCATGCTTTCCCCACAGTCGAGTCGCGCGACAAGCATTATGACTATTGCGCCGACAACGAGGCGATCAAAATCTCAATGCCAAGCGAGAAGGAAAAGTGGCTCTACTACAAGGATGGCCATCAACAATTCAAGGTACCCTTTGCCATCTATACAGATTTCGAGAGCTTGCTCATCCCATGTCAAGACGCGAGCGATACAAAGACGAAGAAGCTGAACGAGCACGTACCATGTGGCTGGTGCACATATAGTACCTTTGCCTACGGGCCCGTGCCAGATCCCTTATGCAGATATCGTGGTAAGGACTGCGTGACGAAGTTCGTCAACCACCTGGAGGACGAGGTAAAGCGACTCTACTCTACCTACCCACAGCAGGATATGTTGCCACTAACGGAGGTGCTAAAGAGAGAGCATGACGAGGCTGAGAAATGCCACATCTGCATGAAGTCCTTCGATGATGACCTGAATTACAAAGTTCGGGATCACTGTCACTACACAGGGCTCTACAGGGGTGCCGCGCATAACAGCTGCAACCTCAAGTATAAGATACCAAGCCACGTGCCTGTGATCTTCCACAATCTCTCAGGATACGACGCCCACTTATTCATCCGAGAGCTAGGCGAAAAGTATAATACGGAGGACATTGGATGCATCGCTGAAAACACGGAGAAATACATCAGCTTCAACGTCAAAATCAATGTACCCCTTGGTGATGGTGAGACGTACAAGAAGACCGAAATCAGGTTCATCGATAGTTGTCGCTTCATGCCCTCAAGCCTGGAGAAATTGGCAAGCAACCTCATTGGTACAAACGCCGCAGGTATGAAATGTCAGCAGTGTGCGGGTACTGGTCTTGAATTTCAGAGCGTCGATGCTGAGTATGTAGCAAAATTTTGGTGCAAGCCTTGCGAGTCGAGTACCACGAAGAAGCTAGACATGGAGCAGGTGAGAGCAAGCGTACCTGCCATGGCCAAATTCATCGCTGAGGATGATTTCTTCAGACTTATGCTTCGAAAAGGCGTCTACCCTTACGAGTATATGGATGGCTGGCGACGATTTAAGGAGACGGAGCTACCACCCAAGGAGGCCTTCTACAGCAATCTGAACATGAAGGGGATCAGCGACAACGACTACGAGCACGCTCAAAAAGTCTGGAATGTCATCCCCTCCCGGAGCTCCGGGACTACCATGGGTAACTACCATTATATGTATCTCACAACAGATGTCCTACTATTTTTAGATGTCTTCGAAACCTTTAGGGGAGTCTACTTGGATCAATACAAGCTCGACCCCGCCCACTTTTACAGTGCACCTGGTCTCGCTTGGAAGGCAGCGCTCAAGTACACCGATGTCAAGCTAGAGTTACTCACTGACTTGGAGATGCTGTTGATGTTTGAGAAGGGTATTAGAGGCGGTATAACACAGGCTGTGCATCGCTATGCCGAGGCCAACAACAAGTATATGGGAGATCAGTATAATCCCGAGGAAGAGTGCTCCTACTTGCAGTATCTCGATGCCAACAATCTCTACGGCTGGGCCATGCGAAAGGATCTACCCACTGATGGGTTCAAATGGCTGTCAAACGTGGAGGACTTTACGGGGAAGAAGATCGATAAACTCGTGGCTGTTAACAAGCATGGCTACCTCTTGTAAGTTGATATAGACTACCCCGAAGGCTTGCACGACAAGCACAATGAACTCCCCTTCCTACCGGAGCGTAAGGTGATTCACGGGGTCGAGAAGCTCATCCCGAACCTTGAACATAAGCGGAAGTATGTTGTACATATCGGGGCTCTCCACCAAGTTTTGAAACATGGGCTCCTACTCAAGAACGTGCGCCGAGTCATCCGGTTTAACCATAAACCCTGGCTGCGCGACTATATCGATCACAACACGAGGCTGAGAACCGACGCCAAGAAAGACTTCGAGAAGGACTTTTATAAGCTCATGAACTTGTCGGTCTTTGGGAAAACTATGGAGAATATCCGCAATCACCGTAATATTAAGCTAGTCACGAACGAAGCCGCGTATACAAAGTTCGTCATGAAGCCAAACTTCAGGGGCGGCAACTACTTCAGCGAGAACCTCATGGGTGTTGAAATGGGTAGGACGGGAATCAAGATGAATAAGCCCGTATATATTGGTCAAGCTATCTTGGATCAGTCAAAAACCGTCATGTACGAGTTCCACTATGACTACATGCAGCCCAAATATGATAGTAACTTGTGCTTGTGCTATATGGATACTGATAGTTTCGTCTATCATATCAAGACCGAGGATTTTTACCATGACATTGCCGCTGATGTGGAGGAGCGCTTTGATACGAGCGCCTACAATAAGGACGATGGAAGGCCTCTCCCCATAGGGAAAAACAAGAAGGTCGTGGGCCTCATGAAGGATGAGCTAAGCGGGAAGGTCATGACCGAATTCATCACCCTGAGAGCGAAGGCATATGCCTACAAGAGCCTTACACCGGAAGGCGGAGATCGCAAGGCCAAGGGTGTGAAGAAGTGCATCACGGCTAAATCCATCACCTTTGATGATTACCAGCGCTGTCTAGAGGAGGGTGTTAACATATACAAAACCTGGGTATGTATTGCCAACAAAGGACATCAGATCTTTACGCAGGAAGTGACAAAGCTTGCACTCAATCGAGCAGACGATAAGCGGATCGTTCAAGCGGATCAGATCATGACACTCGCGAGAGGTCATTATCGTTTGGAATTGTAGGTTTCAGGTTCACATCCCACTCATCATGTAAGAAGTGGGGATTTGTCCAATGTTTTTGTGAAGTGATGCCTCACAAAAGTAACAAGAAATGGATTTTAAACAATGCTCACATTGTAATTACTCTTTATCACTAGACAACTTTAAGATTAAGGTGCATGGTCAAGACAGCGGACAACGAATGAAAATGTGTATCAAATGCCTGGACCTTCAGAAGGCGTCAAGGGAGCGCAACAGATGTCGCCATGAAAAACTACCGAGCAAGTGCTCCATATGCGATTATCCTTCTTATATGCATAAGCTCATTCTGGACAGGATTCGCAATGCTCTAAAATGTGATACAGAGATATTCTCTACCGAGTACCTGGGATGCGACATTTGCACTTACATTGGTCACATCCAGGCCCAATTCAGAAATGGTATGTGCTGAGGGAACAGGGGGCAGTGGCAATTTGACTATAAAATCCCGATTAAATATCGCGTGAATGGCGAGTACCCCAGCAAAGAAGTGCAATTAGAAAGGCTTATGCAGCCAATGTGGACCGAGGAAAATCAGTCCAAGGGCATCCGCTTCATCTCCGAATAAACTATAGTTTGTTGTGTTGATCAACACATTAAAACAAAATGGAAGCATGCCTATGTGTTGCTGTACTCCTACCGTACGCTCTGATCATACTCATCTTCTTCCGCTATCGACATGTAATAAAAAGGATGTCTCGCTGAAATATTTGATGTAGTCGACACACCAGCGCCAGAGCAACGCGACAAACCCATTGACAAACGTCAGGCCTTGAAGGATGCCATACGTAGGGGGCAAAAGCACTTACTACCGAAAAAGTGTACCGAAGGGTTTATCGATGAAGCCTCACCCGAGGCTATAGAAAAGATTCACACCGAGTTCGTTCAACGTGAACTCCAAGAGAAAGGTGAAAAGACAGCCAAAGCCCTATCGTCACAAGCTATCAGCATGTATACCAAAGTTGTAGCACGTGTGGTGCAGCTTGACAGCGCAGAGGCTCTGTCGAGAGATATTGAAGATGACCCCATCATCAAGGACTCCATGGCTGATTTAGGTCTACTCTTCTACTCCGCTTTTGGAAAGTTTCTAACACCCCTTCTGCTGGCTGTACATACTGTAAATCACTGCCAAATACCTATGTCCAAAGTGGTTTGAAGAGAGAGCTGAGGAAGAACAAGAGAATAATGGGAAACAGTCTATCAAAGATATCAATGGATAATTATGAACTTTATGAAAGAGTAAGCAACAAGGCTCTATCTCTAATCAAAGCCTCTGCCTTGCGCTATTCGGATTGGTGCAGTATGACAGGGGATTTGAGCGCGCATGGTCCAGAAATTTTGACTACGCCGGCGGCTCGATTCCCACCGCACGTCTGTATTTTGGAGATAGGGTCCTATAAGAATGCGATAAGAACGTCTGGCAGATGCGGTTTGAAAGCCGGCTAGGGGGGAGTGATTCTTATACGTCTTAGCCTTATAAGAAATGATCGAGGAACCTAACCAAGTTATAACCAAGAAGAACGAGGGCCGTGTTGCTGCCGGCAAGAGACTTGTGGAATGGAATCGCAAGGACAAGCTGGAGAAGAAGAAGAACTTGGGCAAAAGTACTTCCCAAGAGGGCCAGGAACTTACCGAAGGTCCCGCCAAGTCCACAGGCAGTGTATATATCTATGGTGCTGGAGGTGCAGCCATTCTACTCTTTTGCTTGGGAACCGGTCTCTATTTTTTCTTTCAAAAACCTCCCGCTCCGCAGCATGACGCGAAGAACACAGATATCCCCCGGCCTGATCGTTCAAAGGCTCCGCAGGGGCATCACCCCAACATTAACGATCACGATCTTTTCAAGATGAAATAACTCTTTAATAAACATGTCTACAAACGTGACACCGCAGCAAAAGGAGATTATCGATATGATATACGAGACAGTGGTTGATCTAGGCTTTACATTCGCCTATGCCATGGCTGGGAAGAAATTCCTCGGGATCTCGAGCCCTAGCACAAAAATGGACACCAACGACGTGATGAAGATGGTGGTCTACTTTACAGCAGGTAGAGGTTCAAGGGAGATGGCGGTAGCAAAAGGTTGGATCCCTGCATCTATCGTTCCAAAACCCAAGTATGCCCCCTACAAGGTTCATGTGTACCCCAGGCACACATGAAGAATAAATGCTAGACATCGTTAAAGATCCGTGCACGAGCATCTTTGCAGGACCTACGGGTTGTGGGAAAACTCAGCGCGTCCTCGATCTACTGGAGAGCGAGTACAGGGGGCACTTTCACAATATCGTGATCCTCTGCCCCACTCTCCGCTGGAATAGCACTTACTTGGAGAGATCCTCGCTGTGGAAAGATGACTACGTGTTCCTTATAGAGCCTAAGGAGCAGCTGTTCGATTGGATCCAAAAACTGTCGGAGCTGCTTGCGGGTGAAGAGACCCTCTTCATCATTGACGACATGATAGCCGACGAGACTCTGGACAAGCGTTGACAACCCCTGCTCGAGCTCGCCATCAGTGGTAGACACAAGAAGCACAGTTTATGGCTACTCACGCAGTCATATACGGCTCTCCCCAAGAATTTGAGGAGGCAGGAAAAGCAGTTGTTCATGTGGTATCCCCATATCCGATCGGACATGAAATTGATCGATGAGGAAACGAACATGATCTCCGATTGGGAGAATATCAAGACCGAGTTGAAAAAGTACAAGCACGCTTGCTTGTACGTGAGGCTGGAGCACCCCAGGAGTTGGAAGATTTTGAAGTGAGCGACCACCCAACACGATCCCCCAATTCCAAAACTATAAGATAAAATGTCTTGTGTCAAAAAATTAATAGAGAGGCTTGGGGAGCAGCGCAGGTTAATCAAAGAAAAGGACGCGACCATCGCGGTGCAGGAGGGTGAGCTCGAAGATATGGACCAATACATTACAACACAGTCCCGGGAAATTGATAGCCTTCGAAAAAAGGTTCGTACCGCGCGCGCGCAAGATCCGGGGGAAGACAATGTGACCGTAATTTATCGCAAGCATAGCACGCAGGATGATGACGCGTATTATCATTTTCCATACTATTCCGAACGTGCTAAAAGACGTGATATCCCCAGCATAAGGAGTTGGCTCAAGGAGAACTACCCAAACGGTGAGGAGATTGTTGTCATCGATAATCCCAACGGTATACAAAAATTTAACCGATTAGAAGAGGAAGGGCGTGTGGAGCTGTGCAAAAAGCCACTTTAAGCTTCGACCTAGATGTCCCGGCATTAGAAGACCAAGTCGCAGTTTTGTAGCTCTTGCGAGCCACAAAAAACACGCCTGATAATGCTGCTTGACCACTTCAGCAAATGTTAAAAGGTACTGAAATATCAAAGAAAAAAGATGGAAGAATATGTACAGAGCCGACAACTTAGAAACCTTTACGATATTCGGGTGCCTGTGCTGCGATGCTGCATCAAGGCAGGATCTAGCGTTGGCTATTGCTCTACTTGTCTGGAAAATTTTAGATTTAGAAATGGAAAGTACTACGAGGGGTTTGAATATCCAGATGATGACGAGCTTCTAGAGAGAGTAGCATCGGCTGAAAAGCCGTGGGCAACAATTCCCTGTGAGGAAGAAGATGAGGGGCTCGAGGTTGATATTGAAGACCTGGGTCTACATATCGTCTCAGGTGAGGTGAACAAGTGGGGCATGCTCTGCTACGAGATCATCAAGGATAAGGATCTGAAGCTCTCGGATTTGGCGGACTTGGAGAAAATTGGCGACATACTCAATATTCAAGTCGAGGATAGAGCATTGGTTGACATCATCAACCTTGATAGCGAGCCCAATGTCATCAAGGGTATCGTCTATGGGTACCGGTTCTACACCTTGCATCCTTTGGACTATATAGTCTGAATGTGACGAAGACATCATGGGGTTTTTGACCTTCCTTTAACCCGGCATGGCATGCCGGGTTCTGACCACGTAGCTCAAGGCGTGTGTTCTCCACCATGTTAAGCGCTCTACAGGAGTAACGCAGTTCCGGCTCCACAGGAGTAACACAGTTCCAGGAGTAGTTTTGTAGCTCTCACAAGCCACAAAAACATTTACCACTCTTTGACATGCTCCGGAGGTACTTCAACACCCTCCGGTATTAGCATGAGCTCTTCCGCCACAAAACTCCGATCAGGCCCACCCGCCAGATAGTATAACAACCTCGACCCTGTCACGATACGGTCCAGTCTATACTTTTTCTTGCTCCACCAAGCGTCGGTCGCGCGTCTTTTAGCGTCACCGTGCTCTTTTACAGGTTGCAGCAAGTACAAGTATAAGCCGTCATCGGGTAGGGGTTTCTCTTCAGGGTGCTGTTCACTTTTCGTAAGCGGGACTTCATCCAGCTTGATGGCTTTCGAGGGCTTCATGTCGATCTTGCTATTGTTCATGCTTTTCACGATAGTGTACAAGTGTTTGACCCATGTGGTACTAGTTTCGTCAGAGGCAAGCTCTTGCGCATCTTGGGGCTTGAACAATCTCTGCGCGAGCACCTTGTTGTAGGCCTCAACAAAAGCCGTGAAAGTATGGTGGTACTTGGTAGTTGCGCGCTTGAGTTCGACGCCCTTGCCCTCTAGCAGCTTCGTCACATCTGACTTGAACTCACTACCGTTGTCGCATTGGAAGGTTTTGGGGTATCGTAAAGGTCCAGCTTTGTAAATGTCCTTGATCATCTCGGGAACTTCGCTGGCTTTCTTGGTTCTCAAGGGTCTCGCCACTTTGTAGCGTGAGGCCACATCGATGCCTGTGAGTATGTATTTATAGGTGCTACCATAGAGTTTGTCATGCGGCATGTAGAGCAAGTCAAACTGATGCATCTCGTTAGGCTTCGTGATGGTGAAGTGCGGGTAGTCGATCTTTTTGGGGCCTTTGATATGTCTGAGCCAGAGCAGTTGACGAGTTATCCAATGAGTCACCCTCTTTTTGGAGAGACTACTCTCCTCGGAGAGCAATTTGATAGCTTTCCGTCCAGTCCAGAGATGTTCCGGGGTATAGTAGATACTGCTTAGCTTTTCAGCTTCCTCCTTGGTAAATAATTTTGACATGCCTTTATATTATACATGTCAAAACCTTGCCCTGGTACCTTACATATACCTGTAAGCCACGAAACCCAAAAAAGCCAGTGACCCCACGATGAAAGTCAGCTCACCGTCCTGCTGCTGTTTGGAAGGTATATAATAGTCCGAGAGCTTGGGGGCTTTCTCGATCGTTGCGATATAATACTCTCGCATGCATTCATCGAGTTCTTTCAAGCTCTCACCCGCTTGACGCTGCAGCTCCCGCTGCTTGTTATACCAGTCCAATTTGGCCTGTCTGTCCCGGACCCATTGTGCTTGAGCTGCTTGAAGCTGTTCGATCGCTTTATCATGCCTCTTCCTCTCAGCAGCCTCACCATGCCCTGAGAGTTTGGAGAATAGGAAATTACTTCCGGAGAATGCCAACGCATTAGTCGCGGCACCTGCAACAAGAACACCGATTGTCGCCATGCTTTAATATCGGGAGAATAGGTTAAATAAGAACACGTGTTTACAATATATCTCTGTTTATCTCTTTCTCCCTATTCACTATCATAACTCTCGTGTCATCAAAATCGTCCCTCTTCTTCTGCCCAAGTCCTCTCCATCGTCGATGTCTTTACGACATTACATCTTCCCCTTCGCTAGACGATATGCACGTAGTCCGTATCTAAATGTAACAAAACAACAGCAGCCAACGTTCATATAAAATGTCAGGGGTTTTGACTGCTGAACTAACTTTCTTTAACATAATGTCTTATATGGTCCTAATATTTACACATGGATAGTGTTAAGTATTTCCTCCACTGGTGAACTGGTCTTCTTGATCTGGTGGGATAAATTTTGCGATTTTGGTTGGGCGGTGTATAGTTTCTGAATGGAGGTTTGTTTGCGGGTTGCGATACTGGAAGTTGTGGCTCTATGGCGATGTCTTCCTCCTCCTTTACAATGATAGGAGTTGGTGCAGTTGTCGGGATACTTTTAAAATGAGAAATATTTCTTGTGATGTTGGATGAGTCAATTTCCGATTGAGCGGTAACCATTGTGTCATTTATTTTCGTAACTCTGTAGGGTTGTATACTGTAAGGAGTGGAAAGCTTATTGTACTTCAGTTGCTTGACAATGACACGGTCTCCTTCACATAACGATGGTTCTTTCGTATGTCGACGTTCATCTGCGTACTGTTTGTTCTTTATTTTGGCCGCTTTGTCATTGTCAGTGGCTATTTGTTGCTGGTTTTCGTATGTTAGTTTGTTGTCTATTGATGGTATTGAGTAACTAATTTTTCTATTGAACATCAGTGTTTCAGCTTTGGTACTCTTGAGAAATTCCACCTCTGGAAACTTAGATCTTTGGTCGATCACGACAAATATCCTGTGGGAAATGGTCCAAGAAAATCAATGTTCAAAGTTTCCCAAACTTGTTCTGGTATATCCATTATTCTGATAGGCGCATCTGCTCTTGTTGGTGTAACAGCTTGGCATGGAATGCAGTTTGAAATTTTCTTTTCAACCATATCGTCTATTCCTGGAAAATAAACTTTCGATCTGAGTAACTCTTTTGTTTTCTGAACACCTTGGTGTCCTTGATGAGCTAATGTAACAGCAATGTTATGGTAGCATTTTGGCAAGATAATGCGTCTTTGTTTTAAGACAATGTCTTTGTTGTTCGATACGGTGAGTTCGTGTTTGAACTTGCGGTAATGCTTCAGCTCGTCTAGTTCTTTGCTACTTAAATCAGGGTAGTTAGTCGGTTTGTCTAGTAGGTGCCAGTTGTTCTTTTCTATAATACTGGCTAGATGTTGACATATTTTATCTTGTGAAGTTTGTGTTTTAATATCGTCTAGGGTAATCGCTTTTGGACACGCATATGTGGCTGTAAAGTTTACATATTCTTCTATACCGTTGCTTTTTTTGTCGTCGCTGAAGGTGTGAGGGTGTCTGCTAGCGTAATCTGATATGTTTTCTGCACTCTTTACATGTTTTATTGTGAAGTTGTAACCTTGAAGTCGAAGTGTTAGTCGCTCGATTCGCAGAGGTATCGTGGATTTTGGGTTATTTAAGAGATTGACTAATGCTTTATGGTCGTTGAATATGGTGAACTCTCTACCGATTAAGTACAAGCGATTTTTTTCGCATCCGTAAACGATGCTTAAACATTCTCTTTCGATTTGTGCATATTTTATTTCAGTTTCTGTGAGGGATTTGGATGAATAAGATATAACCTTAACATCATCTTTACCCTTGCTTTTCTGCAACAATACGGCGGATATACCATATGGGCTAGCGTCTGTAAACATAAATGTCTCTTTGTTTTCATCAAAATATGCTAAGCAGGATTCACTACTCAAAGCGCTTTTCAAAGTAGCAAAGGCATGTTCACATTCGGATGTCCATTTCCATTCGGCTTTCTCTTTGATCAATTGTCTAAGTGGATAAGTTATTGTACTGTAGTCCAGTATGTATGTTTGCATGTAGTTGGTGAGTCCCAAAAAGCTTCGAAGTGACTTGACATCTTCGGGTTGAGGCATGTTTGTAATGGTTTCAATTTTCTTTGGGCTTGGTTTCATACCTTCTTCTGAGAAGATATGCCCAAAAAATTCTAAATTGCTTTTGCAGAATACACATTTTTCCAGGTTCAATGTGAGTCCTTTCTCTTCGAAACGTTTTAACACCTTGTTTAAAATAACGTCGTGCTTTTCTTGAGATTTTGCGAATATAAATAAATCGTCCGCAATATTTTCAACTCCATTGATGTCTGCTATTAAGGATCTAAGCACATGTTGCATTTCTTCCGACGCGGAGTTCACGCCAAAAATCAGGCGGGTGTAACGTTTTATTCGAGTTTCGGATTGGAAAGCGGTGATAGGTCGTGAATCTTCGGATAATTCCAGTTGATGAAAAGCACTTCGCATGTCTAACTTGGTAAATACTTTTGAGCCACTTAGCTTGATTTTTAAATCCTCTACGGTGGGGGTTGGATATCTTGTTCGGTTAATCTCATATCGAGACAAATTCGTACTCCTCCCTCGGGTTTGGGAACAATAACTAGCGGATTTAACCATGGCGTCGCTTCGTTTGTGACATCTTCTATTATGCCTGCTTTCTCCATTTTGGCGATTTCTGCATTGACTCGCTTTCGTAAAGCAAAAGGTATGCGTCTTTCTTTTTGCGCTACTGGGGGTACGTTGTTATCTATGTGAAGATGCACTTGATAGTCCTTCAGTTTTCCGATTTTCTCACTAAACACGGTATCTTTATAACTTTCTAAAACTCTGCGGAGGTGTGTTGGAATGTTTTCTTTTGATTTTAGTTTATCAGGTGCTTTGTAGTTTGGCTGCATGCTTCGCTGATTTTGTAAAGAAAAAACTTGTTTCTTCATCTGAATGACGTCAAGATCAACTGCTGTTCGGCCTGATAATAGGTTTCTATGGGAAGTGTCGATCACGAAAAATGGCGCGTTAATCATTTTAGAGGTGGTTTCTACTAAGAGGTTAACGCGTCCTAAAACTTTCAAATTTGAAGTGTCACTTCCGTACGTTACGACGCTTGTTTTTGTTTTGAGTAGATTTAATTTTTTTGGAAGGCGTTCGTTTAACTGATTGAAAGTACGCAATGTGAGAATGTTAATGCTAGCTCCTGTATCGACTAGAAAATTTACTTTTACTCCTTCTAATTTAACAACAGTATTGAAATCAGAATTTTGCTTACTATTCTTATAACTGTGGTTACTGTTACTTGTGTTTTCTGTGCTATCGAATGGAGAATTCACAACATCAGACGAATAAGACACAGTACTAATCACAGGATGTTCACAATCATACAAAGTTTGGATAGAAAATAACATTTCATCATCACTTTCAGCTTCAAGGGTATTTTGCATAGCAGAAAAATCGTTTAACGGCGAATGAGTAACGTTATTCAAGGGCTGTCTTGATTGGTAAAAGGATCCCCTCCCCAGACGTGCTCGGGTGTTTTGATGTCGATATGTTTTGGTTCTACAACATTTTGAAAAGTGACCCTGGTTTCCACATGCGTTACAAATTTGGTTTTCAGCAGGGCATCTGTTTTGATGGGGAAATGGTCCATCACAACGATAACATTTAGCATTTTGAGGTCGGCCTCTTTTACTCATTCCTCGTTGGTTTAAAGAATGTGGCTTACCTCGGCGGTCGCTGTAAACCGACCGCAATTCGTTGATTCGCTCTGTATCGTTCGCCTGTGCTTTTTGAAGAACTTCTGCTTGCTGTATGGTGCTTTCTAAAGTCTTTCCTGTCACCAGTATTTCTTCCAAGGTTTTATCAGGATTTCTGAAGCTATATAAACGTAACTTGTTGTTAGTAGTAGAAAGTTCAATCTGTCTTTTGATTTCCAAATTTTTATCGTGAAAGTCACATTTTACTGCTTGTTCTTTTAATCGTATAAAATACTGATGTATCGTTTCATCTTCCTGCTGTATCATATTGCGAAATAAATATGTTTCGTAACTTTTATTTACTTGTGGTTCGAAGTGTTTTTCTAACGCCGCGATGACATTCGGATATGTTACATCTTCTTCGCGTTCAGGCTTAACATTTTCATATATTTCATACGTGCTATCTCCAACGTAGGTCAACAACATAGCTAGTTTTTGAGACTCATCTGTGACACCAATAGCGTGACACAAAAGTTCAAATCTTTGTTTATACTTCTTCCAGCGCGAACTGAGTGTAGACACATCTTCTGTGGAAAACTCTGGAAAGGTTGGCAGATTAAGATTTCGAACAGCCATCGCAAGTGCATAAAAATTTAAAATTACTTCACAGATAAGAATTAAATCTTGTCGAATTTAATCTTGTCGAATTTAATCTTCGTCTGTTATTCCCTTCTCCTCGTCGCCAGTTTAATATCGGGAGAATAGGTTAAATAAGAACACGTGTTTACAATATATCTCTGTTTATCTCTTTCTCCCTATTCACTATCATAACTCTCGTGTCATCAAAATCGTCCCTCTTCTTCTGCCCAAGTCCTCTCCATCGTCGATGTCTTTACGACATTACACATGCTTTATCTAATACTCCACTCCGTGGAATCGCCCGTCTAGGATGTTGCGCTGGGCGTCTTGCAGCAAGTACACATAGCACTTGAAATCCCCGTTACTTCCGTCAGCTTTCTTGGTCATATGGAGGGTTATACCATCACTTAGCCTCTGCAATGGTCTACCCGATCCATGCAGGGTATTATCTGGAGAGCTTCGAAAATCGATGAAGAGGGCGTATCTTTCAGTCATGAACTGCCCGATCGTGACCTCACTGTCATGGCTACCGAACAATTCAAAGACTTGTTAAAGATGATCCTTTGGTAGCATGGCGTGGCTGTATAGCTCGTTAGGCTCACCTTCGACCGTAATCGAGATTCTTTCGATCTTGGGGTTGTAGAACACCTCGTTAGCACCCGAGTAAGCTTTGACTTTTCCAGGGTCTACGAACAGTAGTAACACCCCCTTCAGGCTCTTTGCGGGTGTATCGATCTGGAGGTTATATGAGGTATCAGACTTTTTAATAGTGACCACCTTGCTACGGAGTACCCTTTCATAGGGCAGCGCGAGTCTCGAATATCGTGACATCATAGCACTGCTAAGCCCCTCATGGTGCACCTTGTCAAACTCTAAGGCAATGTTGATAATCTTATACTGGGCATCCGCTGGCTTGGCTGCCGTGCTCCCTGATGCCGCTGTGCCTGCATCTTTGATCACGTCGCCATACCCTGCAAAATGCAGGACGAATTGTAGCCTGTCATAGAGTCCTCCCCGGTAAAACGGCAGGTCTTTCGTCGGCTCAAACATCTTGCCTAGCGGTATACAGAAAGTATTACCATACGCTGCCACGATCGCTTTTTCCTCATCTGTCTCAACATGGTCCGTTGCTTTTACCTGGAGGGCCCTGATGGTGCCATCGTTGGGGTTGATGCCTTCCAGAATGAGGTTGTTCTCTCTCTGAAACTTGGGCAGCCAGAGATCTCCATAGGTAGCGAGCACATTGAAGTCGCTAATGTTCTGCACCTTGTTGCCGTTCAAAGTGATACGTAAATTCCGCACCAGGGCCTTGCCAATGTTGCTGACGATGGTTCTCTTCGTATTCGTACCCTCAAGCTCCAAGTTGAAAAGGAGCTTGAGAGAGCCTGGGAAAATGATATCGTCCCGCCCCATGTTTGGTACATCCACGTACAAATCTTCATTCTGGTTGATGGTACTGGGGACGTGACTTACTTTAACACGCTGCTTTTTGCCTTTCATGCTGTGCATCGTCTTGACCTCTGCATCGGGATTTAGTTTAGTTCCGTACATGTTACTCATGGTTTATTATTAGGTTCTTGCGGGTTGAATAAAATGGCTGATAATCCAGCATTCGAATTAGACGATTTTACACCGGAGGAAAACATTTCAGACGACGCGGGGCAGGAGAGTACTTTCAGTAGGCCTGAGGACCTACCCCATCAGCCTGATGCTCTAGCGCCAGAAGAGCAGGGTCAACAAGACATCATGACAAGGCAGAGGGGAGAGCTTCTAAGATCTAGAGTTGATAGCCTTTACGAGCATCTTGAGGCGTTGGGGCAGCCGATCGCAAGATTTTACAACGAGTTTAAGACAGAAGGGAACCAGCTTCTTTTCGATGATGTAGGGCTCACGAAAATGAATGGTGAGCTCAGGAGTGTTGGCGAGATACGGAGGAGTTTAGGGGCAAAGCGCTTGCGAGATATGGGGTTTACCGCCTATACTACACCAAACAAGGGCAGTAGGGCATCGGCCCAGAAACTTATGAATGAGATCGTTCATATTGAGGAAAGGGCTGATGATATCGAGACGCTGCCGCTGCTCGGGAATGTTCTAGACGAGACGGAGAGCCTTATCGAAGATAATTCCTTTGACAGGGATGGAACCTTCACGGAGCGTGAAAGAAGAGGGCTCAACCTCGAGCTTCAAACGCTCCGGGGCAACCTTAGGCACCTCAAAAGCAAGATGATATTTTACGATAGCGAGATCGATAAAGCGGAAGCCAAGGTGAAGAGGCTCGAGAGCAAGAAGGCCACACCTGGAGTATCTGAAGGGCAGCTAACCATCTGGAATGAAGACATCGCGAAGGCGAATGAAGAGATAGAACAGCTAAAGGATAAGAAGGAAGAAGCACGAAAAGCGCACGGTTTACTTTCCTCAGGCATCCAGAGCCAACTGAAAGGGATCAAGGAGACTCTTATGAAAATCGCCGGAGAAGACACGTCACTGCGGGAAAAGCTCGGGATCTTGTTCAAGGAACAAGGCTTGACTAAGTGCCGCTGGGGGTGGGAAAGGTTTTGTACGGAAACAGCTTGAAAGACTCGGAAAATTCCTGAAGTATCTAGCAGGTAAGGCCGGTGCAGCACTACCAGGGATCATAGGCAGCGTTGTGTCGTTCTTCTTCCGAGTAGCAGCGAAGGTTGTCGAATTCGTAGCCAAGCACTTGTACATGGCCATCGCTGCTGTCGTCGCTTTCGTTGTCGCGTATGTTGGGAAGGGTAGCAGCGCGGATCGCAGTTCCAAAAAATCATAGGGCGGCTATCATCTAGTGTTGGGTGTGGACTCCGGAGTCCACACCCAACCAATCAAATTTAGACCTATTTTTTCAGCAAAATATAGGCAAGGATGAGGCCTACCCCTGTTGTAACCAAGGCAGCTTTGTTATCCTCATGCGGATTTTGGTCGGCATTTGGGGTGGGGTTTAGAACCCCTCCTCCCTTTGAGGCACGGCTAGGTGTAGTTTTCTTGGATTCGATCGAGCCTTTCACCGATTCCCCCGCAGCGGGGGAACCGCCAGACGATCTTGGAGTGTTCTCCTGCGGTGCCGCCATGCGATTAATATCAAGGTTAACACCGATGGAGAAGTACTCTTTGCTGATGAGGATTTTGTTCGTGAAATTCTAAATATTCCCGATATGAAGGCCCATATCACTAGGAATCATGTATACGCCATGCGCCACCGTGAAATCGACCTTGCTACGTGCATACTTGAGCACATTTTGGAATCGCTTTATTTCCTCACCCCTGTTACTAGGTCGGAGGATCAGCGCTTCAAGGGTCGTCAAGTACAAGCGTTGGGCATCGATCGAACTACCCTGGTCGCCAATAATGCTTGACCTCGCGTTGGCTTGACTCTCCAGGATGAGATAGGCGTATAAACGTACACTTTGAGATAGTCTCTCTATACCAATACGTGTTAAACCTTGGGAGGTCTCTATAATCCATCGACTCCAAGAGTCCTCATCGAGATAGCTAGGACCCGAGCCGGGGTAGTCCTCTCGATGGGCTTGCCAACTACTGAAGAGGTTTTCATTCCTCCACTCGCTCTCGCTGTCGCTGACACCAAATTCACGTGCAAGATGCTGGAATTTTTGCTCATTGAAAGGGTTGTTGAGACGTTGAAATCTATCCGATCCCGGTAAAGACACCTCGATCTCCGCCAGGATTTTGCGGATCTGAAAATAGACGTGGAAGAGATAAACTGCACGAACCAAAGGTTGCGCAGCAGTGAGATGCTGCATGGAAATACCGCAAGCGGAAGTTGCGCAGTAAGTGGCAAAGTTGAGTTGTATAGACCAGATACTGAAAGGGTGACTCTGCCACACTCCAACGGCTGTACCCTGGAGCTTGTAGTCGACAAAGATGTTCGGGAACTTTGCCGTAAATGAGGACCCTTGAGCGTCAATGACAATGCTCTGAACCGAGAGTTGCTCACCCTTGAGTCTTTCCAAATATCGCCCATGATTAGGTGCATACTTTGCCTTGGGATTATAGCTGTAGATATTCATGTTTCTTTAAAAGAAACATGAGACAACTGTATGTTACGGATATAGAGAAGCCGGTAGTTTTCAAACCTCATCTGGGGGAGGGTACGAGGATCGCTCTGAAATCCATTAGTATCAGGGGGACTTGGCTCAATGTGTTTGACGTCATGAGCCTGAGGATATTTAAACAGGAAGCGGGCGCAATATTGAAGGTGCATATCAAGATCGAAAAAGGATTATATCGGGTTGAGGATCTCGCGGCTATAATCAATAATCAAGCCGGGGATAAACTCAAAGTGTCTATCCTTAGAAACGGCATGTCAAGGATTAGTGTTAGCACGGGCTATAAGGCAATAATGGATCGAAAGCTGGGAGATATATTTGGTTTGGATAATGATATTGCCCTAGAATTACCCGCGGGGGACTATGACGGATCATACAGAACAGACGTGTACCAGCGACTACGACTCAAGTGTACGCAGATTGATCAGGAGCACAGCTTGTTTAATGGTGAGAAATCGGATATATTGGTCTCGCTCCCGACCAAAGAGCTAAATGATTGGGGGGACATGTTGACGTGGAGTTTTGATAGCCCCGTGTACCTCCCTTTGAAGGGATCCACAGATCGTTTGGAGTTCATGCTAGCGGATGAATATCACGATAGGAACATTTTGTTTACAGGCCTAACGATGCACTTGCTCATAGAATAAATGACAGAGATTACAAAGCTTTATCCGAGCTTATCACCGAGTGCACCCGATGAGCTTGATGAAAGCCAGGTGTACAGACTGCGCAAAATCGAGGAGGTAGAGCAGTATCTCCGCAATGAATCAAAAGAGCGGGATAGGCTCGCTAAAAAGTTCAAAATGCATGGTACGTGGGTTAGATTCACTGACCATGGATTATTGGCTATAAGTGTCATCACTTCGGGTGTTGGCATTGGTAGCATGCTCTCGGGGATTGGTGTACCGCTCGCCGTAGCCATGGGTGGTATCACGATCGCCGTAGGACTAGGGCAAGCAGGTCTGCGGAATGCGGGGAAGAGGCTAGATGTCAAGTCAAAGAAACACGAGAGCATCAGGCTACTCGCGGGGACTAAACTCAACTCTGTTGTCGACCTCATCAGCAAGGCCGTGGAGAATGGGGTGATCAGCGACTATGAATTCAGCTTGATTATGCAGGAGAAGAAAAAATACATGCTGCTGAAGGAACAAGTCCGTCAACGAACGAAACAAGCCGTGAATGCCATCAATGATCGGGAGCGACAGCAGCTTGTCGCGAAGGGGCGTGAGGAGGCGAAGGAGGAGCTTATGAAAAAATTCAATCTGTACAGCATGTAAGCGGTATTTAGATGAGCCACCTGAATATTCGTAGTCTAATATGTTGTTCAACATACTAGAAGGCGATTACTTCCCCGCTATCTAGATCGAAGGGAAGTACTTCCCCACTATCTCGACCGAAGGTCATGAAGCCATCATACACTACACGTTTCTTCCTCTCGGATAGCTTTCGCGCATACTGCTCTAGGTTCTTCTCCCAGGCTATGGTAACGCATGGTTCGCAATAGGGACCGTCCGTTTGCATTGAGGCGTCCTTATACTTCACCTTTCGGATCGCTTCAATAAGGGCGGCCTTGTTCATGGCTAAAATATTTCGGACCTTTAGCGCTTTGGCTTCCCTTCTTAATTCGGTAACGAACATGTTTTTATATAGTTGGAGAACAACTATATAACGCATTTTTTTAATCTATTCCAAAATAGGAGTCCTTGTTGTCACTCTCGTCATCCGAATCGCAAAGGTAGCGGGTAGTATGTAATGTTACGGTTTGATACTTGCACTCATCCAGATAGATCTGCATTTGATAGTTTGAGCCTTGTTTGTAGATGCCGGATAGTTTTAGAATGGCTTGGCACTCGCAGCTTTCCCCTAACGGGACTTTTCCGGAATGAAAGTCCGTTTTGACTTTGCCATCCCATTCCTTCACCTTTGCCGTAATGTATTTACCCCGTTTCACAGGTTGGGTGGCAAAGGTTTGTAATTTCAAAGCTTGTACCATGGTCATGATACTATTAAACTTCTCCAACCATTCGGGGTGATTAGAGATGTCGAATGACATGGTGAGTGCCGATGTCTCGTTATAGCGCGAGGCACCTTTTGAATAGAGCTTCTTGGGTGTTATGATTGCCAAATATCGAATCTTGCCACCATTTTTATAGCCAAGTACGGTGCGCTCATCTTTACCTCTGTTGGTCGGAACGGGATCGCTTAGCACGATATTATCAGTATTGACATCTTTGATATTTAATGGAGCAGCCGTGGCATAAAAGTCTCGCATATTTACATTCTCAGTACCAAATTTAAACATCCCTTTATTTTGATAATATTGGGGTCCAACTAGAGTTTGGAACATGGACAGTAGCCGCCATTGTACGTAATGTATAAGTAATAGCAGGACCAGCACAGCATTTTGCCTTGTATAAGAAGCCTCCGTTGGCATTGCAGGCATCGGTCGTACTCATCTAGGATCACTTCACACTCGTCACATTGTTCCTTCATCGTTTATTTGACCCCTCCATAATATTTCAAGGTCCTTCTTTTCATCTTCCGCAAAACACCAGTGTATAACTCTATCGGGATGCCATGTTATTGGAGCCAACTCATCCCTAATTCTAGCCTTTGTCGCTTTCCGCTGACGATAGTCCTCGACCAGTCGGGGATTCTCCGGAACCGCCCTGTTGCACATGTCCTGGTCAACGAACCAATCCGGAACATATTTGAGCGTCCAGGGATATCTCTCCACCGCCCTGGTACACATATCCCGTGTCTTGATATGATCCGGAACAGATTTGAGCGTCCAGGGGTATTCTTGAACTGCCACAGTGCACATTTCCTGAGTCTTGAAAGAGTCTGGAACAACACCGAGTAGCCAGGGCTCCTCCTCAACCACCCTTGTACACATTTTTTGTGTCTTGATATGATCCGGAACATGCGGCAGTGCCACAGGATCCTCATAAACCGCCCTGTCGCACATTTCCCGGGTTTTGAATTGCTCCGGAACAAACTGCAGCATCTCGGGTTCCTCTCGAACTGCCCAGGTACACATTTCCTGTGTCTTGAAATGATCCGGAATATCCTCGAGCACCCAAGGGTTCTCACGAACTGCCATGATGCACATTTCCCGCGTTTTGAAATGGTCAGGAACAAACTTGAGCATGAAGGGCCACGCTTGGGCTGCCCTGCCGCACATTTCCTGTGACTTGAAATGATCCGGGACATCCTCGAGCAGCACGGGATACCTCTCCACCATCCTGTTGCACATGTCCTGGTCAACGAACCAATCCGGAACATATTTGAACAGCCAGGGATACCTCTCCACCATCCTGTTACACATTTCCCATGCATTGGAAGACATTTTATTGTGACTCCGGCCTCAAATAGCACGGTCTGGGTTTGAATAGGGGGACTCACCCCCTACTCAACTGCGCATGCTCGAATTTTTGTTGATGTCAGCATTATTACTTGACAGCTGTGCGCATGCGTCGGAATTATCGGTTTCGGGATGCTATCGGGGATTGGGGATTTCGGGATTCGGATTGGTTTCGGGGATTAGGGATTTCGGGATTTCTGGCACTTTTTTTGTTGTTGTTGTGCCGTTGTCGTTGTCTGTGCCAGAACATACATTTTCCTATCTCTAACATAGTATAACAACTTAACATAAAAATGGATGATAACGCATCTTTTTTCGATATATTTAACTCTAACTTAACATTGAACGACATTTTATATATTTTATTTTATATCAATAAAAATATAAACTTAGGCAGCGTTTACATGAGCCCGGTAGTGAAATTTACCCGTGGTGAGTTTTCAAACCGGGCTGAAATCAACGTCTGTTTACATGACAAAAAATGAAATCACCCGTAGTGAGTTCGGGTGATTTCACTTGGCGCACATTTAAAGATGGCAGCCGCAAATCACGATGTTCAATAAAAGAATTGTACCGAATGTACTCATGCATGTGTGAACAGAAAACACTCTAATTCGAATAAAAATTTATGTTTATATATTATAGGATTATTTGTCTTAAGTCTTTTGTTAATTTTTAAGAAAAAGAATGTATTTGTGATTTAATATTCTTCTTTTTTTCTGACCTTAATTTTTTTGTCCAATCGCGTCGAAGCCTTCATAATGTTCTTAACATGTTCTTAATTTTTGGGGTTTTGAAGCCTTCCGTTCTTATAAACTTTGTTCTTATAAAAAAAACAACGTGTATAAGTCAATACATCAACCACGTTCAGGAAATAGGACTGGTGGTGGTACATGTCTCTTTATACACAACTCTATTAATTATAAATTAAGAAGTAACTTGAGTATAAATACTGACGACTGTGAATGATTAACCGTTGAACTTATAAACAAAAACACTAGAAATATAATCGTAACTGTTATGTATAGAAAACCTGCTGGAATCTTCAAAGAATTTAAACGACACTTTAAATCACACCTCACTAAACTAGATCACTTAAATAAGCACATTTACATTGCCGGAGATCTAAATTTAAACATTCTTGAATATACATCAAATAATGAAGTAAAAACCTTTGTAGATACGCTCCTTCAACATAATCTTATTCCAACAATAACCAAACCTACGAGAGTGACTTTGACATCTGCTACCATAATTGATAACATAATCACAAATAATTTTCATAACAACGAATATCAAACTGGAGTGATTGAAACTGATGTATCTGATCATTTCCCGACCTTCTTACTATCTGATGAGTCTCTCCCTGACAAGTTATCTGCCCCGACAATTTTTAAAAGAGAGATCAATGAATGTTCCATAGAAAAGTTTCGACAATCTCTTTTAGAAGCAAACTGGGAGCTGGTAAGTGAAACTGAAAATTTAAATGGCGCGTACGATGTTTTTTTTGCGCATGTTTATTAATCTTTATGAGAAATCATTTCCTAAAAAAAAAGTAAGTATAAAGACAAGCACTTTAGAAAACCCATGGATTACTAAAGGACTCGTTAAATCATCTAAAAAGAAGCAGCGACTATATATGTTTTTGAAAAAAAGAACTTACACCAATGAAAACAAATACAAGAACTATAAAAATATTTTTGAAAAACTTAAAAAGCGAGCAAAAAATTATTATGCAGATCAAATAGCGAAATCAATAGGGAATACTAAGAAAACCTGGAGCGTTATTAAAAAAATAATTATGGCAAAACCAAAGGCAACATGGAGAAATTCCCAAAACAACTTATAATTGAAAATGAACTTACACTCCAAAAAGATAAAATTGCTAACAAATTCAACGATTTTTTTATCAATGTTGGACCAAAACTAGCTGCTAAAATTCCATCTTCCGCAAAAACACACAGCTCTTACTTAGATACTTGCGATAATCTAATGAGTGAATCTGAACTTACCATAAAAGAAATGCGAAGTGCTTTTTCATCATTACAACCAAACAAAAGTCCAGGGCTTGACGATATTAGTGTAAATATTGTAAAAAGATGTTATGATATTATTGAACCATCTCTATTCTATATCTTTTGTCTTTCCTTAAAGTATGGACAGTTTCCAGACCAATTAAAAAATGCTAGAGTGACACCAATATTTAAATCAGGAGAAAACTCCGATGTCACTAATTATAGACCTATTTCCGTATTGCCATGTTTCTCGAAAGTTCTTGAAAGAATAAACCGTCTCTACGACCATCTAGTACAAAATAATATTTTATATGACAAACAATTTGGTTTCCAAAAGCACCATTCGACGGACCATGCAGTCATAGAATTGGTAAGTGAATTATCGGATCCTTTAATAAAAGGTTGTTTACACTAGGGATATTCATTGATCTCTCAAAGGCTTTTGATACTGTAAATCATAATATTCTTTTATCCAAACTAAAATCTTACGGTGTGCAAAATAACAATTTGAAATGGTTTACAAATTACTTGACTAACCGAAAACAATGCATAGCATACGACGATAAATTGACGCTCTTTCAACTAATAAAGTGTGGTGTTCCACAAGGATCCATTCTTGGACCCTTACTGTTTTTAATCTACATAAACGACTTACACAATTCCTCTAAAATGTTGAGATTTATTCTATTTGCTGACGATACTAATCTTTTTTACTCCCATACTAACATTGTCGATTTATTTAAAACAGCTAACCAAGAACTTGCGCATATAAACGAATGGTTTAAAACAAATAAACTCTCACTTAATATAAGTAAAACTAAATATGTGTTATTCTATAACCGTTACAAAACTGATGATATTCCACTCAAACTACCATCTCTTAAAATTAATAACGTAAACATAAAGAGAGAAGAAACAATAAAATTTCTTGGCGTACTTTTAGACGAATCATTAACATGGAATAAACATATACAAACTCTTGAAAATAAAATCTCTAAAAACTTAGGGATATTATATAAGGCCAAACGATACTTAAATTTCTATTGCTTAAAAAACCTTTATTTTTCTTTTATACACAGCTACTTAACGTATTGTAATATATCCTGGGCAAGTAACAATGTAAATAAATTAAAAACAGTTGTATAATAAACAAAAACATGCTTGTCACATAATTTTTGGTTTAGACAGATATGCACCAACACAACACTTATTTCTTCAAATTGGGGCTTTGAACATTTATCAATTAAATATGCATCAAGTTTTACTTTTCATGTACAAGATGAAACAAAACATAACACCAAAATTGTTTACTAACCAATTTAGTTCAATACAACATAAATATGATACCAGATTTTCAAAAAATAATTATCAAGTGCCAAAGATTTTATTAAAATCTTGCACGTTTTCAATAGCCATAGGGGACCATACCTATGGAATAAATCTTTATCTGATGATATTAAAACAAACTCAACTCTTAATATTTTCAAGAAAAATGTAAAAACAAAATTATTAACGACTGATCTTATAGACATTTGTAAATATTTTTAGATGCACACTCTCACATAGACCTTTGTAAATTCAACTAATCTTTTTATGGAATATATATAGTTAGAATATTGCTTTATTATATTAAGTATTATTTTAACTCTCTCTTTCTTTTTGCTTAACAACGGGGCTTAGTGATAAGGCAATTTGTGCCTTCTTTTTGCTCCGGCCATTTTTGTATATATTACAAGATATTTTAACCTGTAACATTTATATAAGGGCGAAATATACCTATAACCTAAAAAAAAAAAAATTGCAAATACACTATGACACAAAAACAAATATATCCATTGATTTGCATTAATAGTGATAATTATTTGCTCCTCTCAAGCTTACATAAACTTTTTCCGTATTGTGATATTTTTAAATTGGTCTACCATTCATCTAATCATTCAACAAGAAGTAAATCCATTAAACTCCTAGCTAGACCTTCTGTTAGGACTACCTCATTTGGTGTCAAATCTATACGTTACCAATCTATCCCTAATTGGAACAATGTCAACCAACACTTTCACCAATACGACCTAGCCTCTCTCACTCTAAAACAACTAAAAAAGTGCTAAACTTATCTTCTGGATTGTTATAACACTAATTTCTCCACTGCATAAAAAAAGATTTTACTAAAAATTTCTTTTTTGTAGTTTCACATTGCTTATTGCAATCGTTTGATCTTATATAGGTGGCCATCACCTACATTAGTATTTATACTATCTGATGGTCTCCCCGTAGGTATTTATTTAATGTAAAATATACAGTTATCTCACACGAGATAAATACTACTACTACTACTAGTGTGAGTCATCTGGTACTAACTCTATCCTTTGTGATGATATTTATAAGATCAGCTCCCCACTTCTTGTTTACTTCATTGTTTGGCAATGGAACTTTAAATAAACTGAATTCTTTATACCTTCTGGAGACAGGACAGCCAAAAATTGAACAATTTTTGCCAGGCATAGTGAAATGTGAGGTCAAAAACACAGCAAAATCCAAGAACAGCCTTCGCAATTAGCCTCCATTTTGAAGTTCTGTGCAGTAGCGGAGGTCTCGGGACGAAAAATTTGCATATGAAATAGACCATTGTTTGTTGCCAGACTATTTCTTTTTTCTTGTGACTATGTTCAAATCCAGTTCAGTTGCTTATAAACGAGTTGCTTCAACCTCGTCCTCAGATGAAAAATTTAATAAATTCATTCACGAACGGAATTCAGTATATTCTAGCGGGAGAGTGCAGTGTGTATATTGACTTTCCGATTAAAATAAAGAAAAATTATCGGGTATCTCATACGATAAAAATTAGAGACCTTACAAAGACGAAACAATCTACAATCTTTTCATTTTGGCCCCACCACACTCCTTTCGACTCAAAAAGAACTATTTTGAGGTTGCGGATAGAACGTGATTCCTCACGCCGCCATATTGAAAAACTAGAAACTTGTTACAGTCGGGGGGAAAACGAGCACCAAGGATCGTGAGTGCAAAGCAAAACATCATATCTTTTTACTGTCGAAATATTTTAGCTGTTGCTTGGTTGGGTTTGTTGAATTAGCTTAGTTCAAAACTTATGAAAGGTTTTATCAAGTGTTGAGATTTGTCATGGTGTTACGCTAAAAAAAAAAATCTTGGCGTTTTTTTTTTGGCAAATGTTAAAGAAACTTGCGGGAATTTAAAATGGCGGATTTTTGTCCAACCACCAAATACGCAAAAATTTCTTCCCTTAGGTAATGGCAATGTATATTGGCCGGGATTGTAGCTCAACCTGCTAAAGTGTAGATATACTCGAACACCGTAAAAAAGGTGGACCTAAATTTTTTACCATTCTACCTGTCGATTTAAAAGCTGGCAGTAACATTCAAAATGTCACATACTGTTTGTGTCAAACTCGTTTTCGTCCTTAGAACATTATTTGAAGTTTAACAAATAACGTTTATAAACATACTTGATTTGAAAAACAACGCAAATAAACTTTGTATAACTCTTATAATTTTAAAATTGTCAAAAATTTACTTTATTATGCAGAAGGTCCAGGTCAAAGTTTATCCCCTTTGCGCACACACGCACATTATTTGGCTCAGCGGCTATATTCATCCAAAACAAAAATTATTTAAGAACGAAAGACAGCCATCTGAGTCAACACCTTTACTATGTATAAACCGTGTTATCATCATTTATCAGGGGAAAGGTTTGGAGAAAAAAGCAAACAATCTTACTATATGACGAGTTATCTTACACAAATAAAAAAACTGTAATTTTATAAATTTACAATGTTTAACTAAAACAGGTATAATAAAACAGAACTTTTCTAATTCTTGCACCTTTAATTTCATAATAAAACAGAACTTTTCTAATTCTTGCACCTTTAATTTCAGAAGTACAATTTTCTATTAAGAACATTCCAAAACAAATAACACGAATTTGAAATATAGATCCACAAAAAACTTAAACACGATAAGAAAATATTAAACATTTTGAATATGTTATTCTTATGTGTAATTACACGTCTAGAAAAAAACCCAGAACAATCCAGCACCCAGCTTTTCATGCATTGAGCAATCAAACTGACTACGAAAATACCACGCTATCTGAAGAACTTGTTCTAAAGACAACATTCGACACTTTTCTGTTTGTAAGATGTACTATCAATCCGAAAAATGTCAATAATGGATGCAAAAAATGCTCAGAGGAGAAAGGATAGGATGTTGCTCGAATATTAAATTAAATAATTATTTTTTTTGATGTATAAACACTCACAAACATTGACAAATAAATACAATTCAAACTACACAAGCCTTCTGCTTGCTATGGAGAAATCTTATGTAAGCTAAAATTTTATCACGCATTCCACAATTTTTTTTTCACAAATGCATCAGCAAAGAAATTTAAAAACAAGGCTACGACAAAAAACATATTTCTAGTATCAAACATTTTCTTCTCTGCTGAGAAGAAATTCAATTATTTTCTTAGCTACATATGTACACCAGTCTTTATCTCAACGCTTGAAGTTCTTGTCGTAACACTAAAAAAAAGAAAGATGATAAAAATTGCAGCTGTTAAAAACTGCGTTTAACCCCGAGAAAAAGATTTCGTACCTTCCAGGATCTCCTCCTTAGCGGCTTGAATTTCATCTCTAACACATTGCATAATCTCCTAAAAAATAAAAAAACAACTAGTTTTTTATTGTGAGGAGAATATCAACCTTGTAAACACTTACATCCTCAAGCTTTTACCAGATGTGAAAATATTAAATACATTTCAACGTTACGAGACAAATTTCTCGAAGCTTGAAATGTGCCAGTATTACAGAGAATCTATTAAAATATGTCTAAAAATAACTACAATACACTGTTTTTATAAAAACCCTGTATATAAGAATCACTTGGTTCAAAAACCTTTAAAACGAGGACTTGTAAAACTGCTATAAATGCTTTTGAGGTCTGCCAATAGATGTCAATCTAAATTGAACATTACTATTTTTCTTATTTGTCCAGCTCTAAATGAAATTTACTCAGGAAGAAGTAATAATGTTGTAATATATTTCTGAATATTTAGAATTTTGTTGGAATTATTCCCGCACCAAAAGACTTAACTATTTAAAGGAAACATGATATCGTAGTTCAAGGAAGCAGTAAACATATCAAGCATCACTTTTGGATGAAATTATAGATTTAGTACCAGAAAAAAGATACGTGAAGAATGAATCATATCCTCCACCGGAAATGTCTAGCAAACATAACTGAGCCTCAGAACTTGGTTGCACCTTTCTCCAAGGTTGCACTTAAAGGAAAAGTGTGCGTATAGATTTCATTATATACCTCTTTTATCGATTTCAGATCATCAGCTGAAGATGCGCTTGTAGTTAATGAGTTTGCACGTCTGAAATCAAAACATAAAAGTGTAGAAGTCAATTACAAAACTTCTCTAAAAACTGCTGTGATTCGATAAGTCGAAAAATTTGCAAAAATAAAAAATAAATAAGCCACTACCTATTTTCAAGGAATACTTTATTCATAAATATAAAAAAAAGCACACCAATTTCTCTCGTACTTACGGAAAATCATTTTTCTTGTTGCTTGGAGTGACGACATTGGTCGGCTTATTAAAAGCGAGTGATTTATTGGTCGTCGGTGGAGTTTTATTGACAGTGGGTGGTGGAGGGACCGCACTTTTTGTTACTATAAATTAAACAAAATATAAAATAGTGTTGTTTTCCATAAAAAAAATCAAAACCGTCTGCAAGAAAATGCTAAATGTAAAATCTTTTCACCTGTGGGTGGCGATGAAACTGCACTTGGAGATTCCTAATAAAAAGTGAGGATATGGGTCATATCCGTAAAATATTACATGATATATAAATACAGGGAATGTATAACATAATTTCCGCATAAACATACCTCCGAACTGTCCGCCATTTTTTTCCTTAAAAGAAATTCAACAAAAAGTAGTGTCATATACCTGCCAGTTAGGGAATACCAAATCTATTTTGCTAAAATGTGAAAGGTCTACCTTGCCATTAATTTTTTATTTAAAGCTGACATCATATCATCCATCGGGTTTGCAGCCGGTGGAGGTCGCCTTTCTTCTGTCATCTGTGTAACAAAAATATTTTACCTTGGAATCAACAAACACGTCTGTAGAAATTATTACTAGCCGCAAGCCCGCAGAAAATACACAGGAATCCGCCCTCGCTACTCGCAGCTAGGATCTGTGGTTCACAATCAAACAGACAGCGAGCGAGCACAGATTAGCAAATGTCAAGAAAATTACCTCTGATCTTTTCTTTAGTGTGACACCTTGCAATGCACTTGCTAATGCACCACCTGAAGGTGGTGGTGGTGGTGCTGGTGGACCTCCTCCACTGGGAGGCGGTGGTGGAGGTGGTGGCGGAGGTGGGCCACTTCCTGGTGGTGGTGGAGCTGGTGGCCCAGCGGGTGGCGGTGCAGGAGTGGATGGGGGCGCATGAGGAGCCATTGGTGGCGGCTGTGGAGGCTGCGGTGGTTGTGGCACCGATCTTGGCGGTTCTGGCGCTGTATAGAAAAAACATGTTTAACAATACCCAGCTACTTAGTTCAAATTTCAAGTAGTAAAGAATGAATGGCATACCTCTTGGCGGTTGTGATGCAGCAGGTCGCTGCAAAAAAATATAAAAAATAAACATATAAATTTACAACTCATACTACACAAAAATAAGCACGTAAATATTTTAACACATTGACAACCAACCGGTGGCTCATGATG
The DNA here is from genome assembly GCA_030067915.1 of Hydractinia echinata. Classification (NCBI taxonomy): domain Eukaryota; kingdom Metazoa; phylum Cnidaria; class Hydrozoa; order Anthoathecata; family Hydractiniidae; genus Hydractinia; species Hydractinia echinata. The sequence goes on from JASGCC010000203.1 coordinate 303,845, forward strand.
CTGAACTTGTGGCTGTCTGTGTGGATCTTCCTGAAATCGTTGGTTTTGCGATCCATGTCCATTGTGTTGACCATTGGGGGGTGGATCTAAAGGAGGACGCAATATCATATCGGTTACTGTGGTTCTACTACATAATATGAGATAGAATTAAATATTCTGTATTTTTAGGGATAAAATCTATATTTATAAAGGCGTATTTTACTTGCTTGATTAGTGTGTATGAAATTTATCCGTTTGTATGTTAAATATATCGATTTAATCAACATTTTTTGATTTATTAATAAAGCAAAGAAAAAACTTTTAAAGGGTTCGACTTAATAGACATTTTAAATATTGTCCTCCCAGCTGTAAGAAATAAATTTGGCGGGAAACTTTTTGTAGACATTGTGAGTATTTAAAAGTAAAGTATGCCTATATCTCAATATGGCAAAATTTATTTGTTTAAGTTGGGGAAGAGACCATTGGGGAAAGGCTTTGCCTGGAGGCGACCAGGGGGACGAGGCTGTCACTTAGGGTATTTTAATTTATATAACCAGCAGCATAGAATTAGTGGCAATTGGAACAAGTGAGAGACCACTATTAAATAGATTTTTATGATAAGTTTATTCACTATTGCTCGACGGTGTTTTGCGTACAGGAAGACGTAAAAAATAAAATAGATCAGCTTGTTGCATTTGAAAGTCAAGGTTAGTTGTTGACAGTCATGTATGTATTTGAATGAGTAAGAACCTTTGTAACGCATGTGAAACAGGCCCCTGCTGGTGTGCGTTTACACGTTTCACAGGACCTCTTTGGAGTCAATTTCTAGTCAAATCCTCGCATCAAAACAAAACCTAAGAGGTATGGTAAAAAAAAATAAATCTGCGAGCAAAAATCGTCATTTAGTACCGAAGATAAAATTACTTTGTAAAAATTTACAGAGCTGACATTAAAGCTTTGACATGAAAAACAAGATCAGTATTTGCTCAAAGGTATGTCAAAAGGAGTACTAAAAGATAAGGCCGAAGTTACGTGAGCTTAAGAAGTGGTTTAATAAGTCTTCTCAAGTTGTTAAAAACATTCCGTATCAAAATTTAAATTACGACGTCGTGTACTAGCGAGACAAGATATTATGCAGATATGCAGGTATTTTCCATCAATAAAAATTTTGCCTGCAACAAAAAAGGATATAGATGATACATCTGAATTAAAGTAGATAAAATTTGGTGCTAACTCAGTCTCCCCTCAGATTTATCAAACATACTAACTTGTTTCAATGTGTGGCATCTTAGCTACGTCTAAGCATCAAGTTAATGTTTTGCTCAAAGCGATAGTAAAAATTGAAAGTTTTTCTTATAGTGATTAAACAGTATAACCTGTTTCACATTACAATATATATTTATTGACTACTTTTAAATTTAAAGAGATTATTACTTAGAAAGTTATTTAGTTTATGATTATAATTACCATCTATCTGAATAGGGTTGGACACAGCGTAATGTAACTCTTCTGAAATGAAACATTAAACACACTTATTAGAGAATGTTATGGTATTTTTTAATGCAGGAATTAACAGACAGTTATTAAATAGAGTTTCTTTAACTTAACAATTAATTCCAAAGCCTGTACTTATCCTGCAATGAAGCTTCAGGTATCGACATATCTCGTATATCTGTAGAAAAGTCTTTTTTCATTGCATACTTTATATTGATTTGACTTGTCTCTCAATAAAGTCACTTATGAAAACATATTACCACCTGCACCTAAAAATCTCTACTTTTAAAGTGCATTCGGTGTTTTCTGTTGTGATTTCTGATTTTAAATCTATTTTCATAACATTGAATTTACATCACCTTGTCAGACTTTCACTATCCTTTTTGTGCATATTTTATTTCCCTTTTTTCTTCAAATTTAGCATGGATTTTACTTTCACTGCTGCTAGTTTTGTTAAATAAAATCTTTTCTGTCTGCATTTCGAATTTTAACAGCCACAAGTGACTATTTTAATTGAAAGAACTTTCACAAGACAACTTTTCGTCCATTCAAAAAAATAATTTTGCAAGAAAACTTTTTGCAATATCTTAAATTGGAAGATTTTTGCAAGATAAAATTTCGCGATTCATGATTTATAAAGCTTTTTTTCCATATCGTCATAAATAAAAAATGCAAAAACTTTTGATAAAAAATTCGCAAAAGGGTCCTCTGAAAAACTTTTTCCGATTAAAGTAGATTGGCTCTTGTCAATGTTCACAGTGGACATAGGATCTTAGGTTAAAACCAATAGCTACAAAATTTGTGGCTTTTACGGCACCGAAACTATAAATGGCATGTCTGTTTAGAAATCTTTCTCGCTAAATTCATAACAACTCCAGCTAGTATTACCTAAAAACGAAATACAAGCTTTTTCCAAATAATGTTTGACTGACCTTGTGGATTGTTTAGATTTTCTACTGCTCCAAGAACTGCTTCTGAAAAAACGGTTGCATCATCAGCACTTGAAAAATTCAAACCATATACTTGACGTTGATCTCGCCACTGGTGAAAAGTAGCTGTGGCTTTGTTATACTTTAGTGTTTTACCAAGTATGCAATTTATAACAACCTAACAAGTAAAATATATTAATAAATAAATAAACAACTAAAACTACAACAAGAAACACAAAAGTGAGTATTTTATAATTCAAATGTAACATATTTCACAAGAAGCTTAAACCTTAACTCATATATATATTACACATCCATTAGACTTCAGCCAACCGTAGTCAAAAAATATATTACAAATTCCCGCTACAACTACACCTATTCGTTGAATCATATAGATATTATTATGTCATGAACAAGCGAGTTTATTCTAGGCTACATTTCGACAGCTACAGCTGTCATCGACGGGCAATGATCGTAATCATCTTTGGCTATTTATTAGCTGAGGAGATAATAATTTGAAGTCAACCAATCAGAGATCACAACAATTAAAGTAATTAACTGTTTTACGGACCTAGATGGAAGCAATAGAACTTTTAGAAAAAGGAAAGATTTTAATCAATCTATTTCCTCCATCTAGGTCCGTAAAACAGTTAATTACTTTTAAGTGTTGTGATATCTGATTGGTTGATTTAGAATTAAATTTAGATTTGTCGTTTTAAATTAAAAAAAAATGCTGAACACACTAGATAAAAAACATTTTTAGACAAGATTTCAGTTTACAGGGAATGTTTAACAGCATTTTTTTTAAAAAAGCAGGCAAAACGCTTTCTTAAAATTTGTACATATCCAGTAAATTGCACATCAAGCATAGTTTCAAAGAACATTGCTCTCAAGGGAAATCAAATAGAATTTAAATGTACACTTTGAGAGTTGTATCTTCTTCACTTTATACTTCCATTCTTAATTACAAAAAAATGATATTTTTTCCTACTTCTTTCTGCAACATTATTGATGTCGCCAATCAAATGTGACTAACTTCACTTTTTCTGTAATGCAATTTGAGTATATTCTCAGCAGGGATCAAGAAGTGAAATTTTTTACTCTGGAAAACACGAGAAATTTATCTGGTAATGAAAAGGTTAAGTGATCATTGAAGTGTGGTAGCAGAGAAACTAATAGTATTTTAATACTTTTCACATAAACTGACAAAACACTCACTTCATTATCATTCACTTTGCGACCAACTATCCTGTATGAATCGCTACCTGGATTAAAATAAACATGAACACGAGACATTCCCTGTGCTCCACCTGCATGCTCCCATTTTTTAATATCGTTATTATATATCATCACAGAAGCGCGAGATTGGGCCACTGAACGTTCCCTAAACAAAAAAAACAAAAAAAGTGGTAACAGACAAGCACATTTCCAAATAAGAATTGCTCATATTAGTTTAAAAACAGTCGTTTCAGCTGTGTGTGTTTGAATAGTTAATAATTAAAAAATCTAAATCTTTCCAAACTTTTTCAATGCAAAAAATATTTAATTCATTTAGCAAGAAAACAATAGAAAAAATTATCTCTAATTATAAACTAATTTAATACAAAAATTACATGCATAGACAAAACGCTTGCAACGCACCTTATACACATCCTATGGCTGTTTCAAGCAAGAAATTTAGAATCAACACATGCACTATTTTTAATCGTTACAGGCTTAAAAAAATGTCACATTGAAATTAAAATAAACATAACATAGTATTTATATCTATCTTGATCTTGAAGATAAAAGTTCACTGAAGACAAAATATGGTTTCTTTGTCTACATGAAAGTTTGAACCAACAACTTTCATTATTTGTTTTCGAATATTACAGCAGTTTACCAGAAAAACACAACTCGAAGATGGATAATATTTTTTGATTGCATTAGGAGTATACCTTAATGGTTGAAATACGGGAATCTAGAGTTTTCCAAGGCTTGGGAGGATTCTTATCTCAGTGTACAATGTTGTCAGGAAGGATTGTGAAAATTTTATAATCACTTCAATTTTTTTGGCTGAGAAATTTTAAAATCCCAAAATTTAAAAAGATGTTCAACGTTGCAAATTGGATAAATTAAAGATAATACTTTTTAGGCAGGTATGTATACAAAGTACACATATATAGCTAGCTATATGTGCATTATTCCTTAAAGTTCCTTCTCTTTACTTCTGGTGTTATTTCTTGTGTGTCTGGACTTGTTGTAAGCAAATGTTGGTTCATCAAATACTGCAAATGTTCTATCGGATGTTTGTTCTTATTATAGATTCAAGGTCATCAACTATGGGTTTGTAACGAAGTTTTATTGCGTCTTTATTGTCATTGCTGGATACCACTGTCCAGTGTATTTCTTCCTGAAAGGACTCCGAGTTTTCCTCAGCTTGAACATTTTTTCTTCGATCACTGATAAAGATGTTCAATAATCACCATAATCAAGAGAAATGTTAAAAGAGAAACAGAAAATTATTTCTTTAACTAGGATGTAGTAATGCAATTTTATGAGAATAGTTTTGAGACTTGTACCTATTGCATTATCTCTATAACAGTTTTATGAGGAATTTTGTTATAGCTTGTTTAATTTCCAAATTTTTAGTTCAGAAACACTTTTGTTGAACGCAAATTTTTTGTAAACACAATATTGTACAAATCTGAGGCCCCTTGCCAAACAACTGAACTGTATTGTTTTTCAGTTTTGTTTCATTTTTATACCAACTACATGTGATACCAGTTTTTCAACATGTGGAGGGATTGTTTTTGAAGGGGTTAGTTGTAGAATGTCAGCAGCTTTGATAATGTTGTTGTTGCCTTCTTTGTGCAACCGTTTTCTCGGTTGCGTAAATATACTTTATTAGCGAGTCTCCCACCCTTTCCTTGCTGCTTAATTCCCTGGCACAATTTAGTAGACTGTGGAGTCCATTCTACACAATTTTAAATACGATTTTACAACTACCCTCACTTCAGCTGGCTACTTACCGCGCGTTGGAAAGTTTTTGGGCTAAAAGTTAAATACATAAGTAGCCAGGTCCCTATTAAAGCAAATTCAAACTTTCTTATCCATAGAAGAACATAAATGCAAGAGAAACAGGACTTTAAGTTATGTGTAAATATTCATGTTTTGTTTACATTTTTCACAAACTCGCCCAAAACCTCTTCAAAACACTTATTTTCCGATTTGCCTGCATGGAAACAGCCATGTATTTTTTTGGAAAAGGATGTATAAATTTATTTTCTAGCTACCTAGGATAATCTAATTATTTCTTATGTTATGCGCAACATCTCATACAATTCATTTAAAAAAAAAAGAAAAGTTCATATTGACTCTTTCATGCCATCATACAATAAAAAAACACTTATTTCTTGTTGAAAGCATAGTAATGTCATTAAGCCTCTGCTGTTTTTGTGCAAAAAAATTCAAGTTGTCTAGTTACTACTTGAATCATAATACAAACTTCCTCAGGAAAGTAATTTTTTTTTAAATTTTAATCTTTTACAATGTGTCTTTGCCGATGCAGTGGGTAAACTGGGAAGCTAAACTTTTGCATAAAATATACTTTTAATGCTTAGGAGAAATAGGTTAAATTTGTCTATTCGCGAAATTTAATACTCACAAAAAATCTATTTTCAAAAAAATTTGCAAATCGCGAAATTTAATACGCGCGGAAATTAATACGTTTAAGGTACATTGTTGGGCAAATGCATACAACTTTATACTTACTCAAGATCAACCTCATCATCACTTGGATAATCTGGTTGTGGTAAATAAACATTTCCATTACTGTCAAGACCTGTATCTGCACTAAAACTTCGACAAAGTATTGTTTTAGCAACATTATCCTCAGCAACATCTCTTGTAGACAGAGACGTTGAAAAGTTAAGAGTCTGAGATCGTTGTTTCACCATTACATCCTGGAGTTTCTTTTCTTTTTTACCTGCACCATTAGATTTAAACTGGTCACTGAACTTATCAAGACTTTGAGTGCGAAACAAGCGCTTGGGTTTTAAGAATTTCATCTCACTTTAGATATGTTACTGCTTCAACTAAACTCAATTTAAATTTTAAGCCTATTTAATATTGTATTTTTAAGTGTAAGAAAAATAAAAAAATTATTTGAAAAATGTTTTTGTTTTTAAGGGCCAAAAATTGATTCAACACACAAGACTTCAGTAACATAACAATATTATTTTATTCACTGTGATCTTTACTAACCATTTTTAATTAATATAATAGTTTAAAGTTTGAAAAATAGTTTTATAATAAGAAAATAACTATTTCTTAACATTTAAGTTGTAATGTTACTATGCAGTTAAAATGGTAGGTAAATAATTGTATTTTTGTTTCTTTTACAGTTTTAGTTTCGTTTCAGTTAACAAAATAAAATTATGTCAAATTGAACAGTTCAAAAAAATTTAGAGGAAAGTATTTTTAGAAAAGTAAATATTTACAGCTAAAGCATTTTACAAGTTCTAACAATTTCATCTGATAGGCATAAGCATGTAATTACAAGCACTTTTTACTTTATGTAGGTTCATAATCTGAGATTACACTTTCTAAACTATACATTTACATTTTGAAAAATATTAAAATGTGTGAAAAGGAGTTTTTTGTCAGGTTTATCTACCCTGTGACATTTTTTGGACTCTTGATTGCACACTTCAACACACACATAAAAATGTAGATTTTTATAATTGCTGTAAATATAAATAAAATACAACAGGAGCCTACAACTCATTACAATAGCAGGAAAGTTACATGGCATTAAATTACACCCAAACTACTACAAATACTTCATCATCGTCAAAATAACAACACTAAGGAAGTGCGAAAAATAAATAAACTTACTGCATTTGAACAGTTTGTATGTCAGCTACTGCAGGAGTTGGAAAAATATCACAAGTGTATATACCTACACATTTTTCGCTTGTAACACTGAAACGTTTTTGCAACCTTTTTTCTGAAATATCCTGATCAAGGGCATCAAAACTTTTCGATCTTTTACCAGCTAGAGAATTATTTTTTTTATTGCTGCCATTATCTCCAAATAGCAAGAGACACTTCTTGGACTTTTTTCCCATGCTCACAGCACAAGAAAAAAGAAATAATCATTTATAGAGTAACCATTGCAAATATGTTTTCCACCAAAAACATGCAGGGTCATGTTGTTTTAAAAAAATAACAGTGACTAGACAAAAAAAGGAGCAAATTTTAAATAATAATAAATAAAAAATATTGACAGGTAAATCTTTTTGAAAACAGTTGACCACAAAACAAATTATCAACATTTACATGCATGAAAGCACACAGAAACTTTATTTATTTCAGATAAAAATATATACAACTTCGTTGAGGGTTAAAGATGAGTACCATAGTATGGGGTGACTTGGGATGCAGGGGTCGCTTGGAACTGAGATTACTGTCCATGTTTGAACATCGATTACTCAGTTTATGATACATGAAAAGCTAGGAAACTTATAGCCACATATTTCTAACTGCTTTCTGCTTACTTCACCGAAATATCTAGGTAAAAACATATTTTCTCCAAAATCCGAGCTAAAATTATCATTTTTTTTCATTTTCCCCATGGTTTGTTATGCAGAAAAAAAATCACAGAGTCTTCCATTTTGCCTTGCACAAGACTGAAACAACTTCATTGTATTTTGTATATACCTTATTTCCCTGTGATAAATTGTGACTGACATTTAAAATAGACATGAGGGGACTTGGGACAGCAGGTTATCTATAAATGGTACCTAGTAATAATCTTATGCAGGTGGATATGTGTTTTCTTTACATTCTAATTACTTGTTTCAACATTATACGTGCTTTTGACATTTATCAGAATGTCTTACCTGAATTTTGCTCAAGCTGTATTGGATCTTTATTTCTTATTTTCAAAAAGAAGCTTTCTACAGAAAAGTGGAAGAACAATTTGGTGTCAAAATCTACTTCAGGCCTAGTCATGGATGGCGTCTGATCGCGCATGCATGTCTATACGCACACACCTGAATTGATTTTGGTGTGCTATCTTTCACTTGTCTCAGCTCCGTCATGGCATGTTATTAAAAGTGCAATTTCCGCACTTATTAAAACACTGTGGCAACTTTGTAACACACATCAGCAAAATTTACGCTCTCACAGATTTTATAGCAACATATTCTAGCATTATCACTTTATCTAAAGCCTTGTTCCCGATGTAGTCTTTTAATTTTAGGGTAACGTTTAGTTTGTGAAATGTTTTCTTTATGTTGCAGCTACTCCCTAAATTTATAACAAAAACAGGAAAGTGAATTACTTTTCGATTTTTTTTTTTTAACTTTCAATGATTTTCTTATTTACCAGAGAAAATATTATATTTATAATAAATAAAAATTGTTTGAATGCATAAAAAATATTTACACAGAAAAAACATAAATTGAATAAATTTTAGCCATTTCTGCAGTGCTTTAATTTAACCACAAGTGGTTATAAACTGTTTTTAATAATAAAGCTCAAAATATTTGTCAATAGAATTTTCGCTTAGAGCTTCAATGGTTACAATGCTTCATGCACTACGCAACTTTAGCAAACAGGACGGGAGCGCTTGGTACAGTAACCAGGCATTAAAGAAGTCTGGGGTGAGCTCTACTGCGCATGCGAATCTCAGGGAAGACCCCTTGCTAGCCCGTCCTGATTTCGCACCGTACGTGAGAGAGGGGTATCTGTCGTAGTAAGATGGTAAGGAAACCGTAATGTGTTAACACTTTTTTTTCCAAAGTTATTAAGTATAAAAGTAATGTACAATTTCATACAAAAGTACTATATTATATATTGTTGCTGGTTTTAGGAATCCTCCTATGCTGTGGACTGAACTACAAGATGAGCTGCTTTGTGGAGAGGTTATGTTGGTACAGCCTTATTCTTATAAGTCTGGTACTAGAGTAAGGGGTAATGCTTGGACCAGAATAGCGGATAGTTTAAACCTTATTGAAGAACCAGTGTTATGTGAATCAACGGTCAGTCAGAGAACACTTTAATTTATTGTTGACAAAGTTTAAAAGAAAAAACTCAGCAGAATTAAAAGCTTTAGGCATAGAGGTTGATGATCTTACTCCAACAGAATCTTTGTTAGAAGAAATACTTTGTAAAATAGAAGAATTGGAGGCTGAATTGGAGGCTGAAAATGAAGTACGAAACAAAAAATCTGAAAAAGAACGTTCAAGAGCTCTAGAAACACTTGCAGAAACAAAAAAAACGATAAACAGAACAAGGGGAAGAAGTTAAAACTCATATAAAAAAATCTCGATCAACTGAAAGTGAAACTCTTGCCTACCTAAGAGAAAAGGCTGTCAACGATCACGAACTTAAACTTATGCAAGTTGAAGCTTAGAAGGAAGAATCACAAAGCCAGAGAATATTGTTTGAACAATTGCAACAACAACAACAACAGCAACAACTAACACAGCAACAAATGTTTCAGATGTGTCAGATGCAACAGCAATCGATGATGGCTTTGCTTCAAAAAATGGCAAAGGATTAAAATTATGTGAGCATTTTGTAGAAGAGCACATATGATGTACATTTTTCCAACTGGACGTAAACCAACTTTTAAATTTTTTCTAAAGACTATGAATTTAAAATAGTTCAAAATATCGCCAAACACCCATTCGCAATGCGAACCTGACTCATTGCAGTGTTAAATTCTCTTTGAAGCTGTGTGAGCCTTGCTCCCTCAAATGGCCTTTGTAAATGAGCACAAAGTGGGTATGCTGGATCCCCATAAATACACAAAACATTTCCTTGTGGAAAGAAAGAGAATATTTGCAAGCTAGTATACAATCCCGATTGCAACAATATCGCACTGTCGTGTCGTTTTCCTTCGAAAGGTCCATGCAGTTGTGCGATCAATCCATTAGGTGCTACAACAGACTGAAATTTAAGGGAATGTATACGTTTATGTCCATTCCAAAGCACTCTTTGATTTTCCCCAGGTCTTGCACATGACCGAACAGTCCCGTCAATAAATCCCCAACAGTTAGGTAGTGGACCACCTTTATTGTGTATTGCATCAGCATACTCCTGTAACTTAGCAGGAGCTAGCCATTGCTGATTCATGTCAACAAGTTTATGTCTATGAGTGTTGTATACATATGTGAAAGCATAACTGAAGTCACATTGCTGAGTTCACTAACTGACCTTCCAAAAAGTGAAATTAGGTCTCCAAAACAACAAGGGTATGGAAAACGTCTAAGAAGAATACATAATGCTTCAATGGGGTCAAATGAACATCTTATTATTTCTGGCAGTTGAAAAACGTCAACCAATGTGTAGATATCATTTTTAAGAAAACGAAAGTATGCATTACATTCAATATCCGAAAGTTTGTCAAGATCAAATCGATCAAATTGCCAGTATGGGAAGTCAGGGTTATTAGAACTGTTTATATTTGTAATTCTACATCATCGATTTGATTTTCATCATGGGCAAGTATCAAAGCCTCTCGCACATCTCTGAACTTCCACATTTTTAATGTTTACATCTAAATGGCTAACATTTTTATATTTGGCCCCTCCCCTCTCCTCTCCTTCCACTTTATGCTAAACATAAACATCATCTAAAGCCAACCGCGGCAAACATGACGTAATATGTGACGTAAAATTGCCGTCCCTAGACCAGCCGTCTTCTTTGCTAAAGTTGCGTACTGCCATAGCAGACGCCGTAGCTTTGTAATGCTTTATAAAAAACAATTTATTTTTTGTTCGTGGAATAAAAATGGCACTGCAACCTTAAGCTTACGTTGTTACGTTTATTTTAAGTAGTTAAATGCTACAGAAAGATTGGATAAACAGTGTAATGTTTGCATCTTTTGCACACCTTAACATAACTTTGGAATGCAATCAACATCACAAGTCATCTAATTTTAGAGAGTTATGTGCTGCACATGTGTGATTTTACTCCTGACCAGACCTGTACTTTGCACATGAGGATTAAAGGTTACCTACGATGCTTTTAAAAGTTTATTCCAAATAAGTCTTTACTATATGCTATTAAAGAATTCACATCAGAATTTTCATGAAACATTCACATAAGTCATAAAAATTACTAATAAAAAGTTTCATCTCACATTTGTACTAGCGCGCTTGGCGGCCATTAGAAAACGGAAAATCTGCCGGTATGCCGAAGATCGAGCAAGTTACGTAACAAAATGGTCAGAAAAATTTGCCGCACGCTCTTTCTGTACGAATGCTTTAAAAATTTTTATATTACCACATATTTACCCCCGTTTGTAAAATTTATATTTTTCTTCTAAAAATAATGAAATACAGTTGATCCTCGTTTTAGCGAACATGGTTTTTAGCAAATTCCTCATTATATCGAACAAAATGTCTCGGTCCCTTGATTTTCGCTAACAAAGCTCTCATAAAATACCTCTATTTAACGAACTCGCTTTTAACGAATTCCTCATTATATCGAACAAAAATATCTTAACACAACGCCTGATTTACCCTCGAAATAGCGAATAGTACCACATTTTAGAATCTGAATGCTTCGAACCACCAAAATCGAATCAGCGGCATTCGAAATTCAATCTTTGAATTTTATTCAATTGTTTGTTTACATATTTTTTGTTTAAAATGTCAGCTGCTAAGAGAAAGAGGGTGAAAAATATAAAATATAAGGCTATCAAAGAAATTGAATCTGGTATTAAGCCATCTAAAGTTGCCGAAAGCATGACGTTCCTAGAAATACAGTATCGACATGGCTTAAAAAAAAAGATGAGATCAAAAACCCATTTTTGAAAAGTTCGCTTTTAACGAATCCCTCATTATAGCGAACTAAATTGCTCGGTCCCCTCAGGGCTCGCTAAAACGAGGGTCAACTGTATTAATAATAAATATCGCACGCTTGTACATATCATACGATTTAATTTACCGAAGCAGATATTTTTATGCGAAAAACATTTTGAAGAAAGCTGTTTTGACGAGTCTATTGATTTACGCAACAATTTACTGAAAGGTATAACTGGTAGAGTTCCATATATTTCCTAATATGGAGGACTAAGTACAAAGTTGTTGTTTTTTATTTAGACGAAAAACCAATCCAACGAAAATTAAAATTAGGTTCCATACCATCCATATTCGACCACACTAAAACAAACAAGAGCAAGAGGGCGAATATAAAAGATAAAATCTCCAAAACACAGGTTAATGTTCTTATATAGTTGTACTTACTTTTATTTAATTGTCAAAGTTATTGTAGCCAAACCGAGTTTTATTGGTTTATATGATATCCCAAATTTGTGAGTCGTTTCAAAACAACGAGGAGACAGTGGTAGATGAGGATGAACACGGTAGCTATATGCGATATTGACTTGGTCGTAGAACAAACAAAAACAAACAGAAAGCAGATCCAGATTTTATTCCCGCTGCTATTGCCGATAATGAAATGCTGAAGATTAATGTACCTGCAAATTTAGATTTCAAAAAACGATCGTGTGCTGTTAGTTTACGAATCGCAACTGAATAAACTGTTGTGCAACTGTTTAAATTGTGGCAAGCCGATTTGCAACAATAGAGAAATGCAAAGAGACGGTAGCCAATACAGATTAAAGATGGAGTGTTTGGGCTGCAATGTACAATTTCCACACTTACACCACATGCTTACAGCAAGATTTGTTCTCAAATTGGAAGATATTTCTTCCACTTCTTTGTCTGTTTCGTAATCCACCCATTCAGTCTCAGACCGTGATTGGAGAGTTTTCCTTGGTTCAAACTGGAAACCAAGAACTTGATCTCGACAATCAACATCAGAAACGTCTGAAGACGACATGATTTCTTATTTTCAAGTTTTTAAAAGCTGGTAACTTATGATTAACGCCACATTAATAACTTTACTGCTTTAATATTCCAAGCGAACACAGGGGGGGCTAGGTTTCTTTGGCATGCACATACATTCTGTGACGTATCATGCAACCATCTTGTATTTTGACGTTTTTAATGCGCACTCGGAGAAACATCGAAGAAGAAGCACAAGTGTAAAAACGATGAATTAACAAAGCTCGTTTCTTCAAGTAGATAAACTTTTAAAAATTAAGAAGAACGTTTTTTTAATTTTGAATCTAATTTCTATTATATGACGCCCAATTGTAAAAGTATCGTAGGTAACCTTTAAAGGTGCTAACAAAAAAACTATGTAATATTCTATATTAAAAGAGCATTTCTGAATTTAAATCACACAACTTTTCCTTTGTTTTGTTACAATGTCATGATTAATGTTTAGGTTTGTTTGATAAATTATTTTTTTTGAGTTTTGATAAGCACTTTTTTCTTAAGCTGCTCCCAGAGAGCAATAGATGAAAAAATCTTTGGTGAGATCAGTGAGTTCACAATGTTGCATTTGTACATTTGCTCAAAAAATTTAAATGATGACTAATTTAATAGGTTTGATAGTTTTATTTTAAAAACAAATTGCTGTCCCGAGTATCCTGTTTAAAATCAGTTAATTTTTAGTATCATCCTAATTCACTCCAACAAGGGGTACCTTGAAACAGACATTTCTTATTTTTGATACTTATTTGTTTGTATTTTGTGCAGTTTCATTCATATAATGACATATGCTGAGACAGCACAAAAAGGCAAAGCCTAGATACTGTTAAACAAAAGCCAAAAGTCACCCCATTCTAGGGTAGTAATGTTTTAGAATGCAAAATTTGAGACTACTTCTTAATCAGAAATATCAGGCCAACTCTTTCTTCAAATTTTTAACATCAGCCATTCCAGGACAATAAGTTTCTATGCCAGTTTCTATATTGATTTGCAAAATTTGAACTAAAAACTAAACTAAAAATTTCAGGACATTTTCAAAGTATCATCAAAATTTTCGACAAAACTTTAATAATTTCAAGGTTTTTTCTGGACAAATTTCTTTTTCCATAAATTTCCAGTGTGGTCATCATGTTTAATTCATAATACTGATACAATAATTGTTAACTGTACTGCCATCCTCAACCTTCTTTCTTAGTCATACCGGCCACATTGGGTAAATTTTAATTATAAACGATGTTACAACAGTATATAATTTTGGTAACAGCTGTATTATGACTTTTTTCAGCTCCCTTTCCCCCCTGTATCATTAAACACGTTTTCTCTATTAATTTATTTTAAGACTTTCAGCAAGCTAGATAATATATGATAGGTTTGAGCCAACAAACAAATCTACGTGCATTTATGCTTTTGATTTGAATTTGACCACCTACTTCATTCACAGGACTTTATCCCCCCAATAAACCATGACAAGGGTAAAGAAAAGCTGGATTTGCCTGCCTTTGGACCAGGATCTAAGCTTTTTCACACTTTCAAATCTCTGTTGGCGTATAGTTGAAAAAAGATTTGTGCTTGCTGTGGTCCACTGAAATAGCATTTCCCACGGATTGTCAGGACCTCAAAACTTGTAAGATGTTTATAGAAAACTGAGAATGTGAATGTTCAGAGAGAAATCACAATTATTTGTCTTGCATTCACCTTTAACCCTAATTCTACTAGGGACTTTTCAAATTTCATGAAAAAGAAGGCATTAAAAACTGATCATTTTAAAATTAACAGGGCGAAAATGATATATCTTTTACACATTGACTTTAGATACATATATATGTTAGAAATATGTACAAAATGGAAACAACATTTATCATATTTTCTAATTTATGAAGTTTTAATTTACAAAATTTGAGTACGGTTATACCTTAACTTTTTATTGATTCGAGGGTTAACCTCCAAATCTTCAATTTGAGCCATCTTAGACTTTTGTGATACAGTAATGACTAGTTAAAAATAAAATTCTTTCTTGTTGAAAAGATAACGAATATGTGTGGTAATCAATGTTTCGAGATATTTTTTTATTGATTAATACTTGCAGGTGTTATTAAAATGTATTAAGCTATTTTGTTATTTTTATTTTAGATATTCTGTTTTATCAAAAAGAAGTTAGGAAAAATGTGTAAGAAAAGAGTTACGTGCTATCTAAAAAAAGCAGAAAAATTGATTTTAAAGCTCTTACACCTGGTTAAAAAAATATAATATAAATTAAGCATAAAAATGCAAGAAAAATGTTTTCTTACCCCATTATTGGCGCGTTATGAGTTGTACGAACAAATTTCAACAATGTTGCTGTATAAGATACAATTTATATTCCACCCTCACATGAGTTTTTTCAACATGGTAAGTTTTTTTAATCTAAAGAGCTAAAACAAACAAATTACGAAATAAAGTCCACAAGATACAGTAAAAAGCTAGAGATGTTATTAATTTTACATTTCTTGTTTGACATTCTCATATACATTCCTCAGATAAAAAGTGTGGCTTTTATCTTACATATATACATATTAAAAGTAGAAGGGAAAAGTTGATAAGAAATCTATTTTGTCAAGTTAGTAACTTCTGTTAGCCCAAAATTTTACTACAGCTTTGGAAATATAGAAAAAATGTCATATAATCCACCAGCAAAAAACTACAAAACGACTTTATTGATTTATACGAAAAACACTGTGGAAGACTTTCTCACTTTCATTTAAAAGTAAAAGCAAAAGTGCAATATTTTATTTTCATCCATAGGTATAAGGATAACTTTAAAATAAATTGTTTACAAATATCCAACAGCTTGAAAATGCTTTTACTTTCTTTTTATAAGGTAGATTGGACTAACATGTACCGTTTTAATGATTTTATAATCTGGACATATAATATTGGTTTACAAAACAACAGAACTGTATAATGCAAGGACAAGTTAGTGAATAAAACAAGACTAAAATTAGTGGACTGCAGTCTGAAGGTGACCATTATTTTTCTGCCCTCAAATTTACTTACTAAACATAAAATTTGAAGACCATAGCAAAATGAGGGATGGAGATTGTCTAGACTTCCATAACAGAATTCCATAACAAAATACAAATGATTAGTTTCTTTAACAAGTTTATTTAACAATTTTATAATAACATATGAATAAGCCTTTGTTTTCGATCATCCTTCAAGCTTCAAAAGAAGAAAAAAATTTAGATACATATTAGTTTTATATTTGCTGATAACTTTTGATATTTATTCCAATCCCTATATATACAACACAAAATTGTGGTATAGTTAGTGTCTTAACTTAATAAGCCACTCGCAATAGGATTTTAGTTTAGTCATATCTAACTTAATTTTTGGTGTAGAATTTTGCTAAATTTAGTGTGAATTTAATTTGGCGAAGTGATGAAACATGGTATGTTTTCTCGGAAAACATTGTGCTCAAAATTCACTTGATAAAAGGTGTTTTCGATTTTTGAAGGAATTGACATTATATATGTGTTTTTTTGGAATTGATTTTTAATTTAGTAAATCTAGACAATATTAACCAACAACCCTGGACATAATAATATTGAGAAAATGGGCAAAATTTCCAAGATAGCAACCACAAGCAGTTAAGAATACCGTTTCTATCGAAGTAACATGTCCTGTGAACTTATCAATGTTCACAGTAGACTTAATGAAGGATCTTAGGTTATTTCGTTAGATCTAAAATCTTGAAGGGTACTAATTTTTACTAATGTCAGCATGCTCCGAATCCACCATATTTCGGACATTTTCGTGTGGTGGAGTGGATTGTTCCACAATGGGGACCTTAAGGAGAGTGCAGCTATAGCGCATTTTCGGTGTTGGTTACTCAGCCACTGCCACAGTAGAACTTAAAGTAAAAATGTTACTTGTTATAGAAGAAACATCAAAACATCTCAGTTTGAGCATGGTTTTGATCATATGAGTTATGATGCACTTAAAATTGTGTACCTCAATCTGATTGTACAAGACTTTGACAGGTCTTTAGAGACAGGTCTTTAGCCAGTTAGATTGACTTGACTTACATATAACAGCTTCATGCACTACACGTAATCCTAAACACATGAAATATTCTTACTGCTGGATTCTGCTAGGATGTTCAAAATGGTTGCTGTCCACCCTTGGGTTACTTTAATGAAGATGCTTGTACCACTAAGGAGAGTTGCACCATCGAAAATTGAGTTAAGTCAAACAGCAAGTTAAGTTGTTTTGCCAAACAACAGAGGGAAATGGTTCTCCTGGGTAAAGAAGATGGCACAAATGACTGCCAGATGATTTATTATGAGTAACTAGTCGATAGGCCTATGGAAATATACACTTACGCAGAAGAACAACAGAAATTGTGCGTCATTTGAATTTTGATGACCTCAGCAACAACCTGTCAATATATACAAAGAAATTTTTTTTAGAAATTTCATTGCCCATTCGGAAAGAGGTGGGTTAACCAGCTTTACGAAATTGGTTGCACTTTGGTCCCAGGTGGTCACAAAATAACCACGCAGGAGATGATGTCAGATATTTCCACCTGTTTCCAAGTTACTTGGTCTTAATGTTATAAGTGCAATGCAA
The DNA here is from genome assembly GCA_030067915.1 of Hydractinia echinata. NCBI lineage: Eukaryota > Metazoa > Cnidaria > Hydrozoa > Anthoathecata > Hydractiniidae > Hydractinia > Hydractinia echinata. Next base: position 321,693 of record JASGCC010000203.1, read on the forward strand.
TGAATACACTGATCATAAATGTCAAGCTAATGTATTACAAACAAAGGAGACATAAAAAATCCTCTTGGAAAAAGTCAGACACACACAATTAGCGTATTATCATGTATATTATCATATAAAGACTAGTCAAGCAGCCCATGGAAAAATTCGCTCTGGCAGAAGAACAAAATATCCACCACAATTTTAATGACATTAGGAAAGATTTAGCCGTCCCCTCTGTTACATAGAGCTCGAAATGCTGATGAAGAAATGGCTGAAGAGTAAATTGTTGTTTAAGCTTTTTGATGCTGTCATAAACCAGTTGATTCCAAATCAGGTGGATTGATCCAGAAACAGGTGGTCCCTGGTTACTCATGAAGTGAAAAATAACTGACGTCACTACTTCTTTTCCACGTCTTAAATGGCTTCACTAATCTTATTAAACACATTGACATCAATCTAATGCATAAACGTTGTGCTGTAACAAATAAGACATAACTTTTTTAACTACATCAAAAATATAAACATGTCCACTTTGGGTGTTAGACAGATTCAGTGTAACAACTAGTAGCCTGTGGAAAACCCATGGGAGTTTATAATAATATCTATATATATATCTTTAGATGAAGTAAAGTATAGTGTCAGTTACTCCACCGCGTTTATCTATACACCAGTGTGTGAATAAAGTGGGAGAATATCATCAGTTAAAGATCTAGTCAAGTATTGTGAAAACAGGATCCAGTCAAACCAGAAGTTATACTCAGTTATCAAAGGTAATCTTACATTCTTTATTTATTCCAACAGTTCGCCCACTGCAGTTAAGTTGATAAAAATATATTGCCTTTGTTAATTGTAGTTTCAGGATTTTGTGTGTGGTTTAGCATGACTTGGTTTTGGTCGACAAACAGACAAAAGTTTGCTATTATTACAAAATTTGGAAATTCTAAATGTGCTATATAGCCACATATATTCACTTTCTCCAAAACATTTATGCAGTGTTCGTCGTTTGTTGTTTACCACAAGCAAATATATATTTAAGTCTATTGAATGTTATCATAAAATTGTGGGGATATTTATACTAATTTCCTCACAACTAAGAACTGGTTATTGACACTGCAATACAGAACTTAGGTTCTACTGCAAAAATAGTTGCTGAACTGACACTGTGAAACAGTGTATATATTTCATAATAGCAATTTTACCCCACATGGTATTCTTGTGTTCTTGTTTTTTTAACAAACAGCAGTAGTAATACAGTAAAATATAGCAGCAGCAAGATAGAAAAATTTAGGCATACTGTATTTAGGGGGTGAAAGCAACTGTACTGTAAAAAATCTGACCACATGTGGGCACATATGGGCAGATTTTTTACCTACCCTTAGGTCAACATCAAAAATATATTATTTTACAGCATCTTAAAGTCCTTGCAAAAATAAGTTTGCTGGTCAGCTGGATTTTCCAATTTGGTAAAAGTTAATTCGTTTCCAGGACCAAAAACAACTTAGCATTACTTGAGGGAAGATGCTTTATCCAAAATGCGATTCCGTGGTTTAAAATTTTAAATATTATTAGAATTACGTCATTCAAACATGATGTATTGTTGCGTAATACCGAAATGCATTGGGCGCGCATTTAACAGGAGTTCACGGAAAAAGCCTAGAGGAGAGACGCACGTGTTTTTTTGAGATTTTGTATACCGTTGAAGTTGTCAACCAAAATAAAACGTTTTCGAACTGTAATCATCGTTTAGTAACGGAAAAAAATAAAAGGAATAATGAAAATCTAGGTAAGTTGTCAAAGTGTTTTTTTCATTTTTCTTGGATATTATAAAGAAAATCGCTGATGTGAAAAGAAATTTTTGGTACGAAGTTCTGTCCCGGCTGATAACTACACGGTTTGTTTGGGTGGCGAAAACAACTATCCGTCATGTACTTGCATGGATTGGCGTAAAACTTTGTTGCCCTGTAAGCACATCCTATCCGTCATTAGTGGCAATGTCGCAGATATATCCTGGAAATCTTTATCGTCGCGATACACTTTATCTCCTTTTTTCATTTTGGATCATGAAGTTGTTGTTAGCAAGGAGGATACATTAGAAGATAACGAAATGAAGAACGACTTTACTGAGATTAATGTTGTCGAAGCAGAGTCCGTTTTATTGGATTCTATTCCTAAAAAATGTGTTCTAAATAGGTCCAAGGCCTCGTCTTGCAGAGAAATTTTAAACCAAATCAAGAGCTTGTCATTCATAGTGTATGATAATGATGCACTGGACCATCTTCATGAAACCTTGACTTAGGCGTTATATATGATCTATCATTTCATGCTCCCAAGGAAGACAATTTCGTTGTGAAAAGGCCAAAAGTTATACGATCAACATTTTTAAGTAAAAAATTCAAACCTCTCCCAAAACCAAAAATTCAGCGTTTTCGGGAAGAGTCGGTTTGGCTGCCGAAAAAAAGAGTTTTCATCCATAATCAACATTGTCTCGAAAAAAAATAAAAAAATCATGCGCCGTCTGTGGTTGAAGAGTTCCTTGAATACGTCCCAACTGTCATTTATGATGTACCAATGGACACTGGTGCTCAACTACCACAGGAAGAAGATACTCCTGAAGATGACGAAGTTATAATAATACATGTGTCTGAGTGTGACATTCCCTTGCCAAAAAGAAGGAAGTTACTTTTCTCTAAAGAAGAAAGAGGTGCCATTGTTAACAAACAAATGTTAACTGACGAATCCATAAACATCGCGCAGAATCTTTTGGTGTCACAATTTCCAACCATAGGAGGATTCCAAGACACGGTTGTTGGCAAGACGCAAAGTTTCGTGAAATACAAACAAAATTACATTCAGTTTCCTCATGGTGGTTCTTTGCACTGGATATGCGTGGCAAATGCCAACAACAACAAAATTGACAAGCCAAATTTTCGATAGCTTGGCAAGTGGAAACGTTTCCGTAGATGTTGCAAATCAAATTGCAGCCTTTTCTAACTGCCAATCAGAAGAACTCGTTATCGATGTTATGCCTGTTTAGTAACAGAAAAACGGAGTTGATTGCGACCTGTTTTCGATTGCTTTTGCTACAGCATTAGTATTCGGTGAAAACCCATGCAATAAGATATATGATAATGATTCTCTTCGTCCACACCTTCTGTCATGTCTAGATGCTGGTCAAATGACTCCCTTTCCAAGTAAGCTACGCGCAAGAAAGAGAACTCTAACGCCGAAAAAAACAAATATAGTAGAAATATATTGCAATTGCCGTATGTCATACAATACGGACGACGAAATGGTGGAGTGTTCAAAGTGCATGGAGTGGTTTCACAATAGATATGCAAACATTGCGAATGTCCCAACCTCGTCCCCACGGCATCTTGTATCTTTTCTAACATCGCACGGCGATACGAACATGGCCCTGGAGGAGGCTGGTCCAATATGAAACCTGATTGGCGCAGATATGTCACATAATTATTGCGTCATACAAAACATTTTGGCGAGGCGGCGAGTCTGTGACGAACAAGAGGAAGCTGTTCATATTAAAATGGCGGAGGAGCTGTATCAGTATCATGTTTTTTCAAAGTGAAAAATTTAATAAAAGGCATTACTAAGCAATGAGAGTATAAAATGAGACATCATAAAGTAATACTGCTTACATGGAAATATTTCAATAGCTGGGAAAGTTTAATAACTAGAAAATTAGCTAGCTAGCACACTATACCTAGCTAACTATCAAGATAAGAACAAAAGGAAGAAACTCAACCAAGTGGCCAGGTTTAATTTGCAGCTTTATGCAGAGAATGACGTTACAAAAAAATTACTAGGTGAGAGACCTAGTGCCGCCCATGTCCTTTATAGACAAAATAATTTTGCACAAAATATCAAAAATGTTTTTTTTAAAAAATATATGTATCATCATCACGTTTTAAATTATAACAAGTTGTTATAGTTGACTTGCCAATGTTTACAAAAGTTAAAAAAAGTTTGCGTTTTTTTTTCACATGTGCAAGCATTTCTGTAGGTAGAAAATATAAACAACAGACCACAGTAATCAAAGAAATCCATCCAAAAAAAGAAATATTCGCTTAAAGTTAGTGAAATTTTTAAGAAGAATTAGAAGAATATAGTTAAAATTTAATTCCAGTTCCTATTGTATCTTATGCTACCACAATAAATCTTTAATCCTCATTAATAGCCATTTTACCCTGTGTGAGTCCTGCTTTTTTACCTACACAAAAGTGCGCGCATGCCCATTGTTCTCAAAATGAAATCAAAACAACTACCTCACGCGGAAAGTGGTCTATTAGTGGGCATTTTTTATTACTTTATATGCTTTGGTTACCATAAAAAATATAAAATGCCAGTAGGTTAACTGTCAGAGCCATTTTATCATTGAATGCACATTTGTCCGGCCTAATTTATAATCCAAGAAAATTCAAAATGCAAAAAGTCCGGTGGAGTACTTTTAGGCCAATCTGATAAAAGATAATTTTACACGAGGCATAAAAAAATTACACGGGCATTTTAAGGAAGAGAAAAAGGTAAGAAGATTTTGTTAAACTGATTTTTGCTAGGCCTTTTTTAACACGCTATGAAGACATTTCAGAAAATCGAACACAATCATATTTTAAGTCACACTTTGATTGACACTCAATCTGGCATAAGATAGTGGTAGATATTGAACAGCTCACCACTGTGATATATTATCTCAAGACTTTTAATACTAATTACAAGGCAGTGAACATAAAAAAATAACAAAATAAGTCTAAAACGGGGTATAGTATATATAGTGTCCTTTTCAGTTCAAAGTCCCATAACTTCAGTAAAAATTAAAATATTGACTTGAGATTTGGTATGATATGGTTTTAGACTGGTTTGATGAAATTGAGCCAAAATATAGTTCTATTATCATCATACTTTCTGAGTTTCAGAATTTAGCCCTTTTCAGAGACGCTGATAAGCCGTTTTTGACAGCATATCAATTTTGACCAAGATACAGGTTCAGAAAATTTTAAAAGCTACCTATTCTAACCTCAGAAATAGGTCATATAAGATTCAACCTAAAATTATGCCATTAAACGAAAAAAAATTTGCAAGAAATATATTTTTGTGATTGCATGCTCTAATGACAATACTGAATTAATCTCTTTATGGTTAGCTATAGTTTGGCATTTTAAATATTTCTAAGCAGAATGATAACAATAAACCAGGCCATTTCTTGAATAAAACTATGCCAGAGCTACAAAAAGCACCCGCTAAAAAAATTATGAGTGCTATGGTGTGCGAAATATCGCACTCGTAAGCAAAATTTACAAGTGCGATGTGAATATTTGCAAGTGTGATTCACACTTAACTATTTTTTGTTTACCGCAACGTTATATGTTATTTAAGCTGTATAGAAATGAATTTTGTAAAACGTATTAACCACAAGTGCAAGGTTGAAACAACGTTGAACGCGATGATGTGTTGGCAGATTCGCTATATGTTTTTGGCATTAAATATATTCCTAGACATTTTTGATTTCTCTTTCCCCTTTTAAAAAGATTTTTTAAACTTTATTCAACATGTTTTTTCTTTGGTATTACATCACGAAAACATTTGTCCGAAAGCTGTATTAAGGTACAGGACACCTAACCTCTCCCATGTTCTGGTTATATTCAACTTGCATGGGTGCGCACTCTTCTCACAGTATTCTCTGCGACGATGAAGGTCGGACTGACTTGTGGCATGGTTCCAAATGGTCTTCCGTCTTTCGTTCGAGTCTCAGTGTAATGCACCAGCCGAGCATAAGAGTGTCAGCATGAAGAAAAGGGGCTGACTTTAATGTTCTCTATACTTTTTAAACAAATCAATCACGAAGAAATTAATGTTATGTAATCAGCGTAATAGCCTTTTTCGTCGCTCTATAATATTTTAGAAAAAGAAAATATTCACGAGTGCGATAAAAAGCACTCGTAAATCTTTTTGAGTGTGCGGGCGAGTGCGCGTGCGATCGCACTCCTCTCAAGGAATGGCCTGATAAACATAGAAGTATATATCAGTTAAAAAGAGTTTTTTGAACAGCAGCAGAATTTTGATGAGCTCTAAAAAGTGCGATTTTGTGGAACGAAAATAATTTCCTCAGAAAATTATTCCCCAAACATTTTTTTTTTAAGGTAGCAATACTGTTGGTAAAGTCGTTTACCAATTCTTTCTAAACTATTAAGGCAGTGATACATGATTTGAATCGACAAAATAGATCACATGTGGAATCAAATTTTTGGATTATTTGTTTTAAATAAAAAAAACCTTGTTTTTGTATATCTGTGTGTGCAATAAAATGTGAGCTTGTTAAGTGAAAAATAAAAAAAGGGGTATGACGTTTTAAAAACATGTCATTAGGAAAAGATAAAGCGGAACTTATCAGTAATGGGTGGCTTTTTTGAAATGTTACGGCCACAAAATGTAAAAGCAAAGAAGACTCCTAAAGTAAATACTTTTTGAAGACTTTTTCATCCACATGTAAGGTTTCAGTGAGTTCACCAGCAAAATCTTGGTTATCATAAAAAGCAGTAATGCAGACACAGATAAGAATTCTAAAGTTCAGCCAAAATGAATAAAAACACTAAATTGCTTGAATTTCTTCAATTAAACAGCAGCTGCAACCCAGTGCTTGCTAGCCAACCAATTCAGTAAAATACACATAACTATTTTCAAGTAAACAGCAGCCTAAATAACATGATTGTGTATTTTATACATTTAGAAAACAATCAAGGGCAATATGCGAGCAGTTTATGTGTTGCGTATGTGAGGAATCAAAACAAACTCGGCGCACGTATCTGTGACGTAAAACGCCGAGCTCGCTTAGCTCTGCAAGGTTATATATAAAACTTTGGTTCATTGAGACAAATCTCATTAAATATTACACACAGAAAAACTGTGTATTGGAGGGTCACGTGACGAGGCCTCCTCCAGGGCCATGTTCATCTCGCCGTCCGAGATAAAAAAAAGAGACAACACGCGCTGCGAACGAGGTTGCGAATGTCCAAGCTTTATCATGAAGGAAATGGTTTTCTAAAAAATGTAAAAAAAAAAAAAAAAATTCCTACAAAAAAAATACATCATCATTCGACATTTCTTTCCTGTTTTGCCCAAATATCTACTTCCGCAATAAAATATGACCAATAGTTTCTCATTCCTACTTTAACTTATAAAACAGGGGTTCTGGGTAATAAGTGAGACTAAAGGAAGCCATATTTAATGCCCAAGTATTTTAAATAAGAGTTAATTTCAAACCACGGAATCGCATTTTGGATAAAGCATCTTCCTTACTGGAGTTGTCCCAATGTCCCTTCAACGTATCATAGGCATAGAAGAGCGATAAATTTGGGTGCCACTTAAAATTGATAGGTGGAAACAAAACAAAACAAAACGAAGCAATCTGATGAATGTGATTGAACAGATGTAAAAGAATTACTATGAAGGAAAGAAATAAACGGCACCAAGATTGTTTTCAGGGCTTCGATGATACTCATGGATCAGATTATATATATATACTTGTTATTTTTTTCCTGTTTTCCCGACTTATCGGGTTTTAGGTTTAAAGGTTTTGTAGGTCAGCTAACATCACATTTATTTTGTGGCAGCCTAGTGAGTACGCATGTATGTACACAAAAATCAACACACTTTTGTAAACAATGGCAAGTCATTTATTGTTTTTGATGGTGTACAATCAACATATACTATCAGAGCAAAAGCAGTATTTGAAACAAGGCCTGGGCATCTGATGAAGCTTTTGTTTTATTGTTGGTTAGAGCCAGGCTTTGCTTTCTATAGGGAGTCAGACTAACAGACTTATGTTGGACTTTTCCAGCTTTGCATGTGGCCAGTGAACAAGAAACTGTGACGCAATTTCCCTGGATAATAAATAAAATATAAAATATAAATCACTACTACTACCACAAAAAGTACAGTCATCAATAGGCAGCCTGCCCACTCCAGCTTTTTTTTCTAAGGGACTTTTTAAAAATATCTATCATTATATCACAAGAAAAAAATTATATAAAAGACAAAACTGTTTCACACATAAAGCATTCAGAAGAAGATGGTTGTTTTCATACTAGAGCACCATCAGTTCAAATTCCATGATGCTAAATATTTGACAGCCGGTGCCGATGTTCTCAATTGTTGTTGACTGAATAAGCCGACCATCTCCCATTTTAGAAGACTGGGCACGATAGATGCTGAAGCATAATTGATTTGCCCTTGTAAGGTAAAGATGTTTTAATATTTTTCTGGGGGATATGAATTTAGAGTTATTATACAAGTAGTAAAATTTATTTTAAGTATCTAAATTTTAAATCTATGCAGGTTTATAGAGCCAGTGTTACGGCGCACATCGCGTCAGACCCGTTGCTCAGACCCGACTCTATCTTGAGTATCTTTGTTGTGAACATATTGTATATATATCGATGTTCACAAACTTGTAGGGGGTACCATCCAAAAGACCCATACCGCTCATGCGCAAGTATGTTTAAAAAGAGTACCGTGAATGATTAAGGGCTCGGATTAAGGGCTCGGGGCATCTTGACAGGGGCGCTTATTTAGCAGGGGCAGGTAATTCAACAGAAGGGCGCTTATTATTATTTTTTCAGAAAAGTTCATTTCTTTTATGAAATTTCAATATTTTTAACTTCATCATCTTAATGTGTCGTTAGTCATAGTCATAGTAAAAATCGTTCTTTTTTCGTGCGGGGCGGGGGTGTGGGGGGGGGGGCGGGTTTTTTTTCAGAAAAACAAATTTTTTAAACTTTTTTCTCATAATTTTTATGAATAAGAAATAGAAATAGTAACAAAAAAGAAAGAAATACAATAGTAATAATGTATATTTGAATGTATATACGTTGTTTTTCGTGCTGATCCGAATAAGCGCCCCCCTTTTCTCGATGGGGAGGGGGCGGCTTATTAGAGCAGGGGTGCTTATTTACAAATTTTTATCTAACCCCGGGTCGCTTATTCGACAGGGGCGTTTATTGAGCACGTGGCGCTTAATCCGTCATTTACGGTGTAAGTATACTTTTTAAGTTTCAGAATTTAGGCATTTTAAAAGAGGGTGATAAAACATTTTTGAAGAAAATTAAAAATTCTGAAACAATAATAGGTAAACAATTCTTTTACAACTTTAAGAAAAGGGATTTAAAAATTTAAGTACGTAGCTATCTAGGTAATTTTTAAGGCTAAAAATATATATTTTTAGCCTTAAAAACTACCTAGATAGCTACGTACTTAAATTTTTTTGATAGTGTGGGAGTATAATCTTCAGTAGCGTTAAAAGTTTTCCAAGGGTTTTGATTAGCTGCATGCATTTCGTAAGTTTGGGCAAAATTTCCTAAATGCTTCAGAGGTTAGGAAGTACAGAGCTATCAATGTAGCACACGTTTTTTTTATTTTAAGCTGGCAAAAATAGTTCTTACCTGATAAATCTTGATGGTCACACTGCACACCATAAACAAACACGTAGCTATCCTCCTGTCCTTGTCTATAGCTGAAGCCATAATGAACGGAAAGAAACTAAAGAACCAGCTATGGCATTCAAAAATAACATTAATGCAGTTATCTTCAGATACCTGCAGTTATTTTATGGTAACTGTATTAATGTGACTTTGGAATGCCATGGCCAGCTTTTTTCGCCGAGAATGTCAGATGCTTAGGTCAACAGTGGTAAAAAAACAATGATTGTGGTAAATGTGACTGGCATTGGGTTATAGAAAATTTAGCAAAAGTCGGCGAAAGGCACTCCTCATTCGTCGAGAAGTGCTTCTCGCCGAGCTTACCAGATTGAACGGAACCGGCTGGAAGCCGATAGGTGTATGACTGTATATTGAACAGGACGAAATGTTAAATCGGTACCGTAACACTCAGTAAAATCGTTCAGACTCGGCAAAGCACTCAGGAGAGATAACAACAAAGCTTATGGCGAAGTGAAAACGGAAGCAATATGTAAAGATTCAAGAAAGCGTGTGTGCGTCCAAATTTCTCCGTAGGCGAGCGCCGAGTTCGCCAATGTGTAAATCCGCCCCTGACAGAAAGCTCTCTGGGTGACCGCACCAAAGACTACCTTCATGATCTTGAAATCAAAGTGGTTGGTGATATTCTAGCAATACTCAGCCGCACCAAATCATATGCACCACCAACTGACACTATGGATACATCATTTTCCCACACATCAGTAACATTAAAGACGGTCTTACCCAAAGCACCCCATGCCTCTTCTGACATGACTAACCCCCAGTTTCGAAAATTTCGCATTGACTGGGTTGTATTCAAGAAACAAGCAAACATACCACATGACCAAGTTACAATCCAAATCTACAATCTATGGGACAAGGTTGTTCAAAGCAGCATCATTAACACACACCGTGACTTCAAGCAATTGCATCAAATCCAACTGTGCATCCAATGACATTCGCTAACATTCACCAATCAGAAGGTGAAAGTATGCAGAATTACTTAATACGCTTGAAATCTACTGCACAGGACTGTGAATATGCCTGTCCCCACTGTGAAGTAGACATACAAGAACCTGATATAAAGGATCAGTTTATTCGTGGACTTCACAATGAGGCCCTACAAACAGACCTTCTTGCAAAGGCCGGGTATCTCAAACCGAAGCTAAGACGAAAACAGATCGAAAACAGTCACCAAGCTCAACACACTCTGTCATGCTTCCCATATTCCCTGATAGTGGAGCAAGCATTTGTTGAGCTGGTCCATCTGTACTGAATGCACTAGACATACATTCCAGCAACCTCATTCGGTGTGACAAAACGGTCACTGCTGTTCGTGGATCCAAGCTCAACTTTCAACATCTCCAATCACAAGACAGTGCAACCAGTACATATTTACACAAAAGTTAATAAAATATATTTCAGTCGACAAGCATGCCTGGAAACCAACATCCTTCCACCATCATTTCCATACCCAATGCAAACCTAGAACGTGCTGAATCTATTGCTGCGTGTGGCACAAGCAAACTTAGTAACAACAAATTGCAGAACTCACCCAACCTTCCAACACGTCCTGCCAAACTGCCCTTTGTTGTGTCAGCAGAAAACAGCCCAAAACTTAAAGGGATTCCTGCCTCAAAAATGATTTTTTTATATGTTGTGGAGAATAAAAAGTTGTTTATCAAGCCCTTTGGAATTTTTTTAAAATCTTTTTTCGTTCTCAAATTATTCAAGATTTTAAATATTCAAAATCCGGAATCTTATGATGTCATAAGTAAGTGTTAAAAAATGCTGACATCACATTTCTACATATAATTAAAGATGAGACCATTCTTACTACAAAACTTTGCACATGCCAAGATATCATCAAGAGCAGAAGTCCACACTGCTTACTCTCGAGTGCCAAATAAACGTCCCAACCCACCCACCGCTTGTTAATTTTCAAATTTTACCTACCCCCCCCCCCCCCCCCCCCCCCCAATGCTTATTAGGACCCCCCGCTTATTAATTTTTGATAAACATTGTCATTTCATTCTCGACCCCAGAGCTCTTTGAGATAAACGAGGTTTTAATCTCAAAGAGCTCTGGCGACGAGAATGTTGTCATTCATCTCTATACCAAAATCCATCATTCATAGAATGTTATATGAATTCGCGAAATTTTATACAAGGTAATGTATATACAGTACATTAAATCGGTATAGGGAGTCATATAATGAAACATGACTTTAAACATGGTTTTTCTGTTTTGTTTTTACTTTTTTTTACAAGTTGTTTTTACACGTTTTTACAAGTGTGTTATATTTTTAATATATCCGCATGCTGGAGGTTAAATTTACGAGAAACGAATACACTTTTACTTTATCCACACCACCCCCCTCCCCTTTAATTTGGACCCCCCCCCCCCCCCACCCCCCTACTTATTAAAATTCTGGTATTTTTCCAACCCCCCAACCTAGACCCCCCTGTTTATTTGGCACTCGAGAGTAAAGGTTTTGATATTAAGTAAATTTGCAAGATATCTCAAGTAATAATTTATGCTTACTACCTTATTACATCATCAATAATGATGTCATAAGGTCAGCTGGAAATCTTTGAAGCTTAATATCTTGAAAACGAAAAAAGATTTTTAAAAAATTCCAAAAAACTTGATAAACAACTTTTTATTCTCCACAACATATAAAAAAATTATTTTTTGAGGCAGGAATCCCTTTAAAGAATTTATCATTGAACAATTTGCATCCACAGCCGTCAATACAGACACAGTACTTCCTTCAATGGACACTTAACCAGCACATACTTACCTACAACTGAATGATGTACCATACCCGAACCATGCTCCAATCCCTATACCACATGACTGAGGTAAAAGAGAGCCTAGATTCCGACTTCAAAAACGGAGTTATTGAACCAGTACCGATTGGCGAGCCAGTGAAATGGTGTGCAAAAATGGTAGTTTCCAAAAAATATGGCCGCCCACGACACACTGTAGATCTCCAAAACCTCAACAAACAGTGTCGGCGTGAAACCTATCACTGCCAATCTCCATTTCAACTGGCATGTCAAGTCCCACCACAAACAACAAAAAACAGCTCTTGATGCTGTTGATGGTTTTCATGCCATTCCCTTAGACGATTCCAACAAGATGCTCACCACATTCATTATTGAATGGTGATTGCTAATGGGGTAGATATTGCGGCGTCTGACACAGGGCTATCTTGCAGCAACTGATGCCTACACCAGTTGCTATGACGAAATCATCAAAGAAGTTACCAACAAAGGTAAGATCATTGATGTCATGCTGTTACTTGATACAGACATAGAATCATCCTTCCACCATACCTGGGACTACCTAACATTATGCTATAGCAAAGGCATCATCTTCAACAGAACTAAGTTTTAGTTCTGTCAGGATATTGTTGACTTTGCAGGACTAACAACACCTGAGGGTATAACCCCATCTACTCACATTCTATCAGCAATCAAAGGTTTTCCAGCCCCAAAAAAATTGACAAACGCCAGAGCCTGGTTTGGGATAGTAAATCAAGTTGCCTGGGCCTACTCCACATCTAGCACAATGCAACCATTCCGAAAGCTGGTAAAATGGAATTCTTTCTTTTACTGGGATGCTGAACTGGATGATATATTTTGTAAATCAAAATAATGTCCTACTTAAATAAGCATCAGATGGTATTTGGAGCTTTGATGTCATTAAAACAACCTGTCTCCAAACCGATTGGAGCAGAAACTGCATTGGGTATCTCCTGCTCCAGAAACAATGTAAGTGTCCAAATGACAAAGCCCCCACCTGCTGTGGTGAGGGCTCAAAACTTGTATTTGTTGGTTCACGTTTTAAAAACGAAGCTGAAGCCAATTATTCACCAACCGAAGGGAAAAGTTTAGCAATTGCATGTAGCCTAAATCACGCTAAGCTTTTTGTCCTTCGTTGCAAATCCTTTATTGTTGTCACTGACCACAAGCCGCTTCTGGGAGTCCTATCCGCCAGCTGGACACCATTGATAACCCAAGGATCTCCAAGCTCAAGGAAAAAACCTTTGCATACAATTTTTCAATACAGCATAATCCAGAAAAATGGAACTGAGCTGCTGATGCATTTTCTAGGAATCCAATAGCCACACCAAATTCCATGGAACAACTGCACCACATTTATGCTATAAACACTGACCCTAATGACATGGAGACCACAGTTGATGATGTCACAGCAGACTGTATAAACCGAAGTATAAGCAGTACATTTCTGCAGGCGAGAAACAAATCGTCACTTTCTATCAACTTGGACGATATCATCAATGGCTGCACATTTGAGCCAAAATATCAAGCACTAATTGTTACCATTCAATCTGGTTTTCCTGATACCAAAATGCAAACAAGCTCAACTATTATTAACTTTTAAAAACTTTTGGGAAGTACGCAACCGCCTGTCAACCTGCAACAACTTGATATGGCTCGACAATCACAGGCTTGTTATTCCAGATTGCTACATACAACCCATTCTGTGAATTCTTCATTCTGCCCACCAAGGCATCAGCTGAATGACCAGGCGTGCTAATAAGTCTATATATATACTGGTCAGCCATGCAACACTCAATCAAGAACATGCGTTATACCTGCTTTAAATGTAATAATATTTCACCCCAACAATGCAAGGAGCCACTTATCCTCACAAAAACTCCTGATTACCTTTTCCAGTATATATGCGCAAATTACTTCGAAATCAAAGGTCACCATTATTTTACAGCTGTTGACCGATTTAGCGGCTGGATTATGACCTACTACTTTGCATCAACAATGCTCAAGAGTGATACGCTCATCAATACCTGCTGAGAAATACTAATTACAGCACCTACGAAGAAATAAACACAGATGGGGGTCCCCAGTTTGCATCCAATCTATTCATACAGTTTCTTCAAGACTGGGGAGTGACACACCAACTTTCATCAGCACATTACCCACAATCTAATGGAAGAGCTGACCTTGGTGTCAAATCTGCCAAACGGATAATCCTCGCTAATGCTGCTGCATTATTAAGATCTGACTGCTCTTTGAATATATAATGGTAAAGCAGCAAGAGCCATATTCCAGTATCAAAATACACCACTACCCAACATCAACCTAAGTCCTGCCCAACTGCTCTCTTACCACCAGCTGCGACACCATCTGCCTGTTCTTCCACAGTATTATCGTCTCCACAAGGAATGGATCAGATCTCGTCAACAGCTAGAACAAGCTGTTTCTAGACGAAATAACATAATTTCATAAAAGATGGGATAGAGAAGGGACAATAGTACAAGTGCTACCATCAATACAAGATCAAAATCAAAGGATCTGGTTGATTGTACTCAGATAGAGAAAGTTCATTAAACCAGTCAAAGTTACAGGACAACACTCTATAATACCCTCACCAACCATCACAGCACCAGAAGACTCACAAAATTCCATGAATTCCGCGGACAACAACATATTACGACTGACTCTGATTGACACTGAGCACCCAGAATTGCCTGACACTGATCAGCCCGCTGTTGTGTATCAAGATCCACCGTTATCTAAGCTCCCAAGAGCACTACAACGACTGCGAAGTCACAATAAACCAGTACTTACGGAATGAGCAAACTATGAACACCGAACCTTCTTCTCCTACAGTGCATGGGGAGATGTATTATCCAAGAACTTGTGTTATGTTTATATTATGATCTTGCATCTAGACTAGAAAAAATATTCGGACTTTGTGCCTTTGACTAAACATTTTGGGATTTGTTATTCTGCACATTTAAACAAGAACAATCTAGGGGGATAACCAACATAAAGAAGCAAACAAACATAAAAATAGAATTAAATTATCTGACTTTGCTTGTAAAGGAAATAAAGAAGGAGACTCAATGTTTGGAGAACCATTAGATGGTAACGTTGATTGATTATTTGCTGAATTTAAAGGTGCTTTTTTCTTCTCTAAGATTCTTAACAATGACATGGTGTTATCCATACTACTCTCATAACAAACATGATTTTGTTTTTATATTAAAAGGTTATTATAAATCGTCAATTTCATAAATTTGTCGTTGCTTCCGTTTTTCTTTTTTGGTGCACTTAAAAAGTTATGAATATGTGATAATACGGACAGCTAAGCGCAGGAGTTTTAAAACACTGCAATATCTTCCAAAAAACATGAACAAACCAAAACACTGAGAATTTAGAAGTTCAATATGTGTGTAGAATTACTGACAAAAAAAATATAATTTTTAGTGTCGCAGTTAGCTAGGGGTTTCAGTAGTAGTAGGGGATGGTTATAGGTCGGTTTTAGGGTTTTCCCCGTCAAACCCCCGCTTCCACCACCTCCCCCCTCCCTCCACACCTAGCCCTCTCAAAATCGGAAAATCCGACGGCATCCGAAAATAAATCCGATAACAATCCGATTCCGACAAACCCGACAATTCCAGGACATGCGCACAAGCCAATAGTAATATTGCTGACATCAACAAAAATCAGCGCATGCGCAGTTGAGTAAGGTAAGCCCCCTTACTCAAGACCTTGCTATTTGATACTATGTATAATAAAAGATGAGTTGGTTCAAATATATTCTAGACCCTTTCAAGACTCGTGAAATGTGTATCAGGGGGGTTCAAAATGATCCCGCGGCTGTGATATGTTCCGATCCATCTCGGGACCCGGATGAAATGCGCAACAGGGCGAAGAGTGAAATGTGCAAAAGAGCGTTTAGAGACATGTGTGTCAGAGCCTTTAAAAGGGAGCACCCCGGGCTTTTCAAGAAAATGGTGCCAAGCGGTTTCGAGATGCAAGAAATGGCCCCCATGGCGGTTGATCCCGGGATAATGAAGTATATTCCGGACCATTTCAAGACCCGGAGAATGTGTACCAAGGCAGTTCGAGATGACCCCCGGATGCTCGAGTTTGTCCCGGACTCTTTCATTACGCAAGAAATGTGCAACAAGGCGGTTGATAAGAATCCTGATGTACTCGGGTATGTTCCAGACCATCTCGTGACTCAGGAAATGTACGCTAGGTCTGTTCAAGAGGATCCCTGGATGATCGGGGGTGTCCCAGACTCTTTCATTACGCAAGAAATGTGTAATATGGCAGCTCAGGCGGAGCCCGTGGTGCTCAGGGATATTCCGGACTCTTTCATTACGCAAGAAATGTGCAACAAGGCGGCTGATAAGAATCCCGGTGTAGTCGGGTATGTTCCAGACCATTTCAAAACGCAAGAAAATGCTCGATAAGCACGGGCTCAAATAAACGATGAAGGAACAATGTAACGACTGTGAACGCGTACTCGACGCGTACGACAGATGTTGTCGCTGCGGACGCAGACTCCTGATAAAGACCAAGCTGCTCTGTTGGTATTGCTATCAAGAGTACATCACTTACAATGGCGGCAGCTGTCCTTGCACTGCGACCAGTTGAGATTTCAGCATCCAAATATAAAGGATGATGAAATTCGGTGAACAAACTGTTAAATCAATGGACTTTTACAACAATACAACTCCGCTAAATATCGAAGAAGTAAACATTGAAAACCTTATGATGAGCGAACCTATTCCAGCAAACAAAGGCAAGGATGAACGATTCGTTATTGGTTATCAAGGCCAAGACAGTAACATATCAACACTACTGCTCAAGATCCCTGAAAAGGTCTATTCCAGGGGTGCATCATGCTACTCAGAAGACTCCGCGCTCACGATGTCCTTCGATCTTGGTGGATACCCTGAGTGGTTAGAAAAATACGAGAAAATCCTGAACAAAGTGGCTACCTTGGGAGGACATCCCTTAACCAGCACCAGCGTAAAAAAAGATCGATACCTGAGCACTAAACTCAAGACGTGGGAAGGTAAAGTTAGAACTAGCTTCCACAAGAAGAAGGTACCGCAGGGTGGCTGCGAGTGTAAGGCAATCATCAAACTGGCGAGTATCTACAGGCAGGGTGCCAACTACTACATGCAGACCTACCTGGAAGAGTGCAAATATAAAAAGGTTGACGAGTTTACTGCTGCTTGCTTCTATAGTGACTCAGATGACTCTGATATCGAAGATGATATCGACGGCTTCACTGTCTTGTAATAGTAGCGAGGTGTTGGGTGGTTGTTCCAGCCACCTAAACAAACATGAAGGTTACAGAGATGATGAAAGAAGCAAAATCACTGGGTTTAAAGGGGTATTCCACTCTCAACAAGGCCCCTCTTATGGAAATGATCCGCAAGGTCAAGTACAAGGACGCCTCAATGCAAACGGACGGTCCCTATTGTAAACCATGCACCCTTCACGCGTGGCAGAAAAATCTTGAGCAATACTCGAGAGAGCTCGCTGAAAGACAGAGACGTGTCGTACATGAACGTGGGCTTGTCATCGATCAGGACACCGGAGAATTGCTCGAAATTGTGTAGATGATCTAATATGTATGAACAATATATTAGATCTACGAATATTCAGGTGGTTCCTCTAGGTAGAGCTTACATGCTGCACAGATTGAAGTTTTTTCATAAGCTCCTCCTTCGCCTCCTCACGCCTCTTCGCTACAAGCTGCTGTCGCTCCCGATCATTGATGGCGTTCACGGCTTGTTTCGTTCGTTGACGGACTTGCTCCTTCAGCAGCATGTATTTTTGCTTCTCCTGCATGATCAAGCTGAACTCATAGTCGCTGATCACCCCATTCTCAACAGCCTTGCTGATGAGATCGACAACAGAGTTGAGTTTAGTCTCTGCGAGTAGCCTGATGCTCTCGTGCTTCTTTGACTTGACATCTAGCTTCTTCCCCGCATTCCGCAGACCCGCTTGCCCTAGTCCTACGGCGATCATGATACCACCCATCGCGACAGCAAGCGGTACCCCAATCCCTGACAGCATACTACCGATGCCAACACCTGAGGTGATGACACTTATAGCTAGTAATCCATGGTCAGTGAATCTAACCCAGGTACCATGCATTTTAAAAATTTTAGCGAGCTTGTCCCGCTCTTTTGATTCATTGCGGAGGTACTGCTCCACTTCTTCAATTTTGCGCAGTCTGTACACTTGGCTTTCATCAAGCTCGTCAGGTGCACTCGGTAAACTGGGGTATATCTTTGCAATTTCACTCATCATTTATTCTATGAGCAAGTGCATTGTTAAGCCTGCGAACAAAATGTTTCTATCGTGGTACTCGTCCGCTAGCATGAACTCCAAACGATCTGTGGAGCTCTTCAAAGGGAGGTACACGGGGTTATCAAAACTCCAGGTTAACAGGTCCCCCCAATTTAGCTCTTTGGTAGGGAGCAAGGCCAATATATCCGATTTCTCACCATTAAACAAGCTGTGCTCCCGATCAACCTGTGTACACTTGAGCCGTAGTCGATGGTACACGTCTGTTCTGTATGATCCGTCATAATCCCCCACGGGTAATTCTATGGCAGTATCATTCTTCAAACCCAAAATAGCTCCTAGCGCTCGATCAATTATTGCAGAATATCCCATGCTAACACGAATCCTTGACACACCGTTTCTAAGGATAAACACTTTGAGTTTATCCCCGGTTTGATTATTGATAATACCCGCGAGATCCTCAACCCTCATAACCCTACTAATAAACCATGAGTAACATGTATGGAACTAAGCTCGATCCTTATGCAGAGGTCAAGACGATGCTGGGGATGAAAGGGAAGAAACAGCGTGTGAAAGTCTCCCACATCCCTAGTACAATCAACCAGAATGAAGACTTGTACGTGGATGTACCAAACATGGGGCGGGACGACGTCATTTTCCCAGGCTCTCTCAAGCTCCTTTTCAACCTGGAACTTGAGGGTACGAACACGAAGAGAACCATTGTCAACAACATTGGCAAGGCCTTGGTGCAGAATTTGCGCATCGCCTTGAACGGTAACGAGGTGCAGAACATTAGCGACTACAATACCCTGGCAGTGTACAGGGACTTGTGGCTCCCAAAATTTGATCGTGAGAACAACCTCATTCTGGAAGGTATTGGCCTCACAGATGGTGCAGTCAGAGGACTTCAAATCAAGTCCACCGATAAAACGGGTAATGCTGAAGAACGAGCTATCGCGGAGGCGTATGGGAACACCTTTTGCATCCCGCTGGGCAAGATGTTTGAGTTGACGAGAGACCTACCCTTCTACCAGGGAGGACTCCATGACAGGCTACAATTCGTCCTGCATTTTGCCTCCTATGGCGATGTCATCAAAGATGGAGGTACAGCAGCTTCGGGGAGCACGGCAGCCAAACCAGCGGATGCTGCTTACAAGATTACCAACATTGCCCTAGAGTTTGACAAAGTGCACCACGAGGATGTTAGCAGTGCTATGATGTCACGATATTCGAGGCTGGCGCTGCCATACGAACGGGTACTCCGCAGCAAAGTGGTCACTATTAAAAAGTCTGATACCAGCTATAACCTCCAGGTTGACACTCCTGCAAAGAGTCTCAAGGGAGTGCTACTACTGTTCGTAGACCCCGCGCAAGTCAAGGCTTACGCTGGTGTCAACGAGGTGTTCTACAATCCCAAGATTGAAAAAATATCGATCACTGTTGAAGGTGAGCCTAACGAGCTATACAGCCACGCCATGCTACCTAAGGACCATTTTGAACAGGTTGTAAAGTTGTTCAACGGTCATGACAGTGAGGTGACGATAGGTCAGTTTTTCACTGAAAGATACGCGCTCTTCATCGATTTTCGAAGCTCTCCAGATAATACCCTACATGGTTCGGGTAGACCATTGCAGAGATTGTCAGACGGGATAACCCTCCACATGACCAAGAAAGCTGACGGAAGTACTGGGGATTTCAAGTGCCATGTGTACCTACTGCAAGACCTCAGCTTAACATTTTGGATGGGCGCTTTCACGGAGTGGAGTATTAGAATAAAACATGGCAACTCTGGCAATTATGGCAGGAGGTGCGTTGATAAACGCGTTGGCATTCAGCGGCTCAAATTATCTCTTTAGCAAGCTCTCAGGGCATGGTGAAGAAGAACGTAAGAGACACGACAAGGCTGTTGAGCGGCTACAGGCTGCTCAAGCACAGTGGGTAAGAGATAGACAGGCAAAGATTGACTGGTACAACAAGCAGCGGGAGTTACAGAGTCAAGCAGGCGAGAGTTTGAAGGAGTTGGATGAAGGGGCGAGAGAGTACTATATTGCGACGATGGAGAAAGCTCCGAAACTATCCGATTACTACACACCTTCCAAGCAACAACAAGACGGCGAGCTGACGTTCATCGTAGGATCCCTGGCTGTTCTGGGGGTGGTTGTGTATAAATACCTGTAAAGTACTCAGACAAGGTTTTGACATGTATAATATAAAGACATGCCAAAAACGCATATCGTTACGGAAGAGGAGGCTGATAAACTCAACCAAATCTATTACACTCCGGAACATCTCTGGACTGGACGGAAAGCCATCAAATTACTCGCGAAGGAGAGCGGCCTATCCAAAAAGTTAGTCACTCATTGGTTGACTCGTCAACTGCTCTGGCTTAGACATATTCGAGGACCCAAGCGCATCAACTACCCTCATTTCACCATCACGAAGCCCAATGAAATGCACCAGTTTGACCTGCTGTACATGCCCCACGACAAACTCTATGGTAGCACCTACAAATACATTTTGACGGGCATTGACGTTGCTTCGAGGTACAAGGTGGAGAGACCATTGAGAACCAAGAAAGCCAGCGAAGTCGCTGACATGATCAAGGACATCTATAAGGCAGGACCTCTCCAATATCCGAAGACCTTCCAGTGTGACAATGGCTCCGAGTTCAAGTCAGATGTGACAAAACTCCTAGAAAGTAAGGGCGTCGAATTAAAGCGCGCAACTACCAAGTACCACCACACTTTTACGGCGTTTGTCGAGTCGTTCAACAAGGTACTCGCTCAGAGATTGTTCAAGCCGCAGGATGCGCAAGAGCTGGTCTCTGATGAGACTAGTACCACATGGGTCAAGCATCTGTACACTATCGTCAAAAGTTTGAACAACACCAAGACATCTATGATCGGCATGAAACCTTCAAAGGCCATCAAGATGGATGAGGTGTCTCTTGTATCAAATCAAGCATCGCCTGAAGAGAAACCCCTACCCGATGACGGTCTTTACTTGTATCTGCTACAACCTGGAGAAGAGCATGGTGATGCTAAAAGACGCGCGACTGACGCTTTTTGGAGCAAGCAGACCTATAGGTTGGACCGCATAGTGGCTACTGCTGTGGAGCCGCTAAGCGATGGTAGCCGTCTGTTGTACTATCTCGACAGTGGGCCCGATCGAAGCTTCGTCTCGGAGGAGCTCATGCTGATCCCGGAAGATGTTCAAGTACCTCCAGAGCATGTCAAAGAGTGGTAAATTTCTCGTCTTTGTGATTCGAAAGAGTCACAAAGGCTGTCGCTGCTGTTTAGAGCATATCAATGTCGAACATATTTTCAAAAAGCTCGCGCATATCGTCAGGCAAGGTGAAGCTGTTTCTGTAATAATTGGTAGGCCCTAAGGCGTCCTCCTTGAACCGACACCAAGTGTGGACGGCGTTGGGATCTTCACATATTCCGAGTATAGTGCTCTTGGGGTACTTCTCCTTCAGTAAATCCAGCTGTTTATCCTGCTGTCTACGTTGACATCTGACCATGTAGTAGGGATGTTTACCATGAGGATCGTTCTTGTTAACCACGCATAGCACAGTGTCATAAGGGTAACGATGAGGGACATATCTTTCTCGTAGTTCAATATTTTCTTCATCCCTCTCCTGTAGGTCGTACTCGAGTTACACAAGCTGTCGATCCCTGTCTTCGAGGTCATCATTAAGGAGCGCCAGGGCTTGACGTTGCTCTTCGATGGTCTTGAGCTGTAGTTGCTCACGGATTTTTGGGAACATTGTGTTGCAGCAATATTTCCTGAACCTTCTCGCTTTAGGTTGCTGGCTTCCAAACACCAGCTCATACATACCCTCCTCATTGATGTAGAGGTCGTATTTTTGAGAGTCGGATGGCCAGTGCTTATATGTGAGATTGGAGCACCCTCGAACCTGGAAGATTTTGAAGTGATGAGTTCTGTCCCAAGCAACCTGGTTGGAATTATTCCAAAACTACAAGATGAAAAATATCACCATTGAGACCAAGATAAATCGTCTTTTCAGATCCCTTCCAGCCCGTTTTAAACAAACCCGCAAGCAGCTCAGAAATAACAACGTCAATCCCCACGATATCTTCATCTCTCTCGAGGGACTCAAGTGGATGGAAAGCAATACAAGAGACCCCGATATTCGAGGTAGACTGCGAGCACTTATAGATGCATATAGCACGACGGCTTCGTCTCATTAGATTGTGCCCTGGGACGAGGTAAGTATTAATTTTCACATTAACTACCCACAGCACATGCAATTCAAAATCAAGAGCATCGTCCATGCAACATAATCCCCGGAACCAAAACTGTAAGATAAAATGTCTTGTCTTGTAGCAGTTGAATTTAACAATACCAAGTTACATACCGTAACCATCAACGGTCACCCTTGGACTCGTGCTAAAGAAGTAGTACAAGGGGTGTTGGAGTATATAAAAGACACATCTCATACCATTCGCAACCACTGTAGTCAGGAAAATTATGTATGGACTTCTTGAGCTGAGCCTTAATAATGGAAATTTCTTCCCTGCTTGAAATTACATCGTTCTCTTCATGAATGAGCTCAAACTCCTTCCGATTCTTCGGATACCAGACAAAAAGCTGTTTCATTTGATCCCTTACTGTTATTGGGATCTTCTTATATCTTTGTGTTAGCAGCCACAAGCTATGTCTTCTGTGTCTAACCGACACAGCTAGTTCTAGCAACGCCCCACGAGTTTTATCGAGGGTTTCGTCCGCGATCATGTCGTCAATGACGAAGAGGGTCTCCTCACCGGCAAGGAGCTTTGATAGTTGCTCGATCCAATAGAAGAGTTTATCACCAGGGTCTATCATGAAGATGTAGTCTTCTTTCCAAAGTGAGGGTCTTTCCAAGTAGGTCTTGTTCCACTGTATTGTAGGGCAGAGAATGACGATGTTGTTGAAATGTTGCTTGTATTCGCTCTCAAGCAAATCAAAGACGCGCTGAGTCTTTCCGCAACTTGTCGGTCCTGTAAAGATCGCTGTATGCGGGTCTTTCACAATGTCAAGAACCATTTTATTCTGAGATTGTGTTTGCCCTGTGGCAGACACAAGCTTACTCCTGGAACTGTATCTGGCTGTGGGTGGACTCGGAGTCCACCCATTGAAGGTCAACAACAGCGTCACCTTTCCGCATTTTGACCCTGCATGGCCGGTAGTACCGGTACCTCCTCTATTTTGGTTTAGGCATGATACTTGCGGGAATCCAGCCTTTGGAGACAGCCATCTCTCTTGAACCTCTACCTGCTGAGAAGTAAGCAACCATCTTGAGGGCATCGCTCGTGTCTATCTTGGTGCTGGGGCTTGTGATGCTAAGGAACTTTTTGCCCATCATCGCGTATGCAAACGTGAACCCAAGGTCCACGACAGTCTCATAGAGCATGTCGATAATCTCTTTCTGCTGAGGCGTTACGTTTGAACTCATTTATTAGAGGGCTAAGACATCTTGAAAATGTCGATATCAGGCTTAGACGTGGGTTTTTGCTTCTGCTTGGAGCTGTCAGGCGTATGTACTCCTGCGGAGCCGCTAGGCGATGGCTCAGGGGTTTCAGCAGGCTGCGGGGCCGGTTGTTTACGGAAAATATAGAAACCAACTCCCACACAAACTATGAAGGCTAAACCTCCAGCGCTATAGAGATAGCCTGCGCCGGGGGGCTTGTGAGGACCTGTCGCAGGTTCCTGACCCTCTTGGGAAGTACTTTTGCCCACGTTCTTCGGTAGGTTGGCCTTGTTATTGCGGTTCCACTCAGCAAGTCTCTTGCCAGCAGCAACACGACCCTCGTTCTTCTTGATAATTGGTTGATTGGGTTGTTCGTTCATTTCTTATAACTCGTGAGAGTTACAAAAAATTATTTCTTTTCATGAAACATATCTACCTGCTTGTATTAGCGCGTTCATATAAGGTTTAAATTCTAAAATACACGTGTGCGGTGGGAAGCGATCCGCTGCAGGGGTCAAAATGTCTCGACCATGCGCGCCTAAATCCCCGGCAAGACTACACCAGTTCGTATACCGCATGCTACCGAGTTTGGTTAAATTTAGAGCCTGGATTTTGAATTGTTCGTACAGTTCAAGATTGTCCATTGATATCTTTGATAGACTGTTCCCCATCTTTATCTTGCTGTTCATCCTCCTGCCCCTCACCCACCTTGGACATGGAGAGTTGACAGTGGTTAACTGTGTGGGCAACTAGTAGAAGGGGTGTCAAAAACTTTCCAAAAGCAGAGTACACGAGTAGGCCCAAGTCAGCCATGGAGTCTTGATTGGAGTGATGATTGGATCCTCTTCAATATCTTTACAAAGACTCTCTGCACTGTCGAGCCGAACCACACGCCCTACAACTTTGCTGTACATGCTGATAGCTTGTGATGACAGCGCTTTGGCTGTCTTTTCACCCTTCTCCTGGAGTTCGCGTTGGGTGAAGTCATCGTGAATCTTTTCGATAGCCTCTGGTGAGGCTTTGTCGAGTGATGCTTCGGTACACTTTTTCGGCAGCAAGTGCTTCTGCCCACGACGTATGACGTCTTTTAAAGCTTGGCGCTTGTCAATGGGTTGCTGCGCTTGTGGAGGTGGGGTGTCCACTTCATCAAAAATCTCAGTAATATCTTGAACCATCTTTATTATTCGCCTATAGCGGAAGAAGATGAGTATAATCAAGATATAGGGCAGGAGTACAGCTAGGCATAAGCATATTTCCGTTTTGTTTGTGTACTGGATCAAGTACACAAAACTACACTCTGCTACTGGGATATATATCGATTGCCTTTCGATTGATTTTCACTTACCCACAAGGGTTGTATGTTTGTGTATTTAAGCCTTTCTAATTGTACTTCTTCGCTGGGGTACTCACCATTCACACGATGTTTGAGTGGGGTTTTATGGTCAAATTGCCACTCCCCCCGGTTTTCCCAATTCATCCCGTCCCTGAATTGATCTTGGATGTGTCCAATGAATGTGCAAATGTCGCACCCCAGGTATTCTTGGGATGATATCTCCGTATCACGTCTTAGATCATCGCGAATACTATTCATAATAAGGTCATACTGATAACCAGGGAAATCGCATATGAGGCATCGACGTCTCGGCTTTTGATGTGGGCACTTTATACGTTCCTGTGTCGCCTTCTGCACATCTAGGCATTTGATGCACTGTTTTGTTCGCAGCCCGTTGCGTTGGGTCTTGAAGTTGTCTAGTGGTTGGGTTCGCTTACAATGCGTGCATTTTTTACTGTCCTCCATCTTGTTGTTACTTTTTGTGGAGTACTACTCCACAAAAATCTGGACGGGATTCACAACACAAGCGGAGATGTATGTACCCCGTCGTCATGTACAACTCGCTTATCGTAAAATGCAGAGAGCCCCAGCTTGTTTTGCTCGTACGTCACCATACCCTGGTTGTGCACCCTGAAACCTACATTTTTCGCCGTGTCTAAACTACCATTTAACGTGTTCATGTACCTTTACCATGTTACTTCATTCTGCCTCTTTGACATGCCTTTGCACGAGAACTTTGTACCTTCTCGACCTTCGACAAAGTAGCACTTTGCCGTCAAAGCAATCATCCTAGACCCGATGAATTCCGGTTTAAACAACCCTCCGGTTCGACTCGAGTGCCTGTCAATGACGAGCCAGTTCTCCACGTCCTCATCATACTGTTTGAGGTATTCAGAGCGAACAACATCTCGCAACTCGTCTCCAGAAATAGCAAAATACGCCGAGTCCGTATCTGTGTACACATACTCAAAGTCTCGACGATCCACGTACTTGTCCAGAAAATCATAATAGAACTCGAGCATGCGCAACTTGGCTAGTTGGTAGACGGCAATGCCACACTGGTAGGCTCTATCTATGCTAACCCCGTGCCTACCCTTTCTGATCTCGTACGCGTCTCCGATCTCTTCAAGGTCTTCAAGGTACGGGCTTCTCATTGCTGTATCGACCTCCTTCTCATTTCTCGTGAACGTGGTGTTGGCGTGCCTTGCCAGGTCCTCGATCATCTTCCCATAGAAGCAATTACCCTAGAAGCAATAACTTCGCCGTATCACCCGCGGTGCGCTTGTCAGGGACTTTATCTGCCTGACGTCTTGCCTCGGCAATCTCTTCTGGGAACCACGCGAATGGCTTACCTCTAGAGTACTTGAGGAACTGATAAAAAGCGGTGACTTTTAGCCCATGCTCAAGGTACCACTTTAGCACGGGGTATAACAGATCAGTATCATCCAAGAGCTTCTTGTTCCTGGAACACGTTTGCGCCCCGTCCTGGTCAGGTACTCGTGCATATGCTCGAGGATTTGGGTGCCAGGTATCTCTTTAACGACAAATAGCGGGGGACATCTCGCCTTAAACTTGTCATACAGCTCTGGGGGCACTTCTATATCTACTTGCGTAAACCCAAAGAGTGAGCCATCTAGAACACCTTGCTCCAGAGCTTCCAATCCCTCAACGGGGTCAGCAATCTTTATCAGCTTTTCCTTCCCGCAGGGGAAATCTTGCAGCAGGGTACTCGGGTGGAGCATGTTAGCGTCGTACCCCAGAATGGTCTTGCATTCGTGGGGTTCGTTGTACATGTGAGATCTTATAGCTGTCACATCCCTCTCGTGGTACCTGCAAAAGACGATCGCGGGACCGCCGACCATCCCAGTCTGCAAGAGCTCATAGGCCTCGTTTCTCGTGCACTCACCGCAGGTTTTTTGGACTTCGATGCAGGCCTTGCATCGGTCTTTGAAGCAGTCCTCTTTGCATTTGTGCTTGCAGGGATCCCCCGGTGCGTAGAGCTCTAACTCAGGGTGTAGACGCAGAGACTTGTTCAAAACGTAGCGCATCGACACACCTGGTATGCTAACGGCATCCTTGAGAATGTCAATCTCATCCTCGTAGTACTGCAATCTCGTCTTGTCGACTGCTTCGACGAAAGGTACCACGTCTGCAAGATTGTAGTCAGCCAACCAGTCCATCATAGTGACGCAGCCTCGCTTGTAAAACTCTCCCTTGAATGTTTGGTACTCTTCGGGGGATAGGGTATTTTTCCCGCTAAGACTACTATAAAAGTCCTCATGCTCGACGGGGCCGACATGGTTCAGCTTGTCGTAGCTTGACAGCCATTCGTAAGGGAACACGAGCTTTTCGAGCCCACATTCCAGAGACTTGCACCAGCCGGCATAACTCATCCCAGGGGCGAGAAAGTTCTTGATGTCGAGGAATTTGAATCTCGAGGTTGTAAGGAACATGTAGTCATTATCCTTCTTTGCCACTTTGATCTTCTCGTGCACCTTCGCGTCGTCGTTTTCAGCAATTCGCTCAACAAAGTACCGCTTGATCAGGTTGATATCATACTTTCCGCTGTTAAACCCGATCACCGCCACTTGGTTCACCCACTCGTTCCAAGCTTCTTGCTTCTTGACAGGGAGCATATCAAAGTCGTCAGGTCTCGGGTACAACCTTTCGACTTCTTCAACGATGCGGGCCTGCCTCTGCTCGAGCTGCTCAACAAACTTCTTAACCAACACATTGGGATACTCGTGCATGATGAACGTTGGATGTTCATTGAGACTATCGTGTATGGCGACACTTACAGGGATATGCTCCGATACATATGTTAGATCGGATGTTTGCCGCTGGTGCAAAGGTGCTAAGAGGGCCTCAAAATCAAACACGATGTAGTGGGGGTATGGGCGAAATTCTTTCTTGAGGTACCCCTTACTTTTTGGAGGGTTCTCACACTCCCAGGCTGTCACGATGTTATAGCCCAGTTTTTGAATATGGTCCTCCTTGAACTTGGTTTGAAAGTACTGATTTTTATCCGCGTTGGTTCTGTTAGGTTGACAGGGACATCCATGCCACTTGCAGCCGTGATATTCGTAGACTGTTTTGGTTTGGGGCTCGTAGCCGTCTACAAGGTAAACCTCCTTACCTAGATCACGTATAACACGTTCACCACCATGCCCGCAGAGTGCATCGTGTATATGATTTCCGGTTTGCGCCGACATGGCTTCTATCCACCGACATGCCGCGTCACTGTAACCACCCTTGTTGTAACCACCCTCGTTGTAAAAGACCTTCTCGGACTTGCATGGCATGCGTTTGACCTTTTCACCTTTGCAAATGATCGTCGTTTTTACACCCTCACACTCGTGCTGCTTATGCCGTGTGAGGTGGCAGGCTTGTGTGAAGATCTGACCGCAAGCCTCGCATTCATAGCTCCGAGTTAGAACATCCATATTCTTGATATAGAAACAGTGACCATCCAGCATACCAAGGTTGATCGTGTCTAACCTCTCTTTGTACTGATTTTGACCATAGACGAGCCGCCATGGCGCCTTGTCAGAGTTCTTCTTGGGTTCAAAGACGCGGATGTTGATCTCGAATCGTTTAGCGATACCCTCAAAGTCTACGAGCTTCGTTGCACGTACATCTTGACGCTTTAATTCGGGGTTTTCATAGTACTCGCGTGCTAGTTTGAGGGCCGACCTTGTTAGGAACTTTTCGCGCTTCTTTCGCTCTGCCCGGTTGGGCACCGCGAGACATCTCCATAGGCATAGGTTGTCCGTTCTTTCATCCTCGTTGTCAAAGCTGTAGATGCACCTCTTACCCCCCAACCAATCTGGAAGTGGTCCGCATCCAAGTAAGATGATCTTGACCCGCACGTGCTTAAAGACTATCTTACCCTCGTACGCTCCGGGGGTCTCGATAGTTCTGTCTGGTGGTAGGTAGGCCTTGGTCCAAAACTCTGCATCTTCCAGATCGAGTCGCTGCATCTCGCATTCTTCCATGAAGGCTTCGATATCCGCCAGGCTTGAGAGTGACTTGGAGCTCTTGTTCTTGTGATAAGCCGACACGTCGCCACCACCTCGGTAGATGTCGCAGCTGAAACTGTAGACTACCTTGACACGCATGTCTACGTGAGGCGTGATTTTTTGCATGATAGCCTCCGTCAGCGGTTGGTTGAGGTTCTTGTTGAACTGCCACGTCTTGATGCGTCTCCCCTCCTCCAAAAATTGCGTGTCATTCGCATCAAATATGTTCTGGATGTCCTCGATCCCCTCCTGGTTCGTGGCTTGCTCCTTCCCCCCTCCTAACATGTGTTTGAGGTCGGCGATTCCCTGATATTCGTCTTGGATGGTGATTCGTTGGACCTCATCATGAAGCGTTGTCGCTCCTGAGATTTGCTCCTTCGCCTTGTTATAGTAGTAGGTAACTGTATCCCGCACGCTCCGTACTCGATCTGCAAGAGCGTCGCGAGTTGCTGCTACTGGTGCTGACACGGTGTCATATAGTTTGCTGATAGCATTCCTGAACCAACTCATCTTTTATTATGGGCCGGTTTCAACTAGCGCGGTCGAGTAAGGGGGCTTACCTTACTCAACTGCGCATGCGCTGATATTTCTTGATGTCAGCAATATTACTTGACAGCAGTGCGCATGTCCTGGAATTGTCGGGTTTGTCGGAATCGGATTGTTATCGGATTTATTTTCGGATGCCGTCGGATTTTCCGATTTTGAGAGGGCTAGGTGTTGGAGGGAGGGGGGAGGTGGTGGAAGCGGGGGTTTGACGGGGAAAATCCTAAAACCGACCTATAACCATCCCCTACTACTACTGTTTCCATGTTTACAAAGCAACTTGAACACCTATAGAAGGTCAACTGTTAAATCGTTCTCATAAAAACGACAATTTTACTTTCTAAAATAATTAAACCTAGCTAATCTTAAAAAGAGAAAATCATAGTATTCCCTCTATAATCTTGTAAAAGTCTTCAACGTACGCCACACGAGCGAAACCATCAGGTATACCTTTCGATACACCATCTATAACCTAAGATAAAATAAGAAAATTTAAAATTAACAGGAGAAATAAAAAATTAAAAAAGACAACAGTAAAAAAACTTACCGCATTCTTGCATGGAGCTATTAAGATATCTCTTAATCCAAGTGCTTCGTAATTAATTGTCTGAAACCTGTTTTTCTTGACAAAATATTTAAACTTTCTATCAACATTCTCCCCACCCGATTTTAAAACTTCCACAATTTTTTCCCCAACTTCCCGTGTCATGACGGAACTTTCAATCCGTTTACCGTCAGCTAGTTGATATTTTTTTAGATAATTTTCAAATTTCTCTTCATTGTTTAACGAAGACATCATGAGCGTTTAATCGCAGTTCAGTTGTATCTGTTGCTTAAACACTTGCAAAAAGGGATTTATTTGTTTCTTTGTATCAACTTCGCCTTTAACTGTATTTTATATTGTAAAAGAAATAAGCAGGACGTCTAAGCACAACTTTATCTATCATACAGTTACAGGTTATTGGAAAGTTTAGTCATACCTCGTCCTTGCCTTTTGTTCTCAGCCCCCTTACATTTTTTTAAAGATTTTTTATGATAATCTGGGCTCTAAGTTTGTTCCTAATTGGTGGCAGCAGGTTGATTAAAGATTTTCATTTATTCTCGATCAATTTTGTGCTTGAGATAATTATTCAACCAAGGAGATCTGGGTCAAGGTCTTTATGTGCTGTTTTTTTACTGTGTCCAAAGATCGGCATGTCCAATCTTAGGACAGGACTATTTTTTTAGCCTGGGAAATACTTGATAGCATTTATTCGCTATCATTTTAATGCTCGAGATAGTGTGTGATATTAGTCAACCAAGAAGATCTAGGTCAATCAATAGGCAGCCTGCCCACTCCAGCTTTTTTTTCTAAGGGACTTTTTAAAAATATCTATCATTATATCACAAGAAAAAAATTATAAAGACAAAGCTGTTTCACACATAAAGCATTCAGAAGAAGATGGTTGTTTTCATATTAGAGCACCATCAGTTCAAATTCAATGATGCTAAATATTTGACAGCCGGTGCCGATGTTCTCAATTGTTGTTGACTGAATAAGTCGACCATCTCCCATTTTAGAAGACTGGGCACGATAGAAGCTGAAGCACAATTGATTTGCCCTTGTAAGGTAAAGATGTTTTAATATTTTTCTGGGGGATATGAATTTAGAGTTATTATACAAGTAGTAAAATTTATTTTAAGAATCTAAATTTTAAATCTATGCAGGTTTATAGAGCCAGTATTACGGCGCACATCGCGTCAGACCCGTTGCTCAGACCCGACTCTATCTTGAGTATCTTTGTTGTGAACATATTGTATATATCGATGTTCATGTGTTTGACAGCATATCAATTTTGACCCAGATACAGGTTCAGAAAATTTTAAAAGCTACCTATTCTAACCTCAGAAATAGGTCATATAAGATTCAACCTAAAATTATGCCATTAAACGAAAAAAAATTTGCAAGAAATATATTTTTGTGATTGCATGCTCTTATGAGAATACTGAATTAATCTCTTTATGGTTAGCTGTAGTTTGGCATTTTAAATATTTCTAAGCAGAACGATAACAATAAACATAGAAGTATATATCAGTTAAAAAGAGTTTTTTGAACAGCAGCAGAATTTTGATGAGCTCTAAAAAGTGCGATTTTGTGGAACGAAAATAATTTCCTCAGAAAATTATTCCCCAAACATTTTTTTTTTTAAGGTAGCAATACTGTTGGTAAAGTCGTTTACCAATTCTTTCTAAACTATTAAGGCAGTGATACATGATTTGAATCGACAAAATAGATCACATGTGGAATCAAATTTTTGGATTATTTGTTTTAAATAAAAAAAACCTTGTTTTTGTATATCTGTGTGTGCAATAAAATGTGAGCTTGTTAAGTGAAAAATAAAAAAAGGGGTATGACGTTTTAAAAACATGTCATTAGGAAAAGATAAAGCGGAACTTATCAGTAATGGGTGGCTTTTTTGAAATGTTACGGCCACAAAATGTAAAAGCAAAGAAGACTCCTAAAGTAAATACTTTTTGAAGACTTTTTCATCCACATGTAAGGTTTCAGTGAGTTCACCAGCAAAATCTTGGTTATCATAAAAAGCAGTAATGCAGACACAGATAAGAATTCTAAAGTTCAGCCAAAATGAATAAAAACACTAAATTGCTTGAATTTCTTCAATTAAACAGCAGCTGCAACCCAGTGCTTGCTAGCCAACCAATTCAGTAAAATACACATAACTATTTTCAAGTAAACAGCAGCCTAAATAACATGATTGTATCTATATTATAATACCCGTATACGTCTGTCCGTCTGTCTGTCACGCAAAATGGTAGCTTAGCTGCGCAAGTAGCGAAACGCACGCAATGCATAAAAAGGACGGGCGAACCCGTGGATTTTTCCACGGGCTAACGACTAGTATTTTATACATTTAGAAAACAATCAAGGGCAATATGCGAGCAGTTTATGTGTTGTGTATGTGAGGAATCAAAACAAACTCGCCGCATGTATCTGTGACGTAAAACGCCGAGCTCGCTTAGCTCTGCAAGGTTATATATAAAACTTTGGTTTATTGAGACAAATCTCATTAAATATTACATACACACAGAAAAACTGTGTATTGGAGGGTCACGTGACGATGCCTTCTCCAGGTCTCGCCATCCGAGATAAAAAAAAAGAGACAACAGGCGCTGGGAACGAGGTTGCGAATGTCCAAGCTTTATCACGAAGGAAATGGTTTTGTAAAAAATGTAAAAAAAAAAAAAAATTCCACAAAAAAAACACATTCGACATTTCTTTCCTGTTTTGCCCAAATATCTACTTCCGCAATAAAATATGACCAATAGTTTCTCATTCCTACTTTAACTTATAAAACAGGGGATCTGGGTAATAAGTGCGACTAAAAGAAGCCATATTCAATGCCCAAGTATTTTAAATAAGAGTTAATTTCAAACCACGGAATCGCATTTTGGATAAAGCATCTTCCTATTTAAAATGACAAAATGCCTTGAAAAATCTTTTGTGTAGCTTGCTACATAACTAGAAATTAAAAAAAAGGTTGCGAAGCATTTCGCAAGTTGCAAGCAAACTTTTTGGACGATAACACATTTTATAAAAACAGCCCAGTTACAGCCGTCTTTTTCCGCCATTAGCAATAATCTGAAAAAGATATAAAATCGTGACATACTTTTCACGATTTTATAGCTATAATACATTATCTTTCACCAAAAATATCCAACCTCAACAATTCCTCTTTAAATTAAAATTCATGAATAATTAATTAGTTCTGCTGAATATAGCTTTAGTCTACGTGCTTGCGAAATTGTACAGAAGGAAGTGACGTAATTATTAAAGGGAAACGTTAATAACATCAAAGATGGCGCATTATAAGACGATCTTCATTATGCTACACTGCACGAGCTTTAACTTTCGATAGCATATAAACTTTAAAATAAAGTATTGTTCATTGGATAATAAAACAATTTGTTGCACTGTTAGGATTCTTATTGGCTTAAAACTTATTTTAGCCTCGTTCTCAGAAAAAAATCTGTCAAAACGAAGATTTAAGCTTTAGCCTGGATAAGTTTTAGGCGTCCAGGCTCTGGGCTGTCTCTATCTATCTATCTATCTATCTATCTATCTATCTATCTATCTATCTATCTATCTATCTATCTATCTATCTATCTATCTATCTATCTATCTATCTATCTATCTATCTATCTATCTATCTATCTATCTATCTATCTATCTATCTATCTATCTATCTATCTATCTATCTCAAGGTTTCTGTCACTTGGGACTGTCCAGAAAACTTATCAATTTTAATCGCAAAAGTTAAAGACGTGCAGTATCCTATAGCTGGAGATTACATTGACAGTTCGAAGGAAATATTAAAAGAATTAGGAGTTGGACTGGACGAAAAAGAAAGCGACGATTGCGAGAGTGGAGATGACAGTGACTGTGAAATGCTTGAAAGTGACGATATTGAAAATGATCAGGAGGCATAAGATTTTTTAATTGTAACTTGTTTTGAAGAAAGAAAAAGATTTTATAACCATATAACTTCATTCGGAGTCAATCTAAGGGAAATTTGAAAATTAAGGTTGGGAATAATTAACGGAGGTTTTTTTAACGCCTACAAAAATTAACGGAGGGGAAATTAACAAAGTACACAATTAACGCGCGATAAATTAACGCAAGCTAGGGTCATTCGCGTTAATTACATGTCTAGTTATATTCGTGTAATAAGGTATGTTGTAACAAAAGGATAATTGAACTGTGAATATGAATATTTATTTATGATTGTTAGTTTGTTTCGTAAAAACAATTTTTGTTTTTTATGAGGAGAAAATTATGGAACAAATTTACCGACAAGTTCTCGTTTTTCAAGAAAACAATAACTTTACTCAACAAATTATTAAGCAATCAGGAAAGAAATATTAGCTTTTTGCACGCTATTTCAGCCAATCAGAGAAAAAATATTAGCTTTTTGCACTGTAGAATTGAAAAATAAGTAAAAATTGCACTCGTTTCTCGGTAGAAAAAAAAAAATTATATATTTCGTGTACATTAGCAAATCACAGTGGGAGAAAAACTGTAACCATATGGTAACAAATAAATATAAAAACACATCACAACAAGTTTCGAGTTATTATTTCAATTTTTACTGAAATTATAGGACTTTAACTTCAATAAAAGTAGCTACGATTTTAACGAACCAACTTACACCAAATATTGTCAGGGGTTAAACGGTTTGAAATTATTTTTCCTTTTGTTGAAACGTTTACCACATTGTAACAAAATAAACGCCTACGGATGATATCACCGTTGTTAGCTGTTCAATAATATGTGCACACATTTAATTCCAGTGCTGGTAAAAATAGGGTTGCTATGTCAAGTTCATAATACACTTAGAAGTCTACCCAGCAACCTTGCAGAAAAGAAAAAGAATCACAAAACTATCCAAAAAGTCTATGTGCTTATGAGCCATCTAACCTACTTTTACTTTTAACCATAATATATAACAAAGGTAGTCAAGTAAACTAAACTCATTATTTTCTCTTTTTGATATCTTTGATGAGGGAAGGAAAGAAAGAGAGTCTTTTTTCTGCGAGAGCGCACTAAAAATGCAGGGCAGACATCGGACTGCGAGAGCAGGAAAGAGAGAAAGGTATCCTGTCTATAATAAAGGAAGCTTAACATCATAAATGATAAAGTGTAGCTATTAACTAGGTTTTTAAATTTAGAATGTAATGCATTTATGCTGCTAGGCTAATTTAAGAACAAAAAGCGAAAGTAGCCACTTTTTCTTGGTTCCTATAAGCTAGAATAAACCTCAAAATAAATATATTTAAACTTTATTTGTAGCCAAAAAACGTGATAAAGGTCCAACTAAACCTCATAGATATGAAAATATATAAGGAAGAAAAGGGATCGGATTTTCCATATTCCGTGCCGCTAGCCATTCAACTAATTACTTTTCACTCACCACAAATTTACTTTTATGCTTGTTTACCCTCAAATGTCTCAGGGTAAAAAGTGGACAAGCAAGGCAAACTGCTCTTTTAAATATGATCACTATAGGTGCGTATTTTGATCAGAGAGGGGGCACTTTTTCGCGCTACCACATATCAAAAAGCGAAAAAGAAGGCTTGGGAACGAGGTTGTGTATTAACGGTAAACTTCCTGAGTATAAAGTCGCCAAGTGATTGAATAAAATATGACGCAATTCAAATCAGTAAATAACGTATTCAAATCAGTAAATGAAAAAATTGCATCTCTATTCTATTGCGCATGCGTGAAGTTCGGCATAATTATGTAGGCACTTATTCTGCATGATATGTAATTGTCGTAAACAAAAAGTGCTTGGAGGGTATTCTGCCGGTTAAACTGTGTCAAAAAGTAGGTCTCTATATTCCGATGTTAATTTCTGGTATGACGCCTGACGTATTCTTGGTATGCCAGCATCCACACAAAAGCATATCGGATCAGACACTGATGAGGAAAAAGAAACGCGAAAGCAAGATGAACCTCATCACAAAGAAACGCTCCGACATCGTTTAAACTCGTTCCGTTCACTTTTGAATTATTTCTACGAGGAGCAAAAACAAACACCATGGCAATTTCTTATTGGTCCAGCCGCGTCACAGCAGAATGATTTCACGCTGACGCATTTATGGTATATGTTTATTCTGTCTTTTATACCTGTATGCAGTTTGCTAACGGGCTTGGGTTTTCTGCAGACTTATCTTGCAAGTGATAGCAATCTATGTGATTGGAAAAATAGAAGAAACACTTGTGAAAGTGTTATTGTGTTGTTTGTTACCTATCGAATTGGTTTCGCTGTGTCCATATTTTTTCTCTTCACTACAATACTTCTACTAACCACAAAGAGCAAAGAAGATATAAAAACATCTTATTTGCATTCCGGCTTTTGGATTGAAAAGATTATTATTGTTTTAATATTGTCATGTGTTGCTTTTGCTTTCCCGCCAAGTTCATTTGATAATGTTTGGGTATATGTTGTTTTGTTTGGTGATTTTTCAGTATCTTGTTTACAAATGTTTTTATTATGTGATATTGTCAAAACACTCCATAATATCGTCCGTGGTTACTTCAAGAAAACGAATAAAAACATATTACAACGATGTGTGATTTTGTTTCTTGAAGTATTATTTCCAGTAAGTGTACTTACGGTTATGATATCACTGTCGTTATATGAAGGCTTTACATCAATCAAAAAATGTCCGACTGCGATATCTTTTGCTATATTAAACCTCGTATTAGTATGTTTCATAGTGGGATTTGTGTTAATCGCACAACGTAAATTTATCCTGGTAGCATTTTACGTGTGTTCATATTCGTCTTTTTTAACATTCAAATCGATAGTATTTCGACGTGATTTATCTTCATCCACTGAAAATATATCAGAAGATAGTATCAATCCCCCCGATGTGAAAACCCTGATCACAATCATATTTCTTTATGCGACAATCATTTACGGTTTGGTGAGAAGGGACAATATTCAACACTATTATTTTTATTATTGGGTGTTATGTGGAGAAAATTGCGTAGTAGCTCGTAACAAGGAAAACACCCAAGATAAACAAATCTTGAAAAAAAACATTAACCTTAACGAAACTTTATTGGACTTAACGCTGGAGGAGATAGATTTGTGTACAAAGGAACACCAAAACCGTGAACGTAGTGATATAAAGCAGAACACTGGGGAAAGCAAATGCGTCGAAGTTACATATCAAGAAGCATTCATACATTTTATATTGTTTCTGGTCTCTCTAAAATCTACTAGTACCGTTACGAATTATCATCTTTTGAAAGAAACCTTCGAGGATTTAGAACCAATAAAACCGATGATGTCATCAATCACCACTCACGTGACCAGCTTAGTTGTATTGGTCTTGTTTGCTTGGATTTTATTTACGACACACTTCAATAAACGTGCCAATCACTTATCAGTAAGATCGCTTTTAGAAACATTGTTGGATTTCATACTGCAACTGTTCTATAAAATATTTATCAAAACACCAAAATATTTTGAAAATCAATCCCGCTCAAGATATGTCTACTTTATATTTTTCGTGTGTTGTTTTATATCAGCTTGTACCGTTATTTCGCCGTCGTATCGACAATTCTTGGAAAAAACATCAATATTATGCGAACATCGTGCAACGCTTGGCGCTTGTGTCTCACAAGATCCAGCATACATGGGATTATTTCGTGTACTTGTTAGCACAGGATCGTTTTTCCTCGTCCTCAGTATTGTGTTATACAACGTGGTAACAGTATCTAGCAACCGCAACGTAATTCAACATGGCTGCTGGATACTTAAAGCTATCCTTATTACTTGCATATTTATAACTTTCATTAATCTACCCAGTAAAATTAGCAGGGTATGGCTGTACATGAGTTTAACATCAACATTTTTATTTACTCTATTGCAACTTCTTTGTTTATTGGATGCAGTTGGAATTGTTAACACATCATGGAATCATGTAAAATTTGCACCAAGCACTATGTACTACAGCTCATCGAGTTTGACGACGTTTTTATACATCGCATCAACAGCAGTTTTCGTTTTTTTTTACGTATACTACGCGCATAACTTCAATTGCAAAGTAACTCGATTATTCATCAGCATCAATTTAGTTTTATGTATTTCAGCAAGTTTAATTTCTGTTCATCCTATTGTCAGTTCCGGTGGATTGCTGAGGTCAGCAGTTGTGACGTCATTTTGCATGTATTTAACTTGGTCGGCGTTGAATTATAATCCAAATGAGAAATGTAACCCTTTAGCTCGTAGCCTCGTTATGGTGGCAGCCAAACCAAGTCGAGACATGGTTTCCTTAGCAGATTTTTTCTTCTTAATAACGGCATTACTATTCTTCACAATCCGAATTGAAAATATTATTCCGAAATTGATCAAGTTAAAACCAATTATCAAGGTTAGGTGCTGTTGCAAAGCGCACGACAATTACACGTCGCCTGACGATGATGTGACGACGGGCCTTGTGCATGAAGACAATGACGTCAAACAAATCGAAAAATGGCTTGAAACCTGCAAATACGAAACGCCCGAGCTTCCCGAATCGCCAAAACTTGAATTGCCTTTGCGCGAGCGCATATTATTCGGGGACAACACGTGTATTTACCACGGTAAATTATCTCAATCATCTACAATGCAACACGAAGAATTTTTGGTGCCGTTTAGTTATTCCTGGTTTCACTTCGTATATTTCCTAGCAGCATCGTATATATTTATTTTACTTACACACTGGTTAGAACCTATACCAGGTTCTGGTTTTAAAGTTAGTGTGCACTGGGCCATTATGTCTGTCAAGATGGTAGCTAGTAGCACAATTGTTCTGCTGTATATATGGACACTAATTGCACCTATTATAGAAAACTCGTATAAGCCAATATAAA
Organism: Hydractinia echinata; assembly: GCA_030067915.1. NCBI lineage: Eukaryota > Metazoa > Cnidaria > Hydrozoa > Anthoathecata > Hydractiniidae > Hydractinia > Hydractinia echinata. Next base: position 361,062 of record JASGCC010000203.1, read on the forward strand.
ATGCAGTATGTAAATATAACCTTTTAGTTCCGTCATGCTATATTTAATTCTGTTACCAGTAAAACTTCCTTATATAACGGACATGTCTCAACAACGGCCACTCTTTCAGGAATGAATTATATGATGGTCCAACTCAACAAAAGCTCTAATGTAGTGCATACTTCACAGCGGACGTCAATTCGATATTCCAATTTATATGAGCCCTTAGAACTGACCTCTCTATAGCAGAGACACCCAACAATGGGTCATAAAAAACAATTCTTGTCAGAAGTTTGTCAATATTTTACTTAAGACATGTTTTACAAAAAAATGATGAACACAGAGTAAAATCATAGTTTTTTTTGTAAGGTCGTTTTTTCCACTAGAAGCAGTATTTACAGTCGAGTAGATTTTTTAACGTAATGTAAGTCAATTTAAAAAGAACCTCTTTGCCGTGGACACCTCTGCAATAAAGAGGTTTTACTGTACCCTGAGACAAAACTTTCGGCGATAAAAAAGGTATTACTGTAGTATTTGCTTGTAGTTAGCACCGCAAAGAACTTGAACATTTTCGCGATAAAAAAAACGATAGAGAAACCAGCTAACAACAATCTTATAAAGAAAATTTTATCACAAAAAATAAAATAGAGAATGGGAAGCTGCTGAAAACACTACTTGACGATCCTAATTTTTTAAATTTGCGTAGAGTTATGCCCCCGTCTTTGAAAGTGTGTCAACTGTATCGAAGCTTTAGGAATGTCTCGAAGAGTGTACGTTAGTGTACGTTAATGCTAACCCGACGTTTAAATTTTACAAGCTATCACCACACACGAAATATATATAGGATAACCCCCCCCCCCCCCAACCCCCCGCCCACCACCACCAATGTCGAATTGACTTTTAGCGTACACTTTTCAATTTGGAAATCATCCGTTGCAAATACACATTTTGGCTAGCACTTCTTTCTTCTTCTTACGTAGTAGATAATTTTATTTCTAGTCAACACTTTAGTTCAAATATGTCATGAAATTGTAAATATTATTATATTAATTTGTAGTCTTTTTTATATATTTAAATTATTGTAATTATACACTTTTACCGTTTTATATTAAACAGTGACCAAATGCAAAAATATATCACTGAAATAATAAAATATAGACAAAATAAAACCATAGCTAACTTTTTAAAAATGGAGAGATTTAGTAGTACTGTAGTACACAGGCTCAAAAAAATTTGGCATCAAACCATACCGATCTTAAAACCGCTTGAAATAGATAAAGCCTAACTCAATTAAAAATTTCGCTAAAACGAACAGAATACGAATTGAAACGTTTGTCTTTCTTTGGCCATCTAAACAAGTTCTCCGTCTCTTGTCTCGTTGATCCATCGGGTATATTATTACATGAGGTAGGGAGAACACGAGTTAGATATCCCACGTGTCCAGCCATCTGTATGCGGCCTGTGTAGGATTTATTTGATTTCCCATTGGTCCAGACATTCCATAAGATAAACCGCGAAAAGCATAGAAGCTAGAACAAAACAAAGTAAACTTGCAATGAAACAAACTTTCGTTGTGGATTCTCGCTTTAACTGAAGACAAGCCATAAAGCATTCTCTTATTGAAAACAAAATCGCAAGTACCTCGTAACAGAAGCTGCCACAATGAATGTTATGCCGGCGTTGTAGGCGTACCGTCGCCTTGTCTCGTCGGTAAATATTAAAGATATCGTACGACACACGTGTTCAAGAAGAATACCTGAAAGAAAACAGGTAAACTGTGAAATGCAACATTGTTCGCTGGTGACATGCTTTCACGTTTTCTTTGTCTGTGGGGAATATCATACGTGAATATCAACCAAAAAGTACCGACTCTACAAAACGAGGTGGATATTAATAATGGACTGGTACTCGGTTGCTACCTTCCTTCGTTTAAGTTTTTTTTTTTTCAAAACAAAAAACAAGCAATAACTTATTTCGACGGCGCAACCCAAACTTTTTCTTTTTACAAGCTCGCACACAGGCTCTATATTAAAAATAGTTGCAAACACTAAAATCAAGTAAAAAGTAAAAATGCCGGGTAAAATGTCTTGGGCAAGTTTTTCGAAATTGCCGAATATAAACAAGTACTAATTACCGACGCGCGTCGTACAAAAATACTACCAAAACTCCTACCTGAAAACATCGCACTGAAGAGATAGGCTGGGAAGTAATGATGAAAGTACAACACACGGCCCATGGTGTAGAACGGTAGGTAATGAAGTGCCCATCCAATCAAAAGCCATCCACATGAGCCAATCATAGTGTCGCATTCCGCTGAAACAAAAAAAGTAAACTGATAACGTTTATAACATTTGGCAATATATTCGAGGTGTTTACAACATGGCGCCATTTTTCGCCAAATTTCAACTCTCGCCACGAAATCACGTGTCTAGTGTTCTATCGAGGATCTTCGCTGCCATCGGCATGCTGAGTTATTGATATATATACAGTTGAACTCACGTAATTCGAACTCCTATAATCAAACGAATTCTCCGGTCCCGTCCGAGTTTACTCTAAAATCCTCATAAGAAAACTCCTATAATTCGAACTCATGTAATTCGAAAAATCATGTAAATCGAACAGTTTTCTTGGTCTTGTGAGCAAATTTTGATCCTGTAATTCGAATTTTGAAAATTTTCGTCCGTTCAAAGTTCTAAAACTCAAATTTTTCAACAATCGAACGTTTCAATGAAATTCGAACTTTTCCAATAATCGAACTTTCTCGTGAAATTCGAACTTTTTAACAATGGAACGTTCCCATAAAATTCGAATTTTTCAACAATCGAACGTTTCATTGAAATATGTTTTGAAAAAGCTTTTTGAGTGTTTTATAGAGACTCTGAAGAAACTGACGTTGTTTGAGACCGATCCAAAGTTTGATACTCTGCTGTCGCAAATGTCCGATAAGATCAACCATAGAAGATTGATTAATAGGAGACAGAGCAAAATCATGGACTTTTATGAGAAAAATTGATAATTAAAAATTTGTGACACTTGTTTTACATGAAAATAGCAACTTATTTCTCAAATACTACGCGTCGTTTTACTCCATAGGATGTTACAACATTGATAATTAATAGCGCCGTAAACCCGTTAACACTTCCCCGCCAAAATTCGGCCGAAAAAAGTCAAACTCCTATAATTCGAAACTCATGTAATTCGAACAAATTTTGAATCCCCTTGGAAATTCGAATTACATGAGTTCAACTGTATATATGATTGCATTAGATATTAGCAATCGAAACTGTGGCTTATAAACATGTCTGAAGCAAGCTTTCTTTTGGAACACTCTACTTTGCATAAACTGGGAAGAAAATACGTATTAATTTTGCAACTAATAAAAATAATAAATAAGACTAGTCGTATACTTAACAACATAAGAATTCAATGGCTTAGATGTCACTATAGTGGCATAGTGAAAACAAAGAAATATTAACGAACTGGCGCGTAGAAAATAATGCAGTTTGAAGTGAATTAACAATTGAAAACATAATTCAATAAATATTTCGTATTACTGTTGGCACGACGTCTGATGTCACAGATAAGGGGCCATCGTGGACTTCAAAGATCATAACCACAGTCAGTTCAAAACGCTGTCTCTATCAGTCACATCTAGGAGGACAGAGATTCTATCCTTCTAGTAACATGCACTATATATGTGCACTGTAAATTTTGCTTTGCAACAAAATGACGACATAAGGACATAGATAATTGTTGTTGCCATAGGGACAGAGAAATATTTAAAAACAGAACTGTGAGGTTTTAGTATACGTCTGGACTGATATTACAATAAAAAACAAATTGAAGTGTTTTTTATGTGTAATTAAAACTAAATTAAATAAATAAAACAAAATACAAAATTTTGTACTAATTCCAAAGGTTTGGCAAAGTTACAAAATGTGCTGCAGTAGATTCTTCCAGCAACATATCAAATTTTTGGCATTCTCACTAAAAAGAATCTTTGCGTAATTTCTCTCGCCGGTTCACAACCAATTGTTGCTGCTTCTTGGACTTTACATATAAGGAGTGTGTTTGCAGATTTTCTGGATGTACACAGGGCTGTGGATGTACACAGGGCTGTGGATTCGGTAATAGTACTTTAATCAGAAACTTTGGCGGACGGAAAACCTTACGAATAGCACAATCTGGGAAGTTTTAAAATTTAATGTACATGTATTTTCATGAATCAGTCGAAATTTGGTTACTTTTGTTGTTTATAAATTTGGTTACTTCTGTTGTTTACAATCACCCGGTCTTTCACATTTTACTGGCGTTTTTTTGTTACGTTTGCACAGACTTTGCTGTTGTACTCCACACAACATTGACATTTTACTAACCATGTTATGAAAACATTGACATCCATGGAAAATAAAGCGAATGCGAGTAAAAAGCAAATTTAATTCATAATATGTCGGCAGCTATGGGCAACCAAAGCGTACCTTTAAATTGTGGAGAAATCTCAAAGCCACGTTTTTCACGGATTGAATGCACGAAGAAGAAAACAACATAAACACCGAAAGTTGTAAGGACTAGCCACCATAAGATCTAGACAAAAAAACACTCACACTACAATAATGGCTGCAGATGGACTCAAGAAAATAAACATAAATAAAGTCAACAGGTTTACCTGAGCAACATTTCAACACGTTCGTGACAGAGAAGAAATTACTCACCGGGTTGCCAAGTAGATAGATACGATAATCATTACCAGAAAATACTTGGCCCTGTAATATACAATTTGAAGCATTGCAATATGGGCAAAAAACATGAGAAAAATGGGTACTTTAATATTCAGCAACCATAACGACAACATATTTGATGCCACCATCATGGTAAAGGAAAAGACAAAAAAATATTTTGAAAGAAGAACAGAACTGTAAAATGTACCCTGTAATTGATTGGCCAATGCCATGCTTGTGACGTGAATTCCCCCTCTTTTGGTTTAAATCCATTGTTAGTCTAAAGAAACCACAAAATTCTTTAAAACGATAATCCTAAATTCTTTTAAAAGTTAGCAGTGCAAATGATCATTAATGTTAAACCGAGAGTCAAACCCTTTTATGCGGAAAATCTGTTTGCTTGGCGCGGATTAAGGTACACCGTCAAGATATCCGTTTCGAGTCGACTAGGATAAAACACTTTGTATGTACTAAACTACCTTAAGGAAATTCATTTTCGCGAGAGCTAATTTTCGCGAAAAAGGAAGTTGATGACATTTTACTTCTCAATTTTTATCATTTTTCATGGGCTGTTATGCAGGAGACATAAAATAAATACTGCTGAAGTTGAAATTCACGTATATCCTATATGTAGTTTTAGGTAAATCAGAAAAGAAATTAGTATATATCGTTTTTCGGAAAGGAAAGAACAATCCAAATTTCGTGGGAATTAATATTCGCGAATAGCGAGTTTCCCAATAACTTTTGCGGTAACTACTTTTCAGGAAATTGAAGAAAAAAAACGAAACTTTAATTCCCTAAGGTAATAGCGTAAATACATTTCAGTGTGCATTCAATATTATAACAAAATAGTTGCTAAGAAACAAGTACCGCCAAATTTTTTTCAAGCGATATTACTAGAAGTGTCTGATCGAGTCTCCTTATAAGAGAAACCACATGTTGTCGACATAACGCTGCTGAAGAAAGCATTGACTTTAAACAAATGTCAAAAGGAGAAGTTTTTGCGTGTATAACACTTTCCGACTACTCACTTTTGCCATCACAATATGAGATTCGTAAACACTCTCGAAAAACGACGGCGCTAGTAATTCGATGCTGACTTGTGGGACTAAAATAATAATCACGCACACAATTATTGTAGAGTAACATTAAAAAACACACGTGCACCAAAGATTTTCGCGATGTTTCTGTATGTATGTTCGCACGTTGAGAATACATATTTATTCTCAGCCTCTGGCAAAAGAGAACGTTGGTTCTTCCTCTAGGGATCCGGCAAAAAGCTGCAAATCAGGCATTAAACGAGGATAACGATAATATATTGGTAAGTTGTATATGTAGAGAAAACAGATATTCGTTGTAAAAAGAAGTTCTTCGTACCTTGAGCGTGAGTATTTCCCTCGATATTCCATTCTGTTCCACCAGCGTACGGCATAGGATTACAAGCCATTTCTTTTTGCTCCCAGCCCCTACGTACACAACATACAATAAAAATTAGCAGTGATAAAATCTAAAAATCCTTTAATCTAACACAACTTAGACAGAACTGTTTGCAAAATATATTCTTTATAAGATTTGCGAAGAATTGTACGCCAATTTAGGAGTATTTTTACCCGAGCGGTAACGGTATGGGTTCAAAGACTTCTCCTATCTATAGAGTCTTTAAAGTATTAAAAAACTGCTTAATTTTTCTTTTACAAGAATTCTAGTTAAAGGAGTAACATAAAAGGAGTAACAGCAATACTGATACAATCATTACAATACATGATTAACTCTGAAACCTTATTCTAAAATGAATAATTCAATTTAAACTAACAACATCATTTGAACCCACCATTTCGGTAGCAACTGATCGGTCTCCTGCAGGGCACACCCCGTGTTGACGTGTATAAGACGAAATATAGTTTTTACAGTGTTAATCCGGCCGTTCTTTCCAGGATGTTTTGTAACTGAAACTCGCCAAATATCATTCGCGTCACCATAACCATTCTAAGTGAGGAATTTTTTTTTTCGTTTTTGCTTTGTGTTAAAACATAATATAATTTTATAAGTTTAGTGAAAAAGAGAAATCATTTTTCCGATTAGGATCTTTATATTCCCTCAAAGCAATATCATAAAGATCATTCAAGCCTAACCAAGAATACGCATTATAAAAGAAAGTAATGGAAAATGTCTACAAATTAAGCAGATCTGATAAAGCTCAGTTAATTTCCCTACTTCTCCATATCCAGTAACTTGTAATAGATTCTGACTGAGAGGTGCCTTCTCATGATGTGAATGCAAGTTGCGACGTGTCCTGAAAACAAGGCCATGTGAATGAACCTTTTAAAATTATTATCGAATATAACACAGATTAAACATAGTTCAACAAACTTTAAATTTGCCATTAGCAAGATTACAATTTAAAGTGCATATGGACAGGAAATAAATAGCAGGTCACAAAAATATTTTGTAAGAAAAAATTGGCTTACATCACATGCATGAGACGAATGGTATCGCCATCATAGACGTACTCCAGTTGTTCGGAATCATCTAAGGGAAAAACACACCAAAACACACACACATCAGAAAAAAACACCATAGTATTCTAAAGTTAATCAATTTACATTGGATATCACTTTTTGAATCTCCGTGGTAGTAATAATCCGAGAAAATTGTTAGCTTTTGTTCATCTGAAAGACGTTCACGATAAAGAAAGGACAATGGAAAAATCCTTTTCCATCAAGGGTTTTCTTAAGGTTGCAGTAGCCGTTTAAATAGATGGATTTTTCAGTCAGTGTATTATCAATACGATCTTTCTATATATTGGCCTTCAGGCACCTAGAAACAGTTTTGTTTAATTTTTTAATTTCCTGAATCAGCAGATATACTCATTTATAAATATGCAATAAAGAAGAAAATAAGTAGCTTTCACAAGCTCCAACTTTTAACAAACTTATGATTTTCATTGACTTCTGTGACTGGAAAACTTTTGTTTTTTTTATATTTTTCTCACAACAGCCTTTTGTTCGTTTTGAAAAAAAATCTCATTACCATATCATGCTGCATCTAGCCGCTGTCAAAAGAAAAATATTTACAAAAAAAAAAAAAAACCGCACAACTTTTTAAAGCTTTATGATTTACAAAGCTTGTGTTAAGGATTTAAAGAGAAACGAAAATGCTATCAGAAGTTAGAGCTCTTGAGGTGAGGCGCTATGGAGATCGGAGTTTATTTTTACTTTATGCACCATCTTTGTTGTTATTAAGGTTTCTCTTTAATAATTACTTTCTGTACAATTTCGCAAGCGCGTAAACTAAAGCTATATTCGGCAGAGCCAATTAATTATTCAATAATTTTTATGTAAGGAGGAATTGTTGAGGCTGAATATTTTTGGTGAAAGATAATAGTATTTAGCCATAAACAGGGGCGGATTTAGCTATGGTGTACTGGTGTAAATACACTAGTAAAAATTTATCTCCAAAAAGTTAAGGTGTATCTCTACGAACCTGTTGTTTTTTAATTTTGCGCCCTAAGTCTGAACACAGCAGGATAACAACCGTGCGCACGCTATCGGCGTATAAAACTGGTTTTCGTAGTCCCCACTCTCTGCGCCCGGGTTCGATGGTCTTGTTTCTGTCAGAACATACATATCGCCGCTGTTTCGTCCTGCAAAATATTTGATTTCCCGTGTCGATGCCGGCTTCACTATTTACACCAGTTCTGCTGGTGTAAGCTGCCCATGTGCCTGGGCAAGAATTTGTCTGGTGTATTTCTCTGGTGTAACAACTAGGCAACTGGTGTAAAATGCAAACTGTACAGCAGAACAATCCAGGACTAACATGCAGGTCAGCATCGCGTAGACTTTTAATCAAAGCGACTTTTTTTGGCTTCATTGAAGAGGAGCGTAATCTTAGTGAAGCTTCATAATCGTCGTAGCAAACTTTTAATCATGATTGGTGTACGTTTGTTTACGTTTTTTGGAATAATTTTACATCGGATTTTACATTGTAAGTCGGATTTTGTTGTTGGATGTTCCAAAGTGCATGTGTTAGAGCTAATAGTGAAGTAAGAGGCAATGATTGAAATATAAACACAGATACATATTGGATCAACAAGAGCAATATTTGGTCAAATTTGTGACGAATTTAGCCATGTGTAATTTCAGGTTGCTACATTTTTTGTTTAGCTAGTTTCTAGCGTTTATCTTTCTGCTCTCCACAAAATTTCTTACATTTCGTTAGTTGAAAAATTTTGACATTTTAAATAGCAACCAAGCTTAAAATTTTCGTTGAGTTTTTTTACATCTTCCATACCGAACGGGTTAAGCAAATTATTAGTTTTTGTTAGATTTATAGTTTTTTTTTAATAAAATTGACTTTAGTTTTCATATAAAGTCATCCTCAACCCCAGGGTTTATTGCCTATGTCAAAGCCGCTAGCGCTTACTTGACGGCTAAACAAGACTCTGGTACAGGCTGCTTTTCATAACCAGTATATTGGTTACTATAAATAATTATTGATCTCCGCCCGCGAAGGCGGAATCTTTAAAATCGCCTGAGGAGATGGATGGATGGATGGATGGATGGATGGATGGATGGATGGATGGATGGATGGATGGATGGATGGATGGATGGATGGATGGATGGATGGATGGATGGATGGATGGATGGATGGATGGATGGATGGATGGATGGATGGATGGATGGATGGATGGATGGATGGATGTGTGGCCAGAACATTCTGTGTACGGCCATGATTAAAAGTGCTAACATTTTGTTGTTTGCCCCTTGCTGACCTGGTTGGTCGTTGTAGCTTTATTGATGTAGCTGGGGAGCTAAACACTATTCTTTAAATTCGTGTATTTTATCAGGTAAGAATTATTTTATATATAACTGAGAAAAGTGTGCTGGCTAGCTAGCCATCTCAATTTTTGGTGCTGACCTGGGTCTCCTTTTGATTGGTGCTGACATACCCCTTTTTATAGTCGTGAAGTTACTTAGCTATCGAGCTAGCTAGCTACATAAAATAGTGCTTTGATTAGAGTGCCTTTTTTTCTTAAAGAGCCAGCCACAAAAAACCTTTGTCCTGCTTTGCGTAATATTTCCATGGCTGGACACCCAACTCCTGTTCTTATGGGAAAAAGGGGCTACTTCTATCAGATAAAAAGATATATATTCGCACAGGATTTTTTTTAAATTTTTTGCAGAAAAGTTGTCGAAACGTGACAAAAGTTTATTGTTGCTTGCACCGAACAGTCAGGGTGAACTGATAATTAGCCTGTAACAGAATATATAGTTAGCTGATGCAGGATAATTAGACGCTACGCACAGTATAATTAGCCGTCAAAGGCTTCTTTGTGTTCTTTACAGCTAACTACGTCTATTCCATGTTTTTTCTTGAAATCAGAATAGTGTGTTGTTTCAGTAAAATTAATAACTTTTTTGCACAATCGTTTCTTGTTCCTTTTTTTGGTTTTTTGAAGCACAACTTTATGTGGATCTATATAAATATAGATGGCTATGGGAAGATCAATAAGGAAGAAAAGTGTGGAAATTTAAGTAAAAAAAAATATCTATCGTATAAGTAGTTGTATGAGCTAATTATACTGTACGCACTGTATATATAATTATTCTGCATAGATAAATAGATGATCTGTATATTTTATATGGCTAGCCTCATATCGAGGGATATATCCTGTCTATTATTTCCAGGGGCCATGGCTTAGATGGGGAATCCTAGAGTATTTAATGCTCATTTTGAGGTACGCAGACCCAATTAGGGTCCGCGTTCTACCAGACAACTCCCTGCAACATCCAACAGCCCACACAGTGTGCCTTCTCCACAAATTCCCTCGCATGGCTTGGGTTAACCCAAGCCATGTGAGGGAAAAACCCAAGCCATGTGAGATTATATTTATATATATAATATTTAGGCCACATGGCTTGGGTATTGCGCCAAGGGGAATCGAATCCCGTTCTCCCGCACAAAATGCCGGAGTTATAACCACTAACCGTGCCATTGAGAACGGCTAAGTATTCTGTTACTGGCTGATTATCAGTTCTCCTTGAGCGCCTAATTTGCTTGAAAGTCTTTCTTGAACTCACCCAAAGTATCAAGAAAATTTTTATTTCTTAGAAAAGACTTGATTTTTAAAAATCTCACGAAAAGGACCATCGATTTATCAAATCCGCAAATTTAACAATTGTGTGTTTACCGTTTTTTGTTTCAACTTGTTGAATTCAATTTGTCAATTTGAAATTTTAGAAGTTAGATATGTTCAACTTTTTGGATTTGTGAAACAAAACAATGACCCATCAGTTTCCTCAAAATGAAAAATTGCAACTAATCCGACTCCCAGAAAGAAATTCAAATTTGAGAATTCGAATCAAAAAAGGATAATAAACAATCAAATTTGTTGAATTCAATAAATCGATTTCAACAAAATAAATCCTGTATTGTCCACAGGTTTCAAAATCATGTATCGCCTGCTTAATATGTTACTTGTTTAAGGTGACGGTATACCTTTTGAGCATGGTTTTTTAAATCGCGATTTTTTCAGCGATAGTTAATCAAAATTTATTCATTCATACATCACCAAAAAGCATTTTTAAACACCTATCAAATGGTATAAAAATAATTTGAAACTTTTTAACTCGTGAAAAGTACAGAGACATTTTTGAAACACACCCTGCCTTCAAAAAAGTGACTTCATTTACAAAACTACTTCGTTTCCAAATCTCATTCGATGTTCTTTAGAATCGTGATATTTTACTTTTTCTAAAAAAGCCATTTTTTAACGTAAACTTTCGTCTTTAAGATGTAATATCTAGAGAATCGTTGATCTTTTGAAAATAAAAAAAAAATCGCTTTTAGATAAACACGTTGGCTTCAGCACAGTAGCACTCTCCCTTGTAGATCTTCTGTAGTTTTGTAAAAGAGATTGAAATGTAATAGATGGTATACGAAAAAAACAACACTACGAAAAAGTGTTTTAAAGATTTTTTAAAATATCACACCTTTCAAGCATACTCATAATGATGGTGATACTTTCACACTTCCGAGGCGATGAATATTCAGAAAGTTGTCCTTTTAAATTTTATTATTCGCAAAGACGTGACTGAGAATACCATAGAAATAGAACTTTCTAAGTCGTTTAACATTTTTCTGTGACTTGCAGAAACAGAACAGGATGGCATACATTTTTGGAACTGAAAGTGTTTTATTTCAGATGGTCATTTCTTTTCGGAAAGGAAATATAATTTATTTTTAAAAGTTATACTCAAGAGGATGATAAAAACATTCACTCTTAACTCTTATTCAATTTAAGGTGTGAAAGACCGATCAGAAAAAAAAGTTAGTTTTTTGGATAAAGTCAATATTCCCCTTCGAAAAATAAATAAATAGTTTCACCATTGGAAAGATAGTCGTTTCTTTAGTATAAATGGCTAATAAAAAATTGTATCCTTGTTTATCATTTTTAAAACGTACTTTCTTTTTCAGATCAGCTGTTATCAAACCATGCACCATCACCATTTTCAAAAAATTTTTAAAAGGGAGTAAATTTTGAAGGCCTAAATACTGAAATATTCAAATGCTAATATGTATTTATTGCTGAATTAATTAACAATGAACTACTTCATCATTCAAACTGAGCTCGTTCAGAAGTTATTATATTTGAGTCATCAAGTTTATACACAACAAGATTTGTATTCTGAAATTTTCAGAATTTTTCTGATCAGTTTTAAAAATATCCAGTTAAAATTTTAACTGTTATTTTAGTACTTCATATAGCTATGTAAAATTTTTATTTTTTATTTATTGAGTTGTATTTTAACATTGCAGGTTAGTTACAATAATAATTGAGAATACTCAATGATTTGTTTACACCATAATTCTCCGTTTTCAAGGTCTACTTCAAATTTTAAAATCTTTCAGGCTAATGGCGGAAATCTTCAAGCCGCAGGGCTTCTTGTTGAGTTTGTCTTGCTGTTACAATTTCTGCAGCTAGTAAAAACAACTTCATCGAGTCCTCGTTCTTCATATGCACATGGCGAAGACAATGTCTTTTGGTTGTTTATGTTTTTCAATGCTTGACTTTAGAAAGTTTTATTTTAAACCAAGTTATTATTTGTTCACCCTGAAACTATATTTGATAGTGATGAAATCTTTTAAGAAGTATTATTTATCAGCAAAATGTGGTAACGTGTGATTAGATAAAAGCTGATTTTATTGGACATACTGATACAAGAAGACAACCTAGCTCAATTTAGCTGGCTAGCTTTTATATTTTACAAGTCTAGTACCTTTATTGAAAAAAAGTGTACGTCTTAGATTGTGGCATCTAGCTAGTTATATATTAAATAAGAAATAAAACCGAAGCTAGCTAGCTAAGTATAAAATGTTTTTAACGTTACGCAACCAAGTTTATAAGACTAGGTTTGAAATTGTGTCAAAAATTAAGCATCTTGCTCAGTCTATATATCTACGCTACGATTCCTTCCCTTCCCTTAGCCAGCAACTTTCCCAGTTGAACTATGGTGAAAGTTTTCCTAGAAGCAATATATACTGCGTTTAAACAGCAATATAATGTGCTTTAGCATCATAAATTCACTACTGATGAACATGATCTGAAGGGTCAAGGTGAAGCAACCAGATAAGCTTGTAATCAATAAAGGCATTGTCGATTTAATGCCTGCCATTCAATAATTACGTAACACCCAAATTAGCCATTTTTACCACCTCCCACCTCTTGTAATCCATTGTAACAAATCTAGTCCACTTTCAAACTTGTTGTTAAGTTAGTCACATCAGTTGTTAAAATTGGAAGATGCATTTAGCTGGTCTGACTAAAACTACACTTCTGGAAGAGCACTTGTTTTTTTAAATAAAAAAATAAGATTTATTTTTATTTAGTAATGCCTTATTACGCCTACCTATCTACATGTTAGCAAGATAGCTAGCTAGCTACATGTGTTTTCTAATCCAGCTAAATTGCCAGTCATGTTTTTTATAAAGCCTTAAAAGAACCTTTATTTTCATTCAAAATGTCAACAATGGAAATCTGCCAAAATAACATCTTTCATAAAAATATTTACTGTTTGCCTCATCGTTTTTTTAGTCAATCTTTTTAAACATTTCTCATAGACGACTTTCATCGTGACACGTGTTGTTTATAATCCCCAGACCTCTTAGGCAAATCGACAGGCAAAATAATACAGGCGGTAAGTCGTAGACCAGTCCATTCCAAACTTTATTTTCAGTTAGAGGCATCTTTTGATCTTGAAATTAGAATATAGCTTGCATGTAGTTTAGACTTAGATCATATATCAGTGAAAAGATGCTAGTAGCCACAGTAAAAAAGTTTTTAACCATAATTTGACTTTCTTCACCTAAGGTTTGCATTTTTTTGCCTGTCGATTTTTCTGATTTATTCCGCACATGAGCAAGAATCCCGTAAAACAAACAAAATCCACCATCTTTATAGTAAATCATGGCATATATTATGACGAACGAATAAATTATCCATGCCGGATGTAATCGCATTACAGAACTCACCAGCCTGTACCAAGGGTTTTTTGCCGCCGGCCTCGATGTCAAAGAGGCAAAAGTAACTAGGGACGAGGTTGCATATAAAATTTACTTTGCCTCGCATGTCAATTAAAAGTTTATGATTTTAAAATATCCTGATTGGTTTAAATCCTCACGAAATCAAGCTGATTGGTTTAAAAAACAATGCAGTAGTGGAATTAACTGTGACTAATTTGATAAACAATGCCCCTTGTTTTTTTCAATCTTCGATTTTGCATTTTTGTACAGAAAATGCCGCATACGCTTGCAGGTTACATTCAGAAGTGTTTTTTTATTTTTTAGCTGCAATGACAAAACTTGAGTGACCACAGTGATATCTACCATGCGCAACCCTAAAGAAACTCAATTCGGTCCAATATTTTATGTAATATTTATGTTTATAATTTTTGTTCAAAGTTGTACAAAAAAAGTAAAATTTACAAGCCTTGAATTAAAATGAGAAGTTAAGCGGTCTATCAACAACTTGTTCATGGGTTGATTTTTAAGCTGTTTTTACCACCGGGGGCATTAAAGGGCAGTGGCCCGTTGAGGGGCTCAATCTAACACCAGTCAAAAAAAATCCTAAATTCGCCCCTGATAAAATCGTGACAGAAAAATATGGATATATAGTCTGAAAATAACCTTTCGTAACTAATTATGTACAAAAAAAAATTCCGAGTTTTGAAAGGGTTACTGCCACCTTAAAGCAACTTGAAAGTGACATATCTGTTATCAGTTTAGATCAGTGTTAGTTGTCATGAAATATGAGGTACTAATGGTATGCTTATGTATCCTTGTGGTTTTTGTTTACCACAGCAAATACGGAGAACAGTAATTTGTAGCTAGGACTTACTATATGTTGTGTAAGGTTTGTGAACGACCCAATCGTTGTTTGTGTCTTTGTGCGAATAACCAGTGATCTAAACAAACAAGCAAAAAAAATAAAAATCCACATATTTGATGAACTTACAAATTATCATGATTTGAAAGGAATTAAAACCTCTAGGTGAATATTAGGAATAAAAATGCATAAAAGTTTTTGAAAGTTTTTACGGCAACATCGTTCTTATTTGATACTAGCTAAAAATTCAATAACCCTATTGGTGTTGATTTCATCTCAAATGAAGCTAATTAAAGGTAAAAATAAAGAAGAAGAGTCCAAGATTACCTGCTGTTGCTCAGGAGGGTGTTCTTTTGGATATAAATGCTGATGGGAGTGTAAGAGCGCTCCTGCTGTTTTATGGTTTTTTAATGTGATCACCGAACCATACGCTAACTCTGAAATTTAATAAAGAAATACAGAATGCAAAGTATGTATTATAAACACGCGGAGAACAAGAAATCGCAGTCGGTTTGAAATCACACATAACGAAAAAACATTTTTTTCTACGCGTTCCTGGAAAGAATATGTCGATATGATACCGATCCAGATATTAATAAAAAATAATAACCTGTGTTTCCAGTTGCATTACTTGCATGTTCGTTAATTGTGTATTTGAGGGGGGTGGGATAAAATTCAAACCAAATTGTTCATAAAACTAATTAGAACATAGTGTCAAGAGAAAAAAAAAATAGCCAAGAATAGACCCAACCTCTGACGTGTTAAGGATACTGTAAGGGAAAGTGAGTATGATTTTTTAAATCACGATATCTTCTTCACATTAATTTAATATATTTAAATGTATGAATATTTGGAAAGATCTCAATATTTTCTAAAGGTTGATATAAGTTTTTTGTATTAAAATGAAAAATACAAGGATTTATAAGGTGGAGAAAATTTGACCCTCTCCTTCACGTTCGAAGTTTTTTTTACAAAACCACTGAATTTTTTCCCCATCTTTTTCGATTATCTTATTCAGGAGGGATGTATCTAAAATGGATTTTCGATTTTTTTCTTAATTCTAAGTCGTTTTGTTTCAATTTACCTTTTTTTCGAAATTCAACTTTATGTAACTCATATTTTTCATAACTTACACCATAACTTTCGTCAGAGTTTTATCAAAGCAAAAAAAAATCGAAAAACCATTAGGGATATATTATCGCTAAAATCACCATAGTAAGGATCATTCTAAGCGCGCTGCTTGCAGGTTTTATTTTGAGAATGATAATGAACTTTATTCAAATATTCTTTTTCTTTCTGTATGCACGTGTTTATGACTGAAAACAAAAATAATAAAGAGACTTTAATTGGTGAAATGAAAGATGTAGGGTGAGTTTATGGTTTATTTGTTTCAACCTTGTTCCCAGTAAACTATTTTTATGAAAGTAACCAACCTACAATTTGTTGCGTTTTGTTTAGATATGATGGTTTGGTCTTCGTGACGGGACTTGAAGATTCGGTATTTTCAAGACAAAAACGAGGGAAAACGAATAAGCCAATCCGCTACACGCATTATTGTATATGGGCAAGGTCGCTATATAAAAAAGAAGTTGGTCCGCAGCAAGCCTCGTATGGATACCCTGAAGTTGTTCTCAATTACATACGAGAGTTGGCACCAGGTGATATTGTTGGAGAAATTTGGGAGGACGCATATGTAGTAAACTTGGAAGAATTTTGTGAAGCTATAAGTTAATGTAATTATGTATATATTATGTACAAAATAAATATAAAAAATAAATAAACTTATTTTTCATTGGCGTGAAAACCTTGAGGCTTGTATTGAACCCCCATAAACATTTTGAAAGGCGTCAATTTTGGCAATAGTCAATTGTCCTCTCCCGATAATTCCTTTTTCATCTTCAAGTTTTTTGCCCTTTAGATCTTAGACAAGTTTTCTCAGGTTGGTCCCCATTCGTTTTGTGACTTGATTGACACATTGGAGAGTAGGGACACACCGAATCAAAAAACATTCATTGGTATAATAACACATAGTCAGTATGATACTGAATATGTTTATAAAGAGATCACACTTTAATCCCAAAATTATTAATAAGTAAACATTGTTTATTTATAAATAAACATACTTTTTGAAAAAAAATCATTTTTTCCCTCACAGTAACCTTAATTAAGATTTTTAAGAATGCCCTGTGTACGAGGCCGTCAAACTTTCCGTATGCTTTAACATTTTATCAAACATTCTTATCACTCCGGACAAAAAGCTTCTTTTCAAAAATACCTAGTTTTTGTATGCAAGCTTTGTCCTCTGCGCAAAGAGATTTGCTTTTGCTTTTGTGGGAGCGCAAGTGAAAAATAAAATAAAAAACTTTATATTTTTCAAAAAATTAAAACTCGTGTTAATACAACATTGTCCAGATAAAACACAATAAATTATACGACACAAATTCTTAGCTACAATTCTTACATACCTGTACGGAAGGGACTGGAAATGTAGCCCAAAGAAGAATAAGTAAACAGAGACGGGTGTTATGATCAAACCAATCACACGCGCAACGAAGTGTTTGAATATTTCCAACTGGAAAGAGATGGAAAATGGTAACTAAGAAGGTACACCTCATTAGAAATGCACTTTCTTTATAAAAATCATTAGAGTCAAAAGCCCATGAAAGTTAAGAATACTCTTAGAATCATGCTAAGAATAGTCCTTTAGGTTTATTTTGAAGCTGGAGCCAAGCTAGAGAAACTTTCATAATACATCCAGGAGAAATTGAGTGTTACATATTTCCTCTGACCTGCTGTATGAAATTCACCAGAGACAATAAAATTAAGCTATTTTTTAAACTAGTGGTAAGGTCCATGGAAAAATCCTTTTTAGGCGGAAAAGAGGGTTTGTTAAAATCTATTTTGTCATTACTTCTATTATAAACAATGTAGAGGATCATGTGCTATATACATTCCCAGTTATTTGGCCTCAAAATTGTAAGTGCAAGGGTTTCACTTTTAATTACAGTATTTGCATGCATTAAAACAAGGAACGTTCTTCTACTTCATAGCTAGTTGGTAGTGACTGGTTATGTTATAGCTAGCCAAAACTGTCTCGTATCAACATCAAAACTGAAAAAGCATACACAAACTTTCCACGAACCTTGCTATGGTGCATTTCTATAATTTATAAAGGTTTATTTCACCTTGAATGAGTAGAAAAATGCTGAAAAAAACAGATACAAAACTTACTAAAAAACCAAACCATCCTTTCAGGTCTGCAATGAGCAATTTATTTAAAAATGTATTGTTTTCGATCAATACTTCTATAACATAAGTAAGAAATGAACCCCCGTTTTGTAGCGACTCACAATTTGGGGTAACAATGCATGAAGCTTAAAGAAGTGATCTGTAATTTTTGTCATTTTGTCATTTACACAAGCATAATTAAAAAATAAGATTTAAGAATTATTCCATGAAAACTCAACTGACCATTAAACTATCATAAAGCTTGAATTTTTTTGAAACAAATACTGTATATATATATATAATGAAATGCAAGTGGTTTTGCACAAGCCTCTTTTACATTTATTTCTCTTTAACTTGACAATAATTTTTTATTTCTATGTGAATATTGCTTCCACATGTCACCTTCTCAGTCCTATTTTTTATCATCATGTTTTTGCTGATTAAATGTTTCATATTCCTCTTTCTGTACTTTTAAGATGCAAAACAGATTTCAGACTCTTGTTAGAGATTTTATCATTAACTGAACTGTTAGGTCTCATATATATATTTAAATATGTTCTTACAATTGATAATGACAAATCACCAAGCAAAATCCACAAATCTTGTATTGTTGTAACTCCAGCAAACAATATTACAAAGAGACCAACCCATTTGACACTAAAAAAAATTAATGTTCACACAAGTAATTTGACACTGAATTTTTTTAATGTTTTCACATAAGTAAAAGCAAATTTATAATTTATATAAAACAATAAAACATTTTTGACATTTGAGTCAACCCAAAATTCAGATTTTTTTTTTGCAACACACTGCATACAAAACGTTTTTATACCTGAATGTACAAGCTAAAAAGTAGCCTGTGCAAAACATCCAGCCCCACCAGTCAAAACTAAATGGGCTAAAAAATAATGCACAAAATATAATCAGCAAACTTGAGATAAAGAGTTCAGCTGATAAAGTACAAGGTTGTGTAGAGTATAAAGACACTGTGCCTATAAAGCAACGAAGGCTTCTTATCTTTTTAAAGACATGGCTTCAAGAGTTACGTACACACTTGTAAGCATTCACATAAATTTTGTGCAACATGCACAACAAGCAATGCATGTAATGCATCCAATGCTATACTAGTGGTTTTAAACTGATTTCATACAGTTGTAGCTGGTAATAAAAATTAGAGGTAACCAGTCTATAAACCAAAGCAATCTATAAGGTACACAGAAAAATGTGTACCAAGTTTTTGAATTTTCAAAGCCCTGAGAGTAAAAGTACTTTTTAAACGGAAAGACACTGTATACCTAGGGTTCGAATTAGAAAAACAACAACAGGATAGTAAAAGACTTGATAAAATAATTTCAAATAAGAAAATACAAACAAGAAAATTAAACAAACAAATAAAGGGATCTGATTCATTTTCAAGATATTCGCATGAAAAGATTTTCATATTTATTTATGCTATACAAATTATAGGCGTCTTTAAGGAATATAGCAAATTTTGACATTTTCTGCCATCAGTAATTTTAGACCTAATAAGGAATATGCATTCAAACTTTATCAATGTATAGATGCATATTATACCAGGTACAATGATTAACACAAAAAACTATAAAAAAACAACACTTTTCCTCGTCTCAGGTCTCTTAAATTTAAGATAAGCTTAGATAGCCCCGAATGTCTACTTCATGATAAAAATGAATTTAATTACGATAAAAGTGAATTGCTTATTTAAACCCTATCTTATGTTTGAAAGCAATATATAATTACCAATCTCTCCAACTATAAAATTTAATTAAACTGAAAACAGACATCATCATAAAAAACATGAGAATTGGATCCAATAAGATATACTGTGATATGGTGATACAACCATGATCTAAAATGAAAACAAATATTGAAAAAAGTGGGCACAAAGAGCAATGTGTTTACATTTGTAGTAAAAAAGATCATAATAAAAAATGTCTGGTGATAGATATAATAGGATGCAACATATATTTACGAGTTGCAACTAAACAGTTTCTGTGGAACAAAATGGTCTTACCAAAAAGAATTAAAGAAGCAGCTAGTATGCAAGCTGGTAAGGAATGTGTCAGCTCCCACACTATCAAATATGCTAGTGGAATGCAGAATGCACCAAGTAAAGCACAGAACTAAAGGCAACAAGTTTAGTTGTTCAACATGGACAAAAAAAGGTTACATTATATGACAAATTTTTTTATCAGGAGTGTAATGGTGTATATAGAATTCAGATATGGGCAGCTTAGCATGCACAATATAAAAATGATCAACTGGATGTGTGAAACTGTCAGTACATATTTTCTGATTCTGAAAGTTGATTTTGCAGTGCAGTGATTTTAGAAAACCATTTCCAGCTGCCAATTTAATATATAAAAGAATAAATGCAAGTCCGAAAAATCTTAATCAGATAATATAAGACGAATGAATTTATTTTAAAATATGTATATTTCGTGTTACATCCAACACATCTTTCAGCAGAATAAAATGTTACAAAAAAGTTCAGCAAAAAAGAGAAATTTTGAAGGTAATTAAAACGGTAATTAAAAAATCTTGTATATATACAATAAAAGATCGTTAAAATAAGTATAAATCTCTTGACGCTTTCAAACCATTGTTAAGTGAAGGTTTTTCTCGTTTTATATACAAAGCTTCTTTTATTAACAATGTTGATCAGTTATCTCTTGAATCAATAACTGTTGTATTGTTGTTAATAGTTTCCATGTAGATATCATGGAAATTAAACGATTCCAAACCAAGCGTTAAGAGAGTGTTAAGATATAACAAAGCAGAGCACTCCAACAAATGGGTGTAAACAGCACTCTCTTTGGTGTGTTCTTTACATCTTTGGTATAGATTGCGTTCTGTTTTACAGATTATATGAAGCATTACAACCAGGGCAAGTGAACTTGTAGACAATGTTTGACTTGTATTTCAGCGGAGTAGGGTCTTTCATATTCGTGTAGAAAAGCTATCTTTTGTGCCGAGTATGTAACTTTGAATTTGATGTTAGTGTTATTTTTAAAACAATGCTTTATCTTCCATTTTAAGTTCGAAAGGAGTTTCTTATATATATAAGATTTTTTAGTTACCGTTTTAATTCCTTCAAAATTTCTCTTTTTTACTGAACTTTTTTGTAACATTTTATTCTGCTGAAAGATGTGTTGGATGTAACACGAAATATACATATTTTAAAATAAATTCATTCGTCTTATATTATCTGATTAAGATACTTTGACTTAATGAATTCAATTTTCGGACTTGCATTTATTCTTTAGTGATTTTAGAATTATGTGCAACACTTATTAAGGCCACCTCCACAAATAGTTAGACAGAGGAAAAATAAGTAATAAACTCAATTTTTCTGCAAAATATCCATGAATCCACCGCATTCTGAATTTCTGTTTCAAGCGAAATATCCATGATTTGAACTTTAAATTAAGAAATATGATAAAAGAATAACATATTTAGAAATTGTTCATTCTTATCATGAAAA
The DNA here is from genome assembly GCA_030067915.1 of Hydractinia echinata. Classification (NCBI taxonomy): domain Eukaryota; kingdom Metazoa; phylum Cnidaria; class Hydrozoa; order Anthoathecata; family Hydractiniidae; genus Hydractinia; species Hydractinia echinata. The sequence goes on from JASGCC010000203.1 coordinate 382,876, forward strand.
ACTGAAATACCATGACAATTAAATTCTAACATCTTATGACAAATGTACAAGGAAAAAATATTTTATAACTGAATGAAAAAATGACAATAATCAACTGTTATAAATTTGTAGCCTTCCACTATACACAATCACTTTTAGATGTGAGCTTAAACTATGCCATAAAATTTTTGAAACGAAAATCCACATAATACATACAATTCTCATTCCAACATATTTTTGTTCACCATAACTGTCGCCAGGTTTGTCAAATGGAAAGGAACCATCATAACCAGTTGCCCAGCCAGCAAGTGCAAGAAGCATCTAAAGGTTTTAATAATGAACCATGATTAAGCTAAAAAAGATTGCTGCAGATTATTTTAAATTAGAAAATTTTTACCTTTCCAAGTGGTGGATGAACATCAAAGAAAAAGGTTCCATTGAGATAATGATTAGCAAATTTTCCAAAATGTGTTTCATCCCAACTAAAAATCAAACGGTGATGCATAAGATAAAGTATGCATAAAATATCAGAATAATTTATGAACACCACTGAAATTATTTTGGTTACATTCTTTACTTAATACTTGATACTTACCATATATGTGTAGGTTCGTGTATTAAATACATACGAGTTGTGATGGCTAAGATCCAAATAACCGTTATTGAAAGTCTATTTAGTTTAATATTGTGTATATCTCCATCACACTTACTAACAATGCATCTTTCATATTTAGTACTACTTTGTTTACTAACAATGTCTGTTTTAAGGTTCTTCTCACATTCTATATTTTCATCCTCTTTTTCTTGCTTGTCCTCATTAATTTGATTCACTTCGTCAATATCAACATTCTGATTTATGCCACTACTTTCCTTATTGTCATTCTTCTCTTCAATATGTTTATTTTTTTGTTCAACTTTATTATCCCTCTGTTTTATCATGTTAAACTATACATATATTAAACACATTTTTATATAATATATTTTTCTAAACAACCAAATTTTTTTAAACGATCCTAGGCTTATGATCTGGAAAAAAAGGTTCATATAATACATGCCTCTCACATTTACTTTTTAGTTTATTATATCCACTTGATTTTAATGTAGTATGTCCTATATATATATATTTAAGTACATTTTTTAAATTTTATAATGGATCTTTTATAAGTCCAACATCATTTTATGCCCAGGATCCTGTTGTTTATATTTTGCCAAACCGACTGACCAGAAAAAATTATCTTTGCTACCTGTAGAACAAAAATGAACACTTGTGATTTTAAAGTCATTGTAACTGAATGTTTTAGCCCTTGTTTAAACATTTAAATTTAAAGGTCTGAATAGACAGAACAATTTTGCAGATCAATTTTATTAGATTGTATCAAGCCGCAAGGCAAGGAATTGTATTATATGCTCCCTTTCATTTCTGTGATAGAGCCAATCTTTTACCCCTACAGTTCTTTTTCATCCTCTTTTTCTTGCTTGTCCTCATTAATTTGATTCACTTCGTCAATATCAACATTCTGATTTATGCCACTACTTTCCTTATTGTCATTCTTCTCTTCAATATGTTTATTTTTTTGTTCAACTTTATTATCCCTCTGTTTTATCATGTTAAACTATACATATATTAAACACATTTTTATATAATATATTTTTCTAAACAACCAAATTTTTTTAAACGATCCTAGGCTTATGATCTGGAAAAAAAGGTTCATATAATACATGCCTCTCACATTTACTTTTTAGTTTATTATATCCACTTGATTTTAATGTAGTATGTCCTATATATATATATTTAAGTACATTTTTTAAATTTTATAATGGATCTTTTATAAGTCCAACATCATTTTATGCCCAGGATCCTGTTGAATAATTAATTGAACTAAAATTGATTTAAAATTGTTGCGTATGTATCATTAAAAAGTAATAGAACGATAATAATAAAATGACGTAAAAACACAAATCAATTTTTCGTCAGAACAATATTATTTCAAAGGAAACCGCCAACTGCTTACTTTTTTCGAAACTCACACTCAGCATTTCATTCATTTCAATTATGCACGTAAAGAGATTAAATGTAGTAGTGAAGAGAAACGCGACTATTATGTCAGGTAATTTTGTATACACAAGGACGTTTAGATTGTATCAAGCCGCAAGGCAAGGAATTGTATTATATGCTCCCCTTTCATTTCTGTGATAGAGCCAATCTTTTACCCCTACAGTTCTTTTTTTTTTAACTTTTCTTTTATGTGAAAGAATGAAACTGCTTGAAAAGATTAAGGAGCACAAAATTATTTCTTCCTCATTGTTGCTCATGCCTAGCCCGGGTTCCTGACGCTCTCGAAATTACGGGGACTACACGGTACAGGGCGGCGAAAAGTAGAAAAAATCCAAAGTAGAAGTCAAACAGGAGAGCGTCAGGTGGACCCTCCTTGAATTTGAATTCACAATCTGAATTCACGTCGCTGATTGGCTAAAATTTTAATTGTCGGCGTGAAAAAAAATATATAAATAAGTTGTCGGTGAGGCACGTTCAACGAGCCTCACGACAAAAGGAAAACAAAACGAAAGCTTTTTAATCAACCTAGACCCCAACGTTAGTTAACTTTATTTGTTTAAGTTGTCGAGAATTAAGTAATAAGTTGTTCAACTGGTGCCGTCTAATTTACATATGAATAGACGGCAGCTGTTGGGGATGGTTTCCATGATCATTAGCTGTTAGGGTGGTTTGTTTTTGCTTTTTAATAAATAATTCTGCTTATTGTCATTTCTTTCATTCTTATGTCATATTCCGTACTTCATAATTCCATTTTATTGCTCATAAAATGTTCATAAACACCCTACCTCCTGTATGGCTCTCGCTAATTGAGCAGGACGTAGTGTACAACTGAAATAAGAAAAAGTACCAGGCTTTTCCACAAGCTTTATTTTTTACGTTCTTTGTGACCTCACATGCTCACATGTACTATGAAAAAACAACAAGAGTTTCTTCAAAGAAATACACCTATAGCATGTCCACAGCGTTAAAAACAAAGTGCTCAACAAACAGAGCGGACAAAGTAGCGAAGTTAAAAATGTGTTTTGAAAAGGAAAGAAACAGAGGAGATTTCTCAAAAAAAGAGAGAAAAAGTCGACACAAGCACACTCCTTGAGGTAAATCTGTATAATCGTATCATGTTGCGGTGTATTCATATGCTTGCTCTCGAAGCTTTGGTTCGTTAAACATGTGAATAACATTGCATTTGGTATAAAATTTCATTTCAAGCGCTGGAAGGCCTTTTAGGGTAAAAGCTTCTTCGTTTTCTGATCACTGCTTCTATACCCCGACCATTTTTAAAGTAACATTTAAATTCGCATAATTATGAGTAATTACCAAATTATGCAGGAAAATTTCGAAATTTCAAAGGTCGTTTTTTTTTAACTGTCAAAAATTGAAATCAGGGTCCACCTGACTCTTTTTTCTTCCCTCACTTAAAAACTGCAGAAGAAGAATTAGAAGAAAAAAAAAGTCAGGTAGGCCGGGCTAGCTCATGCCTGATGTTACGATAAATTAAATTCAGATTGTTCTTTATAATATATTGTATCGTGTATGTATACAAAAATATTAAATCAATTTAAGAATTGAATAATTATTGACCTAAAATTTTTGCGTGTATTTTCTTCAACAATATTTCGACAAATAATATTTTCCGAAAATTGATCTACAAAATTGTTCCGTCTATTTGGGCCTTAATGCCAAAAGATACGCCTGATAAACTCACTTACACAGGGCAATGTGTGTAAACTCAACAAAGTTAACTTCATCGCAGCTCTCTTACAGCTTGTTTTCAAGATATTCAAGATATTTTTTCTAAGGGGAGTATCAAAGAGCGAAGTTGATGGTGAATTTTTTACTTCAGATATTTTTTTCTCTATTTTGGAAATTCTTTGTAGTAATCAGTCTGTATAGTATTTATTCATCTTTCAGAACATATATTTTCAAAAGAAAAATTACCTCTTAAATTGGAAATATGTGTGTATCCATCCTTAATGTCTTATTTAAAATTTAAAATTTTCTGAGAATGGGTCACACTAGAATGAAGCATGCTTGGTATAAAATTAAAGCATGCTTTGACTAAAGCAAGTTGCTGGTAACATCAAAGGGAGAGTTGTAAACAAAATTTAAAACGAAACTTCAAATCATACATAACATTTGTTCGTTTACATGTGAGTGAAGCAGATGTACAAATGGATGCGAGGAAGAAATTTTTTTACGTTTTTACGAGGAAAGTTGCTTCAAGGAAAAAGAGACACTATCTTCTCCTTCTGATTTTATCAATGAATACGACTAATACAATTTTTTGAATATTGTCCACGATCTACCCATGCAAAGAAAGTACTGGATGTTTGAGTACGATCAACATTGGTTCGATCAAATGATGACAAACCAATTCGCCACAATATACAGGGAATTGTGGCAAACAGAGTTTCGAATGTTGCCTGGTACATTTAATTACGTGGTCACGCTAGTGAGAAGAGAGATGGTTTGTCGAAACACAAGTTTTAGACAAGCAACTGACGTAAACAAACGAGTTGCAAATATTTGTGCATGATTTTTATTCTATTGTTTCATGTACTTCATCATCATCATCATCATTCTCGGCCTAACGTCCGTTTTCCATGCTAGCATGGGTTGGACAGGGTATATTAATGACCCTCTTCCAATCTGATCTAGACTGTGTTAGGTCTAAACTCAACTTCCTCTGTATCAAGTCTGTCCTTATAACCTCCTGCCAAGTCTTTCACGGTCTGCCTCTGGGCTTTGCCCCAGGAACTATCAAGTCTCTACACTTTCTTACCCAATTATCCTCCTCCATTTTTTCCAAGTGCCCCAGCCAATTCAATCTTCTTATCTGGATAACATCTTTAATTCTACGGATACTTAGCCTGCTTCTTAGCTCATCTGAACTCTTTCTGTCTCTCAGACTGACGTTACACATCCACCTAACCATTCTCATATCATTCCTTTCTAAACGGTCAAGATCTTCCTGCTTCACTGCCCATGTCTCACTACCGTACAACATAACACTTCTTACACAGGCCTCATACAACCTACCTTTTACCTCAATTGACAAGACTCTGCTAGTCAACAAAGGAAGTAACTCACTGAACTTTTTCCAAGCAGAACCTATCCTGCAAGTAACACTTCTTCCAACACCCCCTTCACTGCCCAACATATCACCTAAGTAACAGAAGTTCTCAACTATCTCTAACAAGCCACTGTTGTACATCATTAAAGCTGGAAATACTTCATTCTCTATAATCTCACCTTTGCAACGCTTGCATACAAACTGAATGTCAGCTCTTAACCTTCCACCAATACTACTTCACTTCTTATGTACCCAATGCTAAATCAAAAGTAAAGAGTGCCTCGAAGCACTCTTTATTTTTGCTTTATATATTTAAAGCATTTTTAAAGCAAGTAAACATAATTTAAAATGCATTTTAATAAAGCAAAAATGCGTTCACATTATTAAGCATGCTTTAAATCGTGCTTTAAATCGTAACTACTATAATGTGAAACATACCAAAAACGGGGGAAACTATCACAAACGACAGGGAAACGGTATGAAACTGGGAGAAACGAGGGGAAACATGAGAAACACGCACTATAGGAAACGACCAGAAAGCATGGTGCATAAAATCAATCAATCATGGCGGTCACATTCGAACAGTTCTCGCTCTCAATCGTTCCTGGCCCCTTGCTGGCCCCGTACTTACATGAAATTCGAAGAAGTTTGGTGAAAATTGAGGACCACAAGTTCAAACGATAAAAATTAAAAAGCTGTTCATTAAAACTTTATTAAAGTATTGCAAGTTGCTTTGATGGAACTATTAATATTTAGTTTTTCTGTTATAACATTTACAACGCAGTTTGACGTTAGCTTTTTTTTTGTTAGCTCATCATTTTGTTCGGAACATGTGATTTGTTAAACATTGTTTATTTTGTTCGCAGCATATAAGCTACCATTCTATCATTCTAAATCTTGATAAAAGGTGCGCAGCCTCCTCTAGTTCCATGTCTACATTTATTATCTATAAGTGCAACTTTTATATTGTGTATCGTGAAATTTGTATGACCATCTTTTTATAGGGTATATAAGGTTTTCAACAAAAACATTGTAATTTTTTCTTTCATCCAACTGCTTGCTTGAACAGGCCTCAAAAATTGATCAGAAGTTTATACGATGGTTGATCACGAAATTGTTCTGAGCAATGTTTTACTTGACGTGTATCTATCATACCCTATAAAGATAATCGAATGATTGGGTAACAACAGGCATACTTTAAAAAATTAGGTAATAATAATAAAAATAACAATAGCTATTAGGCTTTTACACTACACTTTTAAAAGTATAGCACGGACCAAGGAAATAAAATTCTTTAACAACACTACAAATGAATGCAACGTATTGGCATCAATGTGAAATAAGTTTAACGACGTAGCTATTTTCAAGTTTTACGACTTCATGATAACAATTACATAAATATTACGGTCCCCGAATTTTTCCTGTTTCCCAGTCGTTTCCTCGTTTCCCTATCATTTCCACACTCGACTTCCCAGTTTCGTGATCGTTTACCCTCTCGTTTCCAGCCCGTTTTACTCAGTTTCCAAGCTATTTCCCCCCAGTTTCTTCATAGTTTCCCCTGTTTCCCCTGCGTTTTACCTTAAAGTACTTACGGCTTTAAATTTATAGCATGCTTTCAAAATTCTAGTGTGAACCCCCCCAAAATATTACTTATGCCTAACACTTACCATAGTAAGTGAAGCCAGTGTTTGTAATTAAGAAATTTGATAAAAGCATTTGAGATCAAAGATATTTTGGTAACATAAGTTTCTTTATACCTGTTTTATTGATTTTTGAAGAATTTTATATTTTTGCAACAAATGGCTTTTTCATTTCATGGTAAGATCGTCAAAGAGCATGCAGTTTCGACTTTATCTTAGTTTCATTGATGATTATGTTTCTGTTACTATTGATGAAAACTTTGCGGCAATCAGAAATGGGAAGTGTTTAAAAAAAGCCCATCTCAACATTAATGATCTGTCATCCAAACTAGACTATGTTAAACTTCTGCTACATCAAACAGAACTTAATGTATTCTCCATTTGTAAAACTAAAATTGATGCCACCATCACTGACAATGACGTTTAAATTGATGGCTATATATATTTGTTTTAGGAAGGATCGGAATAGGCGAGGTGGGGGTGTTTTGATTCTTGTTTAAGAAAAACTTGGATAGCAGCCTTTTTTTAAACACCAATACCGTAATGCTTCGAATAAACGCCCGGGGCGTTTATTAAATTTTTTGACCTTTTTTGGGGGCGTCTATTCGAGGGGGGCGTTTATTATTTTTTTTACACTTCGTCTCTTTTGCAGTTTTTAAGGATACCTTACCTATAATATATATCTTCGCAACAGAAAATAAAAGATATTCACATGTTTTAGAGAATGAACTTCAAAAGCGAAAAACTAAATTTCCAACCTTTATTTAAGATTTAGGAAAAATGGTGTTTATAGAAAATTTCCTTATTTTACCGATGTATCAATATGAGAGATTGTGTTTAGTTGTATTTATGAAATTTCTATATTATAATAGCACCATTAAAATTGCCTTTTAATTAAAAGAGCAAAACAACAACAGTTATTGATGTTTTCATGTACTTTTACTATCGCCTCGAATAAACGCTCCCTTATGAGGGAGGGGCGTCTATTCGAGGGGGGCGTCTATTCGAGGGGGCGTTTATTTAAAAAATGACTGAAAAGGGGGTGTCTATTCGAGGGGGCGTTTAATAGAAGGGGGCGTTTATTCGAAGCATTACGGTACTCCAAAAATGTTGAATCACTATGGGTAAAAGCGTGTCTGAAAAAAACTAAACCTGTTTACGTATGTGGGGTTTACAGGCCACCTGGAGGTAGTGATTTGCAGAGTATTGAAAACATATGTACTCATTTTTAACAATGTTTTAATAAACTCGCAAAAGAAAAAGAAGTTTTTATCTTGAGAGACTTTAACAGTAACATGCTTTTAAAATATGCTCTTACCTCCAAAATAAGGTAATTATGCTCCACTCTTTTTCTAAAACAACATATTACGGAGCCAACACGTGTTACAGAAAATAGTAGTACTCTTATTGACTTGATTCTTTCTAACAGTTCTTGTATTTCTAAAACTGGTATCATGGATTTAGGCATCAGTGATCACAATTTAGTTTATGTGATCAGAAAATTTGAAAGGCCAAAATTTGAACCTGAAATTATCAAGGTTTGTAGCTACAAGAACTTCAGTGAAGAGGCTTTTCGGAAGAACCTCAGGAATTTAGATTGGTAATCTTTTAATAATTATGCTGACATTGATAAAGCATGTGAGAAACTGAATTAAAATGTTGAAACAGTGGGTGACAAACATGCCCCTTTCAAAACACATAAATTTTCCGGCCGTGTTGAGGCATGGATCACTGATAAATTATTAATAGCCGTCAAAGAAAGAGACTTCTTAAAACGGAAAGCATCAAAAACAAAATCCATCATAGACTGGGAAGCTTTCAAACAAAAAGGAACCAGGTAATAAGACTCAAAAATCCAATCAAAACGAGTATAGTACGACGTTTTGCAGGACTTCTAAAAACGGCGAAAACAACTTTGGAAACTCTAAAAAAACTGATTCCTGATAAGTCAATAAAACGAGTAGTCCAAAACGATGTTGCAGAAACATCTCACCGAAAAGAAATTTCTAACAAATTTAATTCACTGTTAAATTGGTCAGACCAGTATTTGGGACACGGTGGGTTTACGACATGGATAAAAATACACCAATCCGACACGGGTTTCTGCCATCAATGCAGATTGGGCCTGGTCTCTCTTATTAGTTTGGCTAGAAAAGTTTGTAAACTCTACTGCCAGTCAATCAATGGATGATATATGATGTTGTGTACGATACATGATGCAAGTTCCTCGTTGCAGGTAGGAAAAGTTCAACATTTTGATTCTTTACCCTGTAAAGTATATTTTTCTGCTCGAATTGTGTACTTCAAGTAGGAACTTTGTGCACACATACCAGGAAAGGGAAACAGAAGCTCCAGATACAGATTAAACTTGGTACCTTAAAGACAATTAATTCCGATATATATGACAACCAAATCTCGGTATAGGTTACGGGAAATAGCAAGGCACGGTTTCATTGTTACGTGGTGTCATTCGTAAAGAGTGAGCCAATGACACAAATTTTTCGGATCTACGTACAGGGCACTTTAGTTACACTTATTAGCGCAAGAAGTGTACACATAAAATTTGGTACTTATACAAAAATACCACCAAGTAAGTTTACAGAAGAGAACAGCCTCGATGTTGTTTGATGTTGTTCTTACAGGTAGCTTAGCTGCCCTGTAGCTACATTTAGGATTAAAATAGCATTTATTAGTTAATGCTAAGTAAAATGGGTCAAGTTTGAATGTTAAACTTTTTCGCTATAGCTAGCTAGACCAAGTATGAAAGGACAAGACTGAGCTTTTTAACTGGGTCAAAATTTAAAACTTTAAAAGAAAATTACATCACAGTTTTTAGCCTTATATTACACATATTTAAGCACACCTGCGGGGAATTTCATTGTTCATCAAGTTACCCCTTATGGGTAATATGAAATGCCGCAAATTTTTATAAATCTAAGGGAAAAAATTGTTCAAAACTTCCTCTTCTCTCCCTTGCACTACTCATGGCATTTCTTTGCATTGTCTTTAGTTCCAAGCCATGATTCCTTAGCTTCCAACCGCGAAGTTCAGTTGTGTCTCGTTCACAAGTTTCAGCGCTAGCTAATACGATGGACAACGTCGAGGAAACCTGGGTAATTTTGAAAAAATGTGGTTCTGCCTTATGATATTCAGATTTTTGCTGCTGATATCAGCATATTTTAGCCTTCGAGTGCTACCCTCCGTATATATAGGAAAAAATTGTCTTTAAATTACTCTTAAAACTCCTTCTCGGAACTCAGTCTGTATCTTTCAACAAGAAGAGACTAAACAAGCAGATAACAGTGTACGCAGTTGCTAAGTTTGATATCACTGAGGCGCTCTTAGATAAAAGACAACCTTACTCCAAATTCTCTGCTGTTCTTGCAAAAAAAAGAAAGGAGGCCCTTATAATGAGGTTGGGATAAAAAGTCTATCGCACGTTAGTATTAGTTAGTGTTGCACGATGTGCATAATGTGGAAATTTGTCTTCTGTGTTTTTAGTTTCCTCTTCTCCTAAAGTTAAAAAATCATATCTATAACGTGGACGTGGATGCAACGTGTAAAGTTAGGTTGTTTGTAATATTTGAGTCGCTTTTAACGTTATACAACAAAGGGGATGCATGTTTGATCTTTAAGAAACATTCCAAAAAATTAGTTTTTTACTTTTTATTAACGAAGTCAATCGAAATTATTCACTGGCGTAAAAAAAGATTGATTAACGTCCCCTTTTTAATTATATTTTGATGACAAAGGGGTGCCTACGCAGCTTTTTTCTCATGATTAAATTTAAGCGTTGTGAGAGAACGCAAGTTTTCATTCAAGGGCCACTTTCGATTAAACCCAATCGAGAATTTTTTGAAATAAGCATCCAGGACGCCTGATCGAAGATCATTTCAGTTTTCCTACATTCTCGTACCAAGACGCTACAGGCTCAGAGTTTAAAGTTAAACATAACTGTTAGTTTTGCTTACCATACGTGGCCAGGTTTTTCGACATCATACAACCTTGTGCAGAGAGCCAACGAACAAATGACAGCAAACGAAAACCATACGTATTTACCAAATCCAACTGCAACATGAGTTTTGCGATTAGTGTTTATGAAAAGGCGAAATAAAAATTTAAGTAAGAGCTTTAAATCTTGTACAGAAACTGTTCGCAATGGTTTCTGCAGCCATTTTATATTTTGGTAGATTTCCAGATAAACGGAGATAAGCAGACCAGTCGGTTTTTTTGTAGTCTCTTGACCATTGGCAAGATGTGGAAATTTGTCTTTTGTCTTTTTAATTTCCTTCCCCTCATCAAGAATGTTTGCTTTTTCATTTTCGTTTTTACTTACAGTAATATTTCGCTTTCGAGCGTTCCCCATCTTCGACGTGGTGAAGTCTGTTGAACTTCACAATCGGAAAATTTATAAAAAATTGTTAAACGTGTACAGACATACTTCAAAATATTTTAAGGACGCATAGCAACTGTTGCTATGTCTTAAGAATTGAATAAGAGAAATCAATAAGTTTTGCGATATAAGAATGGAGTAGCACGTGCTCACCATATGGTTACTGTGTATATCGATATCTTTCTTTTGTAAGAGCACCCCTCCAGCTGGGTAGTCGAAAAACTGCTTGCTGGAATTCGATTTTAGTCAGTGGGGTAAACGATAAATACGCCCCCCCCCCCATCCACCCTTGAAACAAGTGTCCAGGCTAAAATCTGAAAAATCTAACCCCTTAAAAGGGCGGGACATGTCCCAAATTTTGCTAAAAATTCTATAAACACATGGCAAATGGCTCCACCCCTTTTGTGTCGATGAAATGTGCCGATGCAGACGATAAGACAAATTACTTTTCAATACTTTTTTCCTTTTGTGATCAAAACATCTCAGGCTCGAGCTCTTTTCAAAATTACTTTTCTTCAAACAAAAACAAAAAAATGCAGTTTATTTCAAAAAAGGAAGAACGAAGCAAACTAGGTTCACAGTCTCAATTTTTCATTTCAACAGACAACGCAGAAAAACTCGTGCAAAAATCATCTAATTAGTTTTACCAATAACACCACAGAAATTCGAAACCCATCTATTGCTACTTAACAACAGTTCTTTCGTAAAATTTTATATTCTTTTTCCATTTCACCCAGCCATACACAATTTATTCACAACGAAATTTAACAACCATTTCAGGATATTAAAGCAGCTGTAGCTTTTATATTTATTGTTGCAGTATGTAGAAGCTTTAATTTTCGATCAACTTTTTGGCAATGAAAAATCGTCTCAAGTAAAATATTTGCCACATGGCCAGTCCGATTAAGCACAACATTGAAAATACGCTGAAGTATAGCACACGATCGCTTGTAGATTCTGAAACGAAATATGAAATGAATAAGAAAAAGTGGGATATGTGGCATTTTTAACACAGCGACGCAAGTACAGCTTCAAAATAAAAAAACAACAGCCAGCTAAGCTGCGTACAAAATTTTTGGACATAAATGAACTTAGATATTGATCGGAATTCACTTCTCAAAACAAGAAAAACAAGAAAGCCGGGCGGCTAAAGAACTGTCGAACAACTGTACTAGACTCAATACCCTAATCTCTCCAAGAGAAGTGAAATAATTCACAGCATTACAGCAACGGGGGAGAGCATAAACTCACTTGCAGACCAGTTTGAGAAATGTGCTCAAAACATTACTCGTAGTTATTAGTATTACAAACTGTGTGTTCCACATTTAACTATGCATTAAATAAAACATCGTTTCAGTGGCGGATTTAGGTATGTTAAGCTAGTCGGTGGACGTACTTAATTTTCGTCAAAAGCCTTGTTGTTGCAATTTTAAAATAGTATTTCCCTTATACACAAAAATCTTCCCGGGTGGCTTTCTTAAAATGCGCCGGGTTAAATTTCTATAGAATTTCTACACATAATACACACATACATATATTAAATAGTTGAGTGCATATTCATCAATGATATGGCGTAATACGTAAGAAACTGCTTAATTATCCTGCGACTTACTTCGCATGTTGCTTTATTAGGGGGCACAAAATTCAGTTATTTGCTTTAATTCACCGTAAAAATAGTAGCATATACCTAATTTAATCTCGACGTACTTCGACGTACTTGTTGTATTAGGGGGTAAAAAATATAAATAATGGTAACATGTGACCGTAAAAAGCATAAGACAACCCCCGTAATTCTGACATAAGTACGTCGAGAATATTTTATTCAGGGGTAGTGGCTTGTGAACTACCGTTAAAAACCGTTAAAAACAGAAACAAATGATGCTTTACTTCGTCGTACAATAGTTTTTCGAAACAAAAATAAAATAATAAACAACATATTTACTTTTGAAGATTTATTATCAAGGTCATAAAACAGCAAAGAAATAAGAACTTGACAAAAATTGTACAACTACCCCCCTGATAAATTTATTGCCACTGACTTGTGAAGAGATTTCCATGCTGAACTACGATGGCCCCTATGTCTCACTTCTCTTCTTAATAAAAACACTTTTCTTCTTAGTCAAAACACTTCTCTTCTTTCCTCGGGAATCTTCTCTTCCGATCGAAACACTTCTCTTCCATGAACTCAAAAAATTCCCATACCTAATTCTGGATTTTGATAACTCAAGTTTTGAATAAATGACAACCCTCGTCCCCAGGCATTTTTGCCTTTTCGAAATATAATGGGTGACGGCGAAAATCCCTGGGGACAAGGATGAATAAATGACATACCGGCTCCCGGCCATGTGTTCTTAGTAATTAATAACTCTCCAAAAAATTTGTGTGTAGTGGACCACTACACGTACTTTAGATAAAAATATATTGTGATATTCCGTTGAGGCATTTCTTTATCTTTTTCAATACACACAATAAATTCTAACCAAGCTGGTCAGTATTCTTATTTTTCTATTGTTCTGAACAAAAGAACTATTGTTTTTAACCTAGAATCCTAGCCTAATATTCTTATAAAGCATATTCATTATAGTTAAGAAAAACATGTGATTTGCTTGGTTGGCACTACTATGACTTTGAGGACTCTGGGTAGCCATTTATTTTGCCATTTATTGGGTCTATTGATAAAAAAAATTAATTACTCTGCTGTTAATCTGTATTGATTAGTGATATTATTTTATTCATGCACATGCTTCGGGACATGCTACAATAAGCTGTCCGTAAATTGAGCACGTGTTAGCCAAGTATACTTCTTGCGAAAAGTGAAAAAAATATACAAACCATAGGTGTAAAATTGCGGACCAGATTTTAAATTTTAGTTGCGAAAAGAAAGTTTGAGGCCACATGCAGAGAAGTGTTAAGTGCAGAAGAGAAGTGTCAAAATGCAGAAGAGAAGTGTGAGAATACAGAAGAGAACTGTTTGGATCATAGAAGAGAAGTGTTTTTAAATTGGAAGAGAAGTGAGCCATAGGGGCCATCGTACTGAAACTTTGAAGCCGTGGTTGTGGTGTTCGTACAAAGTAATTTGTCAGCTGGAGAAAAAAGTAGATAACTTGTGCAGAAAAACTTTCGTACTATTTTTAAACTAGTAAAATAACAAATCACTGAGCTATGAAATTTTTGATAGTTATATAAAAACGGAAAATGTCTTATTCACATAAAAAATGTAATTTATATTTTATAAAATATAATTTTATGTTGTCTTTGCTAAATTTTATTCTGCTTTTTTTCTCACACGCGCTTTCATAAAACAGTACTCTTATTTGGCTGGTCACCAAAAATCTATTGAAATATGCTCTCCAGCGTATAGTTGACATGTGGTATACAAAAATTTGTAGTTCTTTAAAAAAAAAAGGCTCCTGGATAGAGGGTTAAAATACTCGAGAATTTTTTCAAGCGTGCAGAAATTTTGACCTCAACACTGTGTGTAAAAACCTCAGTATAAATCTCAGTAGTGGCAAATATATAGACCTGTCACTGCTTGGTTTTCTTCATCTTGGTTTTAATGCATTTTTAAAATGGGATTTTATGCGCTTAAAAAAAAAACGCCCTTTAACGCCTTGCGTACTTTCAACGCCCATTTCTTAGTGACTCTGTAAAAAAATGGACTAACTTGTTTAAATTCTTGTATCCGCCCCTGCGTTTAAATCCAATTGAAAAATATTACTTTAAAGAAGAATGAAATTGTTTTTCGTAATTTCTTTAGGCTGCACGAAACATTTTATAAAATTTTATCGCAAAGTTTTTTTCCGCGATTTACATGTTTTTTTTATTATAAGCATGACATTTATAAGCATCCGTAGGCTTAAATTGGGTCATTTTTAAGCATATGCGAGGCATTATGTGAAGCCTAAGAAATGTTGTGAAGTTTTTTTGGGTTTTTTTATTTATGTTCGAATTAACCAGTATGTAGTGAGATTTAAGTTGTAATCACACGATGACCTATTTTTTCTTGTTTGGCGCTTCTTCTACAGTGCAAATTATATCGTAATTGCACTCTGCGGAGTGCAATTATTTCTTAATTGCACTTTAGAATCTTAACTGCACTCTTTAAGGAGCGCCGATAATTTAAAAAATATATTTTTGCTGTTGTATATGTTTACTTGTCGTTTAAAATAATTACTGTTGCTTTTGGATTCATACCCATAAATATTTATTTTCTCGCGTTTTATGATAAGTCAAAAAAAGATATCTTTACAATGAATCGAACTAATTATAAATCGGGTAATAAAAAAATCAAAACATTGAAATTGACATCCTGTGCTACTCTTACAAAAATAGTTTATTGTGTGATTAGCTCGCAATCGAACGTTTACTCGTGCAATTGGAAATAATCGAACTCGTAATTTTTTTGCTTTTTAAATTTATCCTCGTCCTAACGGACTCGGAAAATTAAAAGCAAAAAAAAATACTCGTTCGATTATTTCCTTAAGGCCGGTTTCCATACAGCTGCATTTTGCGCCCAGTCGTAAAATGCGCCGCGACATTTATCACATATACCGAACCATTTCCATTTAGCGATTTTTGCTCACGTGTTTTTTGCAAAACATGGCTGATGTAAACAGACGATATTTGTTGCTGCAAAATTTGAGAGTAGTCCTAGCAATATTTTTATGGCGTAGAAATAAACAACGTTGTAAAATACGTAAGAAAAACATGTGGATTTCCATTCCACTTTCCATAGAAAGAAGAATCAAAGGATTATACAACGTTTTGCTTAAGGATTTAATGTTGTCAGATCACGAGTAGTCTTTTTAAGTTTGTTTACAACGTTGTTTCTTTGTGCCTCCACAGACTCATTAATGTTATTTTGTTTTTCATCTACTTCACTTGATTGATATATATTCTGATTCTCTACATTCATTTGGCTTTGACAAAAATTTAACACAGAAACGAGATGTTGCTAGCCATCTTGAAATGATCTAATTAAAAATTCTTTCGTAATTCATGTAGATTTCTACCTTTTGATTGGCTGTTAAGTTGAAGCGCAAAATGTAGCTCGCAAAAAGTAGAGCCTGTTCAACTTTTTTTAAATCGCCCCAGCGCATACAAAAGCGCGAGGTCAGCGGCATTATTCTGATAATGCGCATGCGTAGATCAAAAGTCACGGCGCTTTTTACGACTGGGCGCAAAATGCAGTTGTATGGAAACCGGCCTTAATTGCACTCGTAAACGTGCGATTACATATACTAATTACTGATGTTCAAAATTTTAATGCAATATTTTTTTTCAAATAAACATATTTTGAGCCTGATCATGTGTTTTTCACTAAAGCATATTCCAATAAATCTTTTTGCCATTAAGCATACCTAAGCATATTTTGAGCCTGAAAAAGTACTTTTCATAAGCATTCTTAAGCCTCATTTTGGAATTTCAATTGCTTATAAAACAACAACATGTATTTAATCTTTTATTTTCTTAGTGGGAGTAAAAAATTCCCTATTACTTTCCTCCTTATTGTTTAAGATTCCCTGTAGTAAATGTTAACCAACTCTTTTATTTGACCCGAAACCAGGTGCTTTTTATAATTACAGACATTTCAATAGTAACTTCATACGCTTCACAAAGGAGAAAGCATTGAACCTTTCTCCCTTTGAAGTAAATACGCGATGCAATCACACTGTTTAGTAAATGTTGAATCAATCAAATTTGAGTGTAACACACTCACCATTAGTGTCGCGCATTTGTTCTTCTCTTGCTCTCATGTAAGCAAAGTCGTTCACAATAGCTTCCGATAAGTCTTCTAATTTCTTTAATTCGAGTTCCATAGGTTTTAACTTTTCAGTTTTTTGTATCTAAAAAAAAGAAAAGAAACGCAACCAAAGGTAAAAAGAATGACAGCAATCAGTTTATCATTTGATGGAGTTTCAAGAGCTAAATAAAAATTCCATTTGTAGTTTGATTGTACAAATGTATTGTAAAAATGTAAAAAATGTAAAAACAAGGCTATTTTCACATTTTGGATAAACATAATTTTGCAAATAAAGGCTAAAATCGTAAAATAAGTTCCTCAAAAATAATTTCAGTTATAATTTCTTCACACAATTTCTTCACGCAAATATTTCTTCCCTAAGGTAGTTGTCTGAACTACCTTAGGGAACTGAACTACCTTACACCCAAAATTCCTGACCTTTTTCTGACATATCAAAGAAATTGCTAATATTCCTGACGGAGTGTTCATCTCGTAAATTTTAAATAATTTTATCCTGGGACGACCTTTGTCCTGTTACACAAAGATTTTCCATGAGTCAAATTAGATCCTCCCTTGGTCAAGAATATTTTTCATTAAAGCATTAGATCCTTCTATATCTTTTCGCCCAGCAATAATTGGATATACAACCCTAGTTATCGCTCATCTTGCCTCAATAAACATTCCCATAGAAAATTTAACACAACTACACAAGAGGCTGGGACTATTTGTGCCATTTAAAGCCAACCTAAGATTTCCTAGAATAATAACCGGCAGTAACTTACATCGTCATAATTTTTAGCTTCAACACCAGTCTTAACTTCTAAAAATATTTCTCGATCTATTCCTTGACCATGAGAACCTAAATAAAAGTAGTGTTGACAAGCCTACTCCACATAACTCAGTACATAAATATAAATTAGTAAATTGAACCAATCAAAAGATTGAAAAGTTCTGCTTTTTTATTCTCTTATGCAGGCATTAATTTTTTTATGGAGTTCTCTTTGCGTCTTTGAAGTACCAAGTCCTTAAGGCCAAACTATTCTTAGCGCATTTAGAAGAGCCACTTTCCCTCTTAAAAAAGAATTCCCTGCCTAAACAGATTCTTCCCACTTCTTACGAGACCCATCTGTGATCTTCATCTTCCAAGTTTTTGTGTGTTGAATACCAAAATAGAGCATCAGGGTTGCCACTCTTTTATAGAATGAAATTTAAGGAGATTTGAGGACTTTTGATGAGAAATTTTAGCCTTTTTTGAGATGACGGTATTTTGAACAATTTGAGGACAATTTTTTTTTGCACAGAAACTGAGAGTATTTAAGGAGATTTTAAGTTAATGTTGTGAGTAAAGAATAAATTTTTACCGTACCCAAATAGCATTTCTATATGTAATTTACCATATATTTTTTTAAAAACAGAAGAGATTTGAAAAGAAAGTTGTTCAAAAATCTAATTTTGGAGGAAAATAGGACATTTGAGCAGGCGTGACAACCCTGGGTATGGTTACACGTAGGCCACATGAAACCTATGTCAGCATAAAAGTTAATACCGGCATAATGTAACTTACTTTATGCCGATATTACCTTTATGCTGCTACATGTACCGATATGAAATTCATAATGGACTTTCATGCTACCTAAAATCGGTGACAAAAAATGTTTGCTCATGAGCACAAATTTTGAGGTCCGTCACTACAAGTAGTAATATCAGCTATTTCTATATTAGATCTGCACAATTTGAACTTGTCAATGTTCACAGTAGCCTGATGATAGACATGAAATCATGCTGGCAGAAAATCTCATGTCACCAAAAACATGTAACTTTATACAATAAACATACATAAAACATCTGGCTGGTATTAATCTCCATGCTGGCACGAGTTTCATGCTCCCTAAATGTATCCATACAATTAGATCACCACTTAACAAGCCTTACCTTGACACAACCAAGAAACCTTACCTTCACTATGAAAACACACTTCAAACATGTCATAATCATCAGTTGTAAACGCAAACTTTCCTTTCTGAGCGTCATCCTTCTTGTACAGTACATGACCATTTGTGTCAATAACCTACAAAAACAAGTGCGGAACGTGTATGGAGAAAAAAATTTCACACTCAATAATTTTTGAAGTAATTTGTAAAAAAGATCCATTTAAATTGCTACATGCATGAAAAAACGTGCAAAATTTTCATGCTTTTGTTGTGTTACTAAATCCTCATTGAAAATTGCATGCATACTCCTTTTTAAATTATAAGCATACCATAAATGACTGATTAAACAACACCCACTTCCAAATAATCGTGCATGCTTAAATAAATGCCCAGTGTAGAACCAGAATCATGCGGAAAAAAAATATGCTCAAATAAAAATAAAAACCATTCATTTATTTAAAAATAAATGGGTCGTCAGCGTGCACAGGGCGGTCCCCCCATTCATCAAGAAGCCTCTCCTCATTACCTAGTCACATAGGGAAACACAAAATTTTCAATAACAACATAGAAACATGCAAAAGTGTTTATTGATCAATGTCCAAACACCCTTCTATCTGTGAAATGAGAAAACGAAATAAAAATTTTCATTCTTTAGTTATTTTATATATATAAATAACGAACAGCCTTCAAAATTAGCCTCAGTTATCGGCAATTACCAATGCTGTTACATTTCACAATTTGCTCTTTTCACATGAAAATATTTAATACTGGTGATTGAAGTAAAGTATAATTATTTTGTTTATTTTATTTTTAGATATGGCTAAATATTTTCTTATTCTAATAACTTATTAATTTAATTCATATTTTATGTTAATGCATTCACATCTTTTACAGTTATTACACCAGGTTTTTTAAACACGTTCTCTAAACAACATATACAGTATTTAAAACTGCTGACATTTCACTTTCTCGTGTCACAAATTTTTGCTGATTGTCGATAAAGCGACTTTTTAGTTGAATCTTTTCAGGAAATGTTTTATCATGTCGCCTTGATATATACTGTAACTAAGTATCTCCCTTAATTACAGTAAATTTCAAGTATCCCATATTAAGGGTTATTCCTGACTGTTCATGACACAGGATAATAGTTATGCTTAGAGGCCCTTCTTAAAAGACGTTCAATTTTGCCAATTTTTAACTCCCCTTTTGTCCATACCTATCTGCTTTTTCTTGCGACTACACTACCCCCTCCCCATAACCGTGCGGACACAAATTGTAATATTTTCTTTAAATCTTGAACCTAGTAGAGCTTCCCGGTGGTAAAACGATTCTAATGTAAATGGATAACAACCCTCTAAGGTGCAACGTCTCTTATAGATGACCCCTTATGTTTATTTTTCCCCTGTTACAATAATACATCAGGGAGTTCTTATAGACACTAAAGGCTCATTTCCATTTGACTGCAATTTCAAGCATTTCCTGCTCTCTTTGTCTCAGACACAAAATGAAATTCATAAGGTAATATGGCAGCTCATGGTGACCACAGACTAACCATGTTAAAAATAACATGTCAGGCCTATCAATAAGGGGAGAGCGATAGCTCTTCCTCACACAAAGACCACGCCTATCAATAAGAAAATAACACCAAAGCAATGAATCGCTCGCTCAGGGTTACATTAATTTTGACTGGGCGAGCAATCTGAATAAATAGAATAAGTTTATAAATGCATATTTTATTACAAAATCTTTTTATCTATTTTATCTTTTTTATATATATATTTTGGTTATTATTTACTGAAAATAATAAAAAAGATAACATTGATTTTCATGTGAGATGAATTGATATTGCTCAGCCAGACAAAATTTTTGCGGTATTGGGATAGGTTGCAGGATAGGTTCTGCTTGGAAAAAGTGCAGAGAGTTACTTCCTTTGTTGACTAGCAGAGTCTTGTCAATTGAGGTAAAAGGTAGGTTGTATGAGGCCTGTGTAAGAAGTGTTATGTTGTACGGTAGTGAGACATGGGCAGTGAAGCAGGAAGATCTTGACCGTTTAGAAAGGAATGATATGAGAATGGTTAGGTGGATGTGTAACGTCAGTCTGAGAGACAGAAAGAGTTCAGATGAGCTAAGAAGCAGGCTAAGTATCCGTAGAATTAAAGATGTTATCCAGATAAGAAGATTGAATTGGCTGGGGCATTTGGAAAGAATGGAGGAGGATAATTGGGTAAGAAAGTGTAGAGACTTGATAGTTCCTGGGGCAAAGCCCAGAGGCAGACCGAGAAAGACTTGGCAGGAGGTTATAAGGACAGACTTGATACAGAGGAAGTTGAGTTTAGATCTAACACAGTCTAGATCAGATTGGAAGAGGGTCATTAATATACCCCGTCCAACCCATGCTAGCATGGAAAACGGACGTTAAGCCAAGAATGATGATGATGATGATGGGGGAGCAGTTAATGGCTCAGCTAGTTTCTCAATTCTTTTAATGAGAGATCTCATCAACATGCTTAGATGTTAATCGCTATATATATCATTGATATTATCTTTAAATTCTAAAGATAATTAAATTGATTAATTTGGAAACAAAATCTAAGCTATTGTTTAATCAAAGTTTTGGTTTTTTAAAAGAAAAGCGTTAGATGCTTAGCAATTATTCAAGGAGCAAATCCCAGTAATTGCACTGCATTAAGGTTAATATATATTGAAAAACGGATTTACAGATATTGGTACGTACTTATAGAAATAAAAACAAAGCTTAAATTTAACATGTTAAATGTGACTTACACACAGGAATATTCATAAAGAATATTGCTCTTTTCTATTATCTTTCAACATTTACACATAAGAATATTGACAAAAGAATAATAATACTATATTATTCCTTAAATATTCTTCATCGTAATATTTGAAAGAATAAGACGTATTGAAGAATAAATAAATGAATATGCTCAATGATTTAACACACTTATTGAACAACCTGTTATTCGAAACAAAGGAAATTACACCAAACCAATGTGAAATATTCTTGTTTAGTGTATTAATTCACACTGGTTTGAATTAATTCATCTCTATAAAAATATTGAAACAATGGGTGTATTTGCGCTTCATTAGTATTCTTCCATAAATTCTTCAACTATACATACATAGAATAATAATACAAGAATATAAGAAATATTCTTCATGATTATTAAAGCAAGTTAAGATGAGCTAAGAACAGGCTAGATATCCGTAGCATTAAAGATGTTATCCAGATAAGAAGATTGAGTTGGATGAGACACTTAGAAAGAATGGAGGAGGATAATTGGGTTTACTTTACAGAACAGACAGCCTAAACATTGCTGGGGTAGCTCAACCGATGGGGAAATGTATGTGCGGTGGTGGTCTCTTTTAATTTATTGTTATCTTTGTAATAATCATTAATTAAATACAAAATAAACCTATATATATTATTATGAAACTAGACAGGCTGGAGTATATTTTTAAGAAAAAAATTACACGCTTCACCAAGTCGTCCTAATGTTGCGTGGTAACAAAGAGTCGAGTCATTACTTCTGAGGAGCACATTAGAATGCGAAAATAAAAGAAGGAGTTGGTGGAGAAAAAGGGGGTTCAATGAAAACATTCATGTCGCCGTAGCTTAGTGGTTATAACTGTCGTACTTTGTGCAGGAGACCGGGGTTCAATTCCCCTTGGCAGCTATTTAATATGGGCGAGTAAATGTTACCATAGCCTCGGGTTAACCCCAACCATGTGAGGGAAATTGGGGAGATGGCACAATGTGTGGGCCGTTGGATGTTGCAGGGAGTTGTCTGGTAGAACGTGGACTCTAATTGGGTCTGCGTAGCTTAAAATGAGCATTAAATACTCTAGGACTCCCCATCTAAGCCATGGCTCCTCCTGGAAATAATAGACAGGGTATATCCCTCGATATTTGTGAGGCTAGCCATTTATAATATGCATATATATCTGTCTATCTAACATGGGTACCCCCAAATAGTACCTGATTTGGGGTAGCTAATTTCCAAATCATATATTTTGTAAATATAGATTATATATTCAATTTTACCACAATAAGATGGCTCTTAGATCTCTTAACATACAAAATTTAGTGCCAATTGGTTAAAAAGAAGTTTCGTTTTTACCTTCAGTTTACAACGCATAGCTCCGCCATATTTAAAATTTACATAATAATTTGCAGACCAGATGCTTTTGCAAAACTGAGCCACTTTGTGAAGTTGATCACTTAGGCACGGGTTTTTTTTTCGTTTGCCAGCATTCGTCGCAGTAGTTGAATAAGTATACAACTACCACGGTGAATGGGAATTTATGAACCAATCAGATTTCGAAATGCAATTTCAAAAGAAGTTTTAGAATTTCAAAATGAAAACAAAGTTGATAAGAAAGAAAAGTTTAACCCTTTGTGTGCAAGATTTAATGTAAACATTGAATATCTTATTATTGAGTATAATATTTAAAAGTGCTGATATGTGCTGAAATAGTAGAGTAAAGTAACTAGCTGGTGGTTCCAAACTTAAAATAAATGTCTTATTTGTTATTTGCAGTTTTACTTTTTGCGCTAGTACACTGCATTCTTTTCACCCCAAACACATGGCTGTGACAATTGGCACCATACCCTGCGCATCGGCATCAATTTTGAAATGGGCAATGATGAGTTCTTTGGTAATAAATGTACTAGGTAAATTACTATATATATTTATTGATATACAAAATTTTCTGGGTAAGCTTGTATAGGCCCTATATGTTTGCTCACAAAATTTGATTGCAAACCGATGTGCAGATCCCAAGTTATGGGGTCGACAGCAAAAAATTAAGAGGCCTGGGACGAGCAAACGAGTGCCATTTTTGCAAAAAAATTTATGTTAATCAATTTACCTTTATAATATATATGCATTAATAAAGTTTGAATGCACATTCCCCAACAGGTCTAAAATTACTGATGGCAGTTACTTAAATATGACATCATAATTTATGCAGCATAATTAAATTTGAAATTCTTTAAATGTGAATATCTTGAGAACGAAAAGAGCTTTTTAAAAAATTTCAAAAGACTTGTTAACCAACTTTTAAGCTCTGTAATATAAGTCCAACATTCATTTTATACCCTGGGTTCCCTTTAAAGGGGAAGTTCGGTCAAAAATTATATTTTCATAATCAATAGTCATAAAAGAAAAAAAACGGATACCATAATTCTTTTCAAGTGAAACCCTCTTTTTTCTGAAATAATCTGTAATAAACACGCGTAAAAACACCTCCGTATATTGACCCCTTTACATTTTTACGAAGGCTGGGTCGAGTTTGAATTATGACGTTTTATAGTTCAAAAAGCGAAGTTTGGTGTTGGGGATTAGGTGTAATCACATGAAGAAGTATTTTGTCTATACATTTTTATTATTTTAATATGTCAAACTGTGCTGCCATCGGCTGTACAAATCGAAGTAGCGATAATTAAAAGAAAGAAAAAGATAAGGGGAGCGAGAAAAATAAGGAGGTAGAGAACGAAAAGCTGACGACGAAAGACGAAGATAATAACGAAAGAAAAAATCGGGTAGTCTCTTATCAGATTCCCAGTGCGAAAAAAAAAATAAAGAGCTTCGAAAAAAATGGCTACATAATATAAAAAGAAGTGGTACCTTGCCGAAAGACTCTGGATTTTATATTTGTTCTCGACATTTTGAACCAGAATGCTTCGAAAGTTTTGTTAGCTATGTTTGTTAGTTATGTGTTAGTTAGCTACGTTTCAAACAGCCAAACATTTGTCTTTCTCGTATTTAGAAAAATTCAACACAATTTCATTTATTATAGCCATTTCCAAAACAAAACCATGTCCAAAAAATTATTATATTTCCTTCCCATGTTCGCATTTTCTTTCCCCAGCGCTGAATGTTTTTTCACATCTAAAATTCTTCAATAACATGCTTTCGTAAGACGGGGGTATAAATTTTGGTCTTGTCTTCTACCGAGTGCATTGCATCACCCCTTAAATTATTGAGGGAAGACAGTGCAGTGGTTAGTACTGGTTTACAAAAAAAACATCCCAAAAATTTCGGCTTCAGTTATACATTGTTTTTCCAAAAAGAAAAACCTTTAAAATAACCCCCCGTCTCAAGTTTTAATTTCTGAGCACGCTTTCTTATTCGATTTGTAAAGCTGAATAGAATAAAACAACCACCGTTGTGTTTTTTTGCGATGTTGCTTTGGCAGTAGCAAATAATACCGAATAAAATATATGCAAAGGAGAGATGAATGATTTGGAGAAAACTCATGTTAGGCAAAATATTTTGAGAGAAGTTTTGCATCAGTTGTCGTGCTCGTATGCATATTTTTTTATCAACGCGAAGACTAATATTTAAAGGGAATATGTAGAGTTTTGTTATGGTTTTAAACACGAAAAAGAAAATTATGCTTGGCTAATTTTTTGTTTATTTTACCTTCGAAATGATTGTCAAGAATTTCATTTGTATCCCTGCAACACAAGCCTCTTTCACTGTACGACTCCATCGCTCTACAGTGCATTGGCACCAGGTATTGTTGCCGATCCTAGAAACTTTTCTTCTTACTCATCACTCTCGGAACTACATGTTCGTAATTTATTCAGTTCTTCCAAAGAAAGTTCTGGTTTGAAATTTAAGGGACTAAGAGCAGATAAGTCAGGTATGTCATCATTTTAGAGCTTGAATCGCTGCGAATTGGATCCATTGCTTACAAATTGACACTGTATTTTCAAGGAAGTAATTTGTTACAGATTTGAAAAGAAATATAGCTAGAAAAAAGTAGATTCTTTGAGCAAACTGTGTAGCCTGTGTTGTGACTCTTTCACGCGATGCAATGTTTTGAACTATGAAACGTCATACTTGAGTTAAAACCCAGCTTCTTTTTTTTCTGACGCGCTTTTTCAAAAACGGAGATTTTTAAGAAGTTTGTGTCAACATTAGAGACATTTCCAAAACTCTGAGTTTAATGAAGTAAAGTTTTTCTGTTTTTATAAGTATAAACACGTGGAATTATAAAAAAAAATAAAATTTTTTTTTAGACCGAACTTACCCTTTAACCATATTCGGTCCGGGGGGGGGGGGGGGGGATTCCGCCCCCCCCCCTGACGGTTTTTTATAAATAACTCCTTATTGCTATGTTATATGGCTATGACTCTTATTGACTTTCAATATTTATCTATTAGACACCTGCATGCCAAATTTTTAGGTCCCATACCTTTCAGAGGCTTTGATATTGGCCATTACTCGAAACTACCCCTAAAAATCTCTATGAAATCCTTATAATGGGTAAAATTTAATAACTCCTGTTAGGATTATCCTTAGAACTTAAAACTTGTAACACAACTTTGTTTTATTAAGAAGAAGAATTTTGCATAATTTGGACACGGGATTAATCCGATTTCCGATTTTGTCGGATTTTACCCGAAAATCGGAAAAAAACGGATTTTCGGGCAATTTTTTATGCGATCCACGTAAAAACCGGAAAATATGTTAAATAAGAGGTCGTCTACAAATTTCGTATGATATTTTATACGAATATATACGAATTTAATTGCTTTTAATTCGTATAAAAATCGTATACAATTCGTATAGTGTTAAATAGTTATACGATTTTTAAAAAATCTAATACGAATTGTATACGATTTTCATACGAATTGTCATACGAATTATATTCTCTTTTATACGATTTTCATACGAATTGTCATACGAATTATATTCTCTTTCATACGAATTGTCATACGAATTATATTCTCTTTTATACGAATTTTCATACGAATTATACTCTTTTATTTATACGAATTTTCATACGAATTATATTCTCTTATTTATTACGCATTTCTCACGAATTGTCATACGAATTATATTCTCTTTTATACGAATTTTCATACGAATTATTAAGATTTTGCAATACGAATTGCGATACGAATTTTTAAACGAACGGTCATACGAATTTTACATGTTAATTTTCAATATAATTTCTTCATAAAAATCTAACTTTCCGCTATGCAGCTAGCCTTGAAATAAACATTAACAATTTCTAAACGCCGTTCTTATTACTTCAAATGATTAGAACTTTTGCTTTTCCTTTTTAAACTTTTAAAATGCGATCTAAAAAAACATTTCTATCGCCGTTTTTCGTTTTTAAACTTTTAAAATGCGATCTAAAAAAGCTTTTCTATAGCGGTTTTTCGTTTTTAAACTTTTAAAATGCGATCTAAAAACATTTCTATCGCCGCTTTTCGTTTTTAAACTTTTAAAATGCGATCTAAAAAAACATTTCTATCGCCGTTTTTCGTTTTTAAACTTTTAAAATGCGATCTAAAAAAACATTTCTATCGCCGTTTTTCGTTTTTAAACTTTTAAAATGCGATCTAAAAAAGCTTTTCTATGGCTGCTTTTCGTTTTTAAACTTTTAAAATGCGATCTAAAAAAACATTTCTATCGCCGTTTTTCATTTTTAAACTTTTAAAATGCGATCTAAAAAAACATTTCCATCGTCGTTTTTCGTTTTTAAACTTTTAAAATGCAATCTAAAAAATCTTTTCTATAGCGGTTTTTCGTTTTTAAACTTTTAAAATGCGATCTAAAAAAACATTTCTATCGCCGTTTTTCGTTTTTAAACTTTTAAAATGCGATCTAAAAAAACATTTCTATCGCCGTTTTTCGTTTTTATACTTTTAAAATGCGATCTAAAAAAGCTTTTCTATAGCGGTTTTTCGTTTTTAAACTTTTAAAATGCGATCTAAAAAAGCTTTTCTATAGCGGTTTTTCGTTTTTAAACTTTTAAAATGCGATCTAAAAAAACATTTCTATCGCCGTTTTTCGTTTTTAAACTTTTAAAATGCGATCTAAAAAAACATTTCTATCGCTGTTTTTCGTTTTTAAACTTTTAAAATGCGATCTAAAAAAACATTTCTATCGCCGTTTTTCGCTTTTATACTTTTAAAATGCGATCTAAAAAAGCTTTTCTATAGCGGTTTTTTTTTTTTAAACTTTTAAAATGCGATCTAAAAAAACATTTCTATCGCCGTTTTTTCGTTTTTAAACTTTTAAAATGCGATCTAAAAAAACATTTCTATCGCTGTTTTTAACTCATAGCTACGAATTTTTTTCTAGTCATACGAATTTAATTTAAAACTCATACGAATTTAATTTAAAACTCATACGAATTTAATTTAAAACTCATACGAATTTAATTAAAAACTCATACGAATTTAATTTAAAACTCATACAAATTTAATTTAAAACTCATACGAATTTTATACGATTTTAGAAAAATTTCATACGAATTTAATTACTGTATGGCAAAAGAAAATTCGTATAGCATATACGAATTTTTTTGATACGAATTGCTACGAATTTTGTAGATGACCCCTAACTTTTATTTAACTTTCAGAAACTTCAAACAGAATGCAAAAATTAGATCTGGAACAAAAGTAATTAAATTTTAAGCGGATAGTGTCATTTTTAACAAATTTCAAGCTTCTGATGACGTCACAGAAAATGTGCTGACGCAAGCAAAAATTTATTGCTGCCATTTTGTTCCTTTTATGACGTACTATAAGTGTGCCAAGTTTGATTCAATTTGAACAATCCTATGAAAAGTTATTGAGGGGGGGGGGGGGGGGGATTCCGCCCCGCCGGTCATAATATGTTCGAAAAACCCCGGACCGAATAGGGTTAAGCTGTATATAGCTTAATTTGGAGATCTCCTAAATAAGCTGTATCATACAGCATAATTAGGTGACATACATCTAAATTAGGAGGTAGAAAAAGTTTTTCCTTGATTTCTCGAAAAATGTAAATTTTAGCTGAATCACCGCTGCAGCTCTTTCATCGTCAGTTTGACCACTACATTATAAAAAAAGAATGGTATTTCCAGCACACCGGGTTCAAAAGATATGGAATAGAAACAATGGTTAATCGTAGCGATAGTCTATTTAAGCTGCTGCATCCTAGCTGATATCACGTCACGTGATACAGCCTATGCGGCCACTTTTTAAACTTCAAATTTAGCGGATCTCCGGGGTGCTACAGAAAAACTAATGTATTGGAGATGTTTATATGCACGTAAATATTGGATTTATTCAGTTAGATGCTAAAATTCAGTTAAATGTGTGTTTTCGACGATCAAGTTTTGTAAGGCCGAAAGAAGTCGTACCTCAGTTTACCGTCGGCCGCCCGCATGTATATTTACCACCGCATGAAAAATTTCATTATTTAAAAAAAAATTCATTATTGTCTTCACTTTCCCTCTCCAGAGAATGAAAATATGAAGTAATCACTCAAAGAATACCTTAATAAACCCCTCTGACATGCTTCGCACACCACCACACCATCATCACTACCGCGGATGTTAAGATTTATTTCCTGACCCTCCGATTTTAAGTCGCCCCTGAGCCACATTCTTTAACCCCGCATGAAAAAATTGCTGAACCGGTATAGTAAAACATATAATAATAAAATAAATAAATAAAAAAATAATTAAAAATTCAATATATATACATAAATGATGAACACATTCATCACAGTTCCACAAAGAAAGAAATGAAATATACTCAATGCATCCTATTGCGAAAAAGCTATTGCATAATTTCGATTGATGTTGCAATCGATCGAAAGTGTTCTTTTTTGAATGTTTTCAAATGTGATGTAAGAATTTAACGATGAGTTCATTTGAAAAATGGCTTCCATACGTGTTCGAGTCGCTTCGTTTGAAGATAAAAAATTTATTATACCATGGGCTTTTATTGATGTATACGATGCGTGCCATACAAAGTCGTGCGATCAAGCCTTGCCTCATTTGGATGTCCCCAGTCTCCAGAGGTTGTCTTTCGGCGCTGCAGTTCCGGTTCGGGCTCCAAGGGTTTCGGGTTCAAGCTAGCTAGGCGGAGGGGCAAATTAATGAATAATGAATAATGAAAATTTCCCGCATGGTACACCTGAGATGCAGACGACGGTAAACTGAGGTACAAATTCCTTCAGCCTAAGCTGTAAAACGCCTAGCTAATTTTTAGACTGTATCATACATCCTAATTAAGCTGATATCCAAATTAAGCTGTACAGCTCAATTAAGAGGACTTCCCTGACTGAGAAAATAGATTGTGTTATTACAAATAAAGTGTCAATGATTGGAAATGTTAAAAACAGGTGCAAAAATTTAGCAGAACTTACAGTTAAATGTGTCTTAATAGGAGCCTCTGACAAACGATATTCGCCAGTAACTAATACGTCCTTATGAACTTCCTCCCTTAGACATTTCTTCGACCTTGCAGATAATGTAAATGACAAGGTGTTAATGTGTGAAAATAGAATAGAAACTAAGAAAGTGACAAGAACAACATCTTTCGCCTGCGCCATTTTGGTATCTTTGTCGCTGTACGATCAAGTCAACGTGGCATACTGGTACATCGAGGCAAAGATTACTGCTGCTACTCTTGTTCGTTCGTCTGACTTTCCTTAAAGGCGATTTTCCACTAGGCGGTCTAAAACGCGCTGAGCGTAGGCGGCTATTGTTTTAAAACAATAGCCGCTTATAAATCCGCTTCGAATGTTATTTTTTGATTTCCACTTGTTATCAATATAGAAAGTGTTGCGGAGAGGTTGCCAAGGCAAACGCATTAAGTACGGCAAGGAAAAGGCACGGCAAAGGCAGACAAGGAAACAGGAAGAGGAATCAGGAAGGCAGGGGTAGGCAAGGCATGGGAGGCACAGGCATGGGGAGGCACAGGCATGGGAGGCACAGGCAAGGGCATAGTAGGCAGGCACCAGAAAAGGCTTAGGAAGGGTAGGCAAAGGCACGGTCAGTGCTGGCAAGGCAAGGGGACGGCAAGGCAGGGGCAGGCACCTTAATAGAAAATCTCCCCCCTACAACTCAAAGATTACTTATACTCAATATTATCTAAGATATGTATCATATTTGTCCAGGACTACAGAAAATATTGAGGTGCAAATATTTCAAATTCAATAGCTCAAAAGAAGGGTCTCAAATTTATATCAGGGCAATATACAGTGAATCATGTTAGCAGAATTATGTGCCAATACAAGTATTTAAACAATCTGTCATAACGCCAAAAAAACTACTATTTTTGATAAATCTGAGATTAAAAATTAACTTGCTTCCAATGACAACAACATTAAAAAGTCAAGAATTAGAAATAATCAGAGAAGTCCACGAGAAAGGCAAAAAAGTTTAGTAAAAAACGCCTTTTTTGGTTTCTTGTGCCTAGCTAGCCTAGTTAACTAAGCTTTCTTCCTCGAGTTGATAAAATGAGTTTCTCTCAAACTAAAGCTTAGACGCAAACGAATGACTATTGTATCAAATAGTTCGGTTGTACCAAGTTAATGAACTGTTAAATCTATATCTAATTTATTTTGTTTATTATGTTTATTAAATGCTTTTGTATAAATTATTATGCTAATAATAACATCTCATTGGTTGAAAAAAATAAAGAACGAATGACTCAGCGGAAACCCCGAGTTTAAATTGGACAATGTGACTAATCGCTTCGGAGGCCATTTTAATTTAATCTGTGAGTTGTTTACCAGGCTTGGCCACATCTTACTGTGGTAAAAACTTTATAGTTTACTAATGTTTGTTAGGGTGAGTGAAACCACTCGCTGGAATATTCGGATGAAAAGGGCTTTCCCCGACATGGACCACGCGAGCAAAAAACAATAGAATTAGCCAATCAAAAAGCGCGGCCAGATTTTGGCCGCAGATATATCGTTTGAGACCCAGCGTAATTTTTCCCACCTTAACTACTCCGATTTCCCGGTGGTAAGAAAAATTACGCTGGGTCTCCTGGCTAGTGCCTAGCAGGTTTATCAACACAAAACGTTTTACCATAAAGTGATAGATCTATTACAAAAACAAAGCATTTTTGGGCTCTATAAACGAAAGTGATGAATGTACGCAATTTCCCCCTCTACGACTCAAAGATTACCTATTATACTCAATATAGCTAATATCATATACTTATGAATACCTGCTTGTTGTAGATGCAAGATAATTATACTTTTCCTAGCCCTGTCCAGGATTTGAACCTGGATCTCTCATTTGCATGAGTGTCATAGCCATTAGACCAACAGGGCATGAATATATATATATGAAAAACTTTACATGTGCATCTTATATATGCTCACATAGCCTTTTTACTAACTAGACAGGGGGACCCGTCGTTAAACGTCTGGTGTAGAGCGATTTATACGTTTTGTAAACTGTGCCACACATTCATGTGGAGCGCTTTAGTACAAGTATGCAGTACATCATAAATTATGTGAAGCACACACAACAGTAAGATGTTTCAGGTGTAATATATTTTTAAAATAATAACTTTTCTTCAAAAATACAGTTTATATGTTGTGCCCATCTTAGCGAATTTCTCAAAATGTTTCTCGCAAAACTTAAAAAGTGAATTTCAATCCTGGGTGAGCGCTTAGTATAGGTAAACAATGTTGCACATCCATATAGGTTTAATACCATTTCAAACATAAATTTAGCGCAACTTCTGTTAAATAGAAACACAGGTTGGTAACAGCTTGTTGTTAACACTGGGCTGAGTGATTTGTACAGGTATACTGTTTCGCACATACCTTTCGGCATAATACCCATTTCCAAAGAACTGTCCTAACTTCGGTTCAAACAGACAGTTAACAACCTGTTGTTAACTGTCTGTTTGACGCACCTAAAACAATTTTACTTTGTGGAAAATTTTGTAACATTTAAAAATACAGTTTATAACCTGTTTTTACCCTCTCAAAGAAAAAAAAAACTACAATATTTTATGGGAAAAGTTTCTGTGAAAGATCAAAAATTAATCGTGACATCTGATAGGCGTAACACATTTTCCCAAAAACCTTTATTGCAACTTCGGTTTAAAAAAACACAGCGGAAACAGCCCGTTGTTACCCTGTCCAGCTAAAAATCAAACAGCAGTATATGTTTATTTTACAAACAAGTTTTCATGACAGCAGGATAAAAAGCTCTTATTCCAAACTGAACAAAAACGTCGTTAGAGCCGCATTGGCGTAAAGATCAGGTCAAGTTACAGAAACAGAAATTATTGGTATTATTTGTATACATGTCGTGAAATTAAGTAAGTAATAATGAATACATTTGGAGATTTTCAATACATGTTGACGATTGAACGAGAACCGCTATTCAGAATTTAAAAAGCCTCAGTAATAACAAATGTCGATGTTGTAAAAATTTCCCGATATATATATATATATATATATATATATATATATTGAAATAATTTTTGCATCTGTAACTTGAGCCGCACTGATGTATGCTCAGCGACAGGGTTAAAAAAGTTTATTTCCTGACGTGTGTACAATATATATAGCTAGCTACAATCGTCCACGAAAATATGGCTCTCTATTCCCCCTTAATGTTAAGAACTGCCCTTTTGTGGCTATGCAATATATATACAAAACTTTACAGGTGAATATTATATACACCTAGGAATTTACAGCACACAGCCTAGTTAATTAACCTTTTGAGAAATGCTGGTTAAGTCACAAGTAACTGTGTTACCTGGCGTAAAACGCTTGGTGGAACAGTTAATACAAATTGTAAACTGTACCACACATTCAGGTGGAGCGCCTTAGTGCAGGTATGCAGTATATCGTAAATCGAGTGAAACACACACAACATTTAAGGTGTTTCAGGTGCAATTATATTTTTCAGAAAATATCTTTCCTTCAACTTTAGCTGGAATAAAAACACAATTTACATATTGTGCCATGTCATAGCGAAAACAGTCAGCAAACCTTTTTTATTTTTCACAAAATGTTCCCAGTGAAACTTAAAATATATATGTACTTTAATCTGCGGTGAGCCATTAGTACAAACCCTTTCAAAAAAACTTTAGCACAACTTCTGTTAAATAGAAATACAGGTAATAGCTTGTCGTTAACACTGGGCTGAGTGATTAGTACAGATATACTGTGTCGCACATATATATACGTTTCGGCATAATACCCCTTTCCGAAAAACTATCATAACTTTGGTTCAAATAAACAGACAGTAAACACCCTGTTGTTATCCTACACAGCTAAAACAATCATTCAGTAATTTTATTTTGTAACATTTAAAAATAAAAACACAGTTTAAAACCTGTTTTTACACTCCTAAAGCAAAAAAATCCTGTAATATTTTATGGGAAAAGTTCTTGTGCAAGATCAAAAATTAATCGTGAAATCGGATAGGCGTAATACATTTTTCAAAAAAACTTTACTGCAACTTCGGTTTAAATAAAAACAGCGGAAACAGCCGTTGTTATCCTGCATGACAATAGGATAAAAAATTCTTATTTCCAACTGAACAGAAACTTCCAAATAATAGCAATTAATTAGGCTACTGGACTTAGCTTGATATCCCGCATTGGTGTAAAAGTTCAGGGCATAAATTAGAAAATGCTAAAAAAGGTTAAACGGAAAAAGAATGGTGTCCGACATCAGTGTACAGTTTGGGTCAAGTTACAAAAACGGAAAATATTTCTTT
This sequence comes from Hydractinia echinata, assembly GCA_030067915.1. NCBI lineage: Eukaryota > Metazoa > Cnidaria > Hydrozoa > Anthoathecata > Hydractiniidae > Hydractinia > Hydractinia echinata. The sequence goes on from JASGCC010000203.1 coordinate 417,210, forward strand.
ATCTGGAAATTATTTTCTGGTTCAAAAATTATGAGATTTCCCGAACAGGAAATTTTTTCATTTTTCTGAAATTTGTTCTAATTGAACCCAAAAAATGAATGATATATATGTATATATTTGAAGATTTTCAGTAGGTGTTGATGATTGCACGAGAACCACTTGTCAGAATTTATATAAATGCATTGGTGATGTAGACGTTAAAAAAGTTTCCTGACATATATATATATTGAAATAATTTCCGTTTCTGTAACTTGAGCCGCACTGGTGTATGCTCAGCGGCAGGGTTAAAAAAGTTGATCATAAGTGGGAACGTAACGTACTATTTGCAGAATATGTAACTATAGCTAGCTATTAGAGATATATTAATCTAAATGTACCATTTCTTTCTAGTCAAACATTCTTAAAGATAATAATAGAAAAACTACAAGGTTATGTTTATGTTTGACTTATAATCGACTGACTTGGTGATTATCTGCAACATCACAGTCAACCACTGGTAAGCCCATCAAAACATTGGTTTCTTACAACTTGAACCTGTGATCTCAACTGGCACCTCTGCTATCCACTTGCAACTCTGCTATCCACTGGCAACTCTGCTAATCACTGACAACTCTGCTATCCACTGGCAACTCTGCTAATCACTGGCAACTCTGCTATCCACTGGCACCTCTGCTGTCTTGAGTTTACTCTCACTGTTGGTCCAGCAACTGGCAACTTATTGCCACCCCAAGCTTTCATCAGATCGGGTTAGTCCCGAACCATACAGGTATACGGTTTTTACCTTATTCTTTACTCGTAATTAAGACTCGTTTACGCACCCTGGATCAACAACTACAACGTTATCAAGACAAAAATTTGACACATCGGGTTAAACCCGAATCCTACAGGTCAGAGAGTTTCTATTTCCTTCAATTTGGCACGTTGCCACCATGGTTGTGGTAGCATGTCCCTACCCACAATGCGATTTATCAACAGCAGATACTGAAGCGGTACTTGCATCCACACTCCTGCAAATTCATGCCTCTGGTGCTCACACTCAACAAACTCCTGGTACACGAGAGACCGCTCGTGTAGAGAAAGTAAAGCGACCAACAATTACAACTGGTGGTTCGAGTGAAGACTGGTCGTATTTCACTGTTCGCTGGCAAGACTACGTCACAGCCACAAAAATCAATGGTCCTGAACTTGTAATACAGCTCCTTGAGTGTTGCGAGGAGGAGCTACGAAAAGACTTAACTCGTCTGTCAGGCGGGTCACTTACTGGAAAGTCACAAGAAGAAGTCCTGGCTGCTATTAAAACCTTAGCAGTCAGGGAAGAAAATGCGATGGTGGCCAGAGTCACCCTGACCGAAATGCGACAGGATCGGGATGAGCCAATCCGATCCTTTGCCGCCCGCATCAAGGGGCAGGCAAACGTATGCAAATACATGCTGAATTGTCAATGTGGCAGAGAGATCAACTACAGCAATGAAATCCTTCGTGACGTTGTGGTCCAGGGACTTTCTGATCACGACATTCAACTTGACCTTCTCAGTGACGCAAACCAAAATATGTCTTTTGAAGAAGTCCTTCAATTTGTGGAGAAGAAGGAGGCAGGGAGATGTTCCGCAAACCGTCTCCACGACTCTCAAACAGCCAGTCTCAGTCAATACAGAAGGAATCAACGGGAGCAACTAAAGGATGGATCTGGACCATGCAACTACTGTGGCAAGAAAGGACACGGCAAGAACTCACCCATGGGAGTGAGAAAGATCAAATGCCCAGCCTTCAACAAAGTCTGTGACTAGAGAAGCCTTGCGACGTCATTTGCCAAACAGCTTTAAAAATTTTTTTCAGAATTGTACATGCATAATTGATTGCACTGAAATTTTTGCTGAACGGCCATATAATCTAAATGCACGTGCACAAACATGGTCCAACTAAAAAAATACTTGCACAATGAAATATCTTATCGGAATAACACCAGCTGGGGCTGTTAGCTTTTTGTCACGTGGTTATGGTGGTCGAATTTCTGATAAGGAAATCGTACATACTAAAAAGGGTAACACCCTAGAACAAGCTAGAACAAGCTAGAACAACCTAGAACAAGCTAGAACAACCTAGAACAACCTAAGAACAACCTAGAACAAGCTAGAACAACCTAAGAACAACCTGGAATAAACTAAGGACAAGCGAGACCTATCTGAAAACATGCTAAAAGATCATGCTGATAGAGTTAAATTCGGGTAATCCCCTTTGCGTGTTTTGTGAGCGATTGAGGTTAAAAAAAATTCAAGCCTAAGAAGCGCCGTGATTGTAACATCTGCTGAATGAATAACGAAAAGATACGTCAGTTGGACCGTCGAGGTAGACAACAAAGTTAATTATCTACCTTTAAAGTTTGGCTCCTGTACATAGCTCTTCGACAAAAGATTTAAACGATCTCCTAAGTTTCGAGGAGCCAGAAGGCAGCGATTAATAGCCTGGAATGACAGGGTCACTAATGACGAGGAATAGTCGTAATAGCAACGTGGCCAGAGATTTGCTTTTGGTTGATGATACGTGCCAACGATTGCACCTACCGTATTGATGTAGTCCTTATTAATGGATGTGCATAGACACGTCTCCACCCACCCCGTTTGTTTGATGCTACAAAAATGCGATTTTTCGAAGAACTATTGTAAGGCAGGTGAGGCTATGTGGCACCAGATGTAAAAGACAACGACTAAAGTTTTTTAGGTACTGTCTAAAAAATTAATACAGTGACAGACTTTGAAAAAAATATAAGACTCAAATACTAATTATACCCTAAAGGCAAAAGTTCTCGCGATTTTGCGATTTTTTAGCATTTTTGCAAAAATAAAAACCGCGAAAATTCTGCCAAATGTATCCTTTATCAGAATTAAACAGAAGTGTCTTCTACTAGAACACAACAGGTAACAAAAAATCCGCGATTAAAATAACACAAAATACTTTTCTCTTTCTACATCTCCCGAATTAGATGATTTTTAAAATTTTGGAATTTCGATGTTGTGACTTTTGAATTTTGGAATTTTGATGTTTTAAAATTATTCAGCATCAGTGAATTAATGTATGTATAAAATTGCAACTTTATCCGGCATGGAAAGTTTAAAGTGAGTTTTTAAAATATCACATCCATTTTCTTTCAACAAGTTGAGAAAAAGCTGCGGCAACATCAAAGAAAACCAATTCGGGAAATAATGTATATTAAATTAAATACGTTATAAATAGAGGGAAGAAATTTTCAACGCCAAAAAATCATCTGTGAAAATTCCGTTAATGAACAATGTTACAACCTTTGTCTCTCAAACTCTTCTCAGCACTGGATGGCAATAAAGCTAAAGTTCTTGCGGGTACATCAATTCTTTCAAACGAAAATTTTTGATCATACTCCTTCAAGCAACTAGTGAGCCAATGAATATAAACATTGCCTGAGTATGCCACTTTCTTCCCATTTTTGTCCGTATACTCACGATTACCTTCAGTCTTTGCTAATACCACATCTGCATCAGAGAAGGTGCGTTTGCAGCTGTGACACCTTTTCACAGCCTTAGGGCAATCCTTTTTGATTTCTCGATGAACAAGAACATATTTGTTGGTTAAATGCCTATCTGGATTAAGCGGATCTTCTTCTATGCGCGCATGCTTAGAAGCTACTTCCCAACGATCGTCATTTTCATTTCCCTTCTTCTTAATCTCCTTCCGTGACAGCACAATTGGTGATACCTGTTGCTTCTCCTGCAATTCATCAAATCGAGAAGAAAATAATTCAACTTCAGGTAAACGCGCACGCCTATGCTTTGCAGGTGGTGTGCTTTTAAGTCCAGCGTTCTTTGGTTTCACAAATAGTTGCGTCTGACTTGGAACAAATTGCAAAAAAGTGTTGATGTGTTGCTGTTGACGTTGGAGAGACCAGCGATCCCATGTTATCGGCTGCACAATAAAATGTTCATACCCATTAGCAAGCCTGTATTTCCCGATGCCACGCAAGGCACGAACAGCTTCCGAATAATATTGATCAACAAAGTCCCTGAGTAACTTGTTAGCTTCAACCACATCAACAGCCTTTACATTTCCTGTAGTATCCTTTGTTATTTTTTTTTGGAGCCTGTGGGTTAACTCCAAACCATTAGTATAAAATCTTCCCGATATACCACATGCAGCACGAACAGATTGTAGTAGGTTGCTTTTTATTTTTGGTGCATGGTGCACACAAAACCAATCGTGAAATCCTACAAATATGAACAGTGTGTAATATAAGAAGGCAAGTATATCAAAGTTATATGAATTACAAAATCAAGGATTCTTATCTTAAAATTTAAATGAGGAGAGAAAATACCACTTCACTAACCTGGTAATAAACCATTCCATACAAGCTCAAGGCTGCTTAATTTAACATTAAAATCTTCTTCATCATCTGCATCTGCTAAACCAAGCTGCTGCATGACTCCTTGCTGGGTGCCATAGACGTCAGTCATTATTCTATTAATGGTGCTCTTGTTTGCACTCATAGATGTTAGCTTTCGTACACTCGCCTGTTGTATGTGCTGAGTGCACCAAAACTTTTCAGCATTAGTGAAGATGTCACCTAATCCACCACTAAGTGCAGAATCCATGTCTGTACCAAATTTTCTGATACTCATTAGCGCTGGATCTAAGGCAACAGTTTCCACGGCAAACCTACTACAAACAGACACTTGTGTCATTAAACAGGTTATAGTAGTAGTTACCTTAAAGGGTATAAAAAAGTGCAAGAATAAAAAAAGTGTGGATTTAAATAGTTAAATAATGGGATTTTCATCCAAATTCACACTAGAAAGTTCCGCACTTTTTTATACCCTAATGTAACAACTCTTGAAGTTTTAATAATAACGAAAGCAGATTATTAAATACATGTATGTCTTACCGATATGTGTGACGATCTTTTTTAAATGACCACATGAAGGGGCCGGGGAATTCAGGATTTTCACCTTTTTCATTCACCAAAGACAGGTTCTTATAGCAAGTATCAGTTAACCATAAACCATCTGTTAACTCAAACGTAGTATCCACTTGTAATACAGAGTTGCCATTTACACAAAATCTTCCGATGTCAGATAGCATGTGTGGTTTACTGTGGTAAGATAGATAGTGTTGAGGTAAAATTACAACACTATTTGTGTAGTCACTTTCGCGCATTTGACGTACCATCAATTCACATTCTGGGATTCCATATGTACGGTTGGTTCCAGGTTCTTTTAATCGATATGCCAGATTATGCACGTACTTTGGATCTCTAGGCGCGTCACTGGTGGCCTGAAAGTGCAAAATTTAATTTTTGAGTTATAATCATGTTGCTGATTAAACGAAATGAAATGAAATGAAAAACTAGTTATCGTGCGTTACAATATAAGGAATGGAATGTAAAAGCTAAAACAACAAAACAACATTCCGCTATGTCATACCTTAGCTTCCTTTGTCAAGCGATTGTATACATTAGAACAAGAGCTTCCAGATTGTAGCGCATCTTTTGCTTTTTCCATCAAAGATGGGTTTTGGCGAAAATATGTAGGAGCATGAGGCTTTTTGGCATTCCCATGTCGTTCAAGAACAAAGTTTTCCTCGTTGATTTTGCAGTCATCATTCCATCTGTATATTAGAAGATAATAATCTTCTATTTTCTCTTGTTCGACTTTGCGAATAGTTACTATTATATTTGAAAATCCATTGTTACTCTTACTGACTCTATATTGTCTTTGCAGTTCATAAACCTCGTCAGCTTTCACAAATTCTTTCTTATACCTAGCACCAAGTACATTTTTATTATCCTGTGTTTCGGTAGTTCTATGGTTTACGTAATATGCATCATTGCAGATTTTTACTTGTGCGACTGAAATTTCGTTACCAGTAACCTTGACATGATACAACCGTTTTGGAGATCCTCTTTTAATATAAGCTCCGTTATCATCACTCTTCGCAACTGCAATTGATACTTTGTTCACATCTAGTGTGCATACATAGTTCTTGCGGATACCACGTGGTCGCTCTTTCGGTTCATAATCCTGGGGATTTATTAAAAGAATGTTTATCATGGTTTCAGCAGAGAGGTCTCCATCACTGATGGCATCGGGAGCAGCCTTCATGTCACACGAATTTTGATTTTCTTCATCACTGTCAATTACTAATATCGGTGCATGCGCAATAAGGCTATAAGTAAATAAAAAAATTAGCACAAACGACATAATGTAGAATGAGCATATAACGTTTTTATGACTTACCTTGAAGAATGAAAAAGCAATCAACTTACTTAAAAAGATCTACAAGTTCTTTTTATAAGAACCTATAGTTTATAAGAACGTCGAGGCTGCGATTCTGCGAAAAGTTAAGATCATATTAAGAACGTACTCAACCTGAATTCCCTTTTAAATTATAAGAACAAGAAACACTTTTTTTTATAAGAACAATTTTATAAGAACAATGAGACTGAGAATTGCTGAAAAATAAGAGCAAAATAAGAACAATGGCAAGGCTGAATAAGTGAAAAAAAAGTCACGAATGAAAGAATAACAAAGAAAGAAAATGAAACTTTGATAAAAGAAGCGATAAAAATAAAAACAAACCTTTGAAATGGCTTCAAATCTTCATCATCAGAAGACGCCATTTAACTAAAACTGTTTTAAAAAACCTTCTTGGACGCTTAGTAATGAAATGGGTATCGAATGTGTGTTTCCGACATCTCGCTACAAAATGGGTGACCTGGTTTCCATTCATTGTTGTTGTTTTTAAACGACAGGCGTTTTTGAAGGTTTTTTTACCCAAAGACAAAACCAGGTATAACCACCAGTTTCACAGAACAATCAGAGAGCTGACAGTAAACGAAGAGAACAACGGAGAACCGGCAGCGAATGAAATGGGAATTCTGTGCGGAATAGCGTAAACGCTCTGTGTTCTGAAAACTGATTTGAATGAAGAAAAAAATATAATATTTTTCCTTCTTTCCATTCATTTCAAACATTTCGAATGTGGCGAGACAGAAAGAAGTCGATTTCCTTGATGCAGCGAACTGTATCGTCGTAAGACCGAGGGTTCACATAAAATGGTAAAATTCAATATAAAGAAATGCAATAACTAGCTATTGTTCTAGCTAAATGCTGATATTGGACTTTAGGGGTAAAAATACCGGGACGGTTAATGCTGTTGTTGTACTAAACTAAGGGAATCCCCCATAACTTGGCGAGTGGGAAACATGGCGGAAATATTCTTGTTAGAAACCCAGATTTATTTACAGAATCGATACAGAGATAGTCTTATATTTTTGGTTGTTATATTTCTTAGATTGTTCTAGGTTGTTCTTAGGTTGTTCTAGCTTGTTCTAGCTTGTTCTCAGGTTGTTCTAGCTTGTTCTAGGTTGTTCTAGATCGTTCCAGGTTGTTCTAGCTTGTTCTAGGGTGTTACCCTTTTTAGTATGTACGATAAGGAAATAACAACACAAAGTGGATTTCTTGATAAGTTGCAGCATGGCGATTGTATACTGGCTGATCGTGGTTTTACGATAGCACAAGAGCTTGCTACTAGGGGCGCTTACTTGAAAATCCCTAAATTTGCACGTGGCAAAGCACAAATGAGTGCAAGTGATGTGGCGATATCCCGGAGAATTTCCAATGTTCGTATACATGTGGAACGTGTTATTGGAAGACTTCGAAAGTTTCGTATCTTGCAGTCAATTATTCCAATATTGCAAATTGACTTAATAGATTCTGTTATGTCAGTTATATGTGTCTTAGTAAACATTAATAAAAGTGTTGTTGCACAATAGGTTCTTTATTGTAATGTTTTTTTGTTTTTGCATGTTTCGCAAAACCATTTTCCAGAAGGTGCACGGAGTAAATTTACACAACAATAATGATACCATTCTATTGCACAATTTCTGCCATCGCATGCAATCATTGGTAGGAAGCTCGGTCTTTTGCAAATACAATACAGCTTTTCTGTCTTGTCACTTTCTTGATCCATGCTTCGTGTCACAATTTCTGGCAAAATCATTGTGAAAAAAACGTGCTCAATTTTTGATATTAATTTTTTACAAAATTCTGTGTCTTTTGGAACATTGGATAGTTTATAATTTTTATCACTCCACACAAAAAAGTAACAAAATTTTGTGTTTGTAACAATCATTTGCTGTTGGATTTGGAAATAATACTGATGATTTGTTTTCATGTTGCCATCCGAATCAATAGGGAATGTTTTATCACACTCAACATCATCCAAACCTGAGCTGTATTTATAAGGACATTTTATTTCTAAAACGCCTAAGCCGTGACATTTACACAAAACAAGAGCATCAGGTGATGCTCCCATAAATGGGTATTCTTCTGACACATGTAAACCAGTTTCTTTTACAATAACGTTTTCATGATTTCTTGTGAATACCTCAACAAATTTTTTTCTAGCAGTTGCTTCCATGTCAAGTAGCCACTGACTGTCACAGTAGCCATTTTTGTATTCATAATAAAGCTCTCTGCACTCTGATTGAATTTCTTCAGCATTATTATTAATTAATTGTGGCTTAAAAAGGCTTGTCAAAGGTTCAGGAATGCTATTTAATTCGGTTTCGTCAGCAGTGTCAGTTTCACTATTGGTAACTGTAAAATCTTCTGGATCATTGTCGTATAGGCTAGTAAGAATTGCAGCATCTGGATTTACTGTATAAAGTTCTTTTAATTTTTGTTTATGAAACTCATTATTTAAATGTGTGGGATCCCTGAAAGAAAAGGGCTTCTTCATTCTATCCGACACAACTTTTTTTTTTTTGGGTACTGTTTGCTTCTGCTTTGGTCTGCTGAAGTCTATCTCAGTCATAAGAGCTGGTTCTGCGAATCGTCTAGAGCGTTTCCAAGCGCAAAGTTTACTTGTACATGCAATTTTGTTTATTCCTAATAATGCACCGGCTTGCAGCTTAAATAATAGAGCCCCAACATGGCTGCATGCTGAACCAAGTCTAAACAAAATGTAGTGTATTAGAGCTAGGTTGCCTAATAAGTTATATGCACAATGTTTAATAACCTGCTTACCCGGCCATGCATGTGCAGTTTGCAGTAAGGACCCAGCCACCCTTCTTATGTAATGCAACCCATACTTCATATAGTTTTTGTTTTTGGCCTTGTCTTTGACTTGGTAAAACCTTTAAAATAAAAATAGAGCATTTTAAGGGGAGCAGTCATAAAAAATAAAAAGCTAACAATATAGCAAAGGCAAACAAACCTCTGTTTTAATGTAACAAAATTCGCTTTTTGCATCAATGTTATGAAAATAGACGTCTTATACATGACCACATAAAAAAAGTTGTATGAATCCAATGATTTCAAAGCCTTCATCGACTCGTGAGTGATACCACTACTAGGACTTTTCACTAAGTACATATGGATATCTCCAAATGTTATATCTGGTAAATCCTTTGGATCGTTTTGCCAGTCTTTTTTTAAGGTATAAGGATCTGGCAATACCTCATCATTGGCTAGGGTGAGCTTTTTAATATACGAAGTTTTCTCATCTTTATCAAGCGAAAGAAAATAACTTGAATCTGACCACATGGCGTCCTAGTTATTTCTGCAGCAACGACAAACAGGCCGGTTAATTTCGGCGAACGTATTTTTTTGTAAACCTTGGGAGATGTGAATTTGGTGGCCTATGAATTAGAAAAGCACTATACGTGCACTGGCGCTCGCTGTTTTTATCCTGCCAGCTTCCACAAGGTCCGTGAAAATGTAAACAAATGACGTCACAACGCAAGCCGTCTATTGATACTTATCCAAGAAAGTGCCAATTTGCAAAGAAATAAATTACTTTCTAGGGCATCATCTATGGGGCAGATGGTGTATAATCTGATCCAACATAAGTTAAATCTTTAATTTCTATTTCATCACTATACATGCAAGGAGAACTTGGTCAGCTTTCTTTGCATAAGGGTGCATTATTCCTAACACATCCCCAAAAAATCATCCATTCTGTGATCTTATCCAGATTATCGCAGTGGTAATTGATTTTAAACCACTCTGTACTATATTTAATGCTGCACGAAAAGGCTCCATTTAAATGGATCGAATCAAAATGTGAGACATGAAGATGTGCGTTTTCGGATTTCATTTCCTGAAGGAGCAATCCATTTATACAAATTTAATTGACAAATTCTTCCCCATGTTTTTTTACGTCAGAGTTGAAAACCTAAGAAGCCAAAGATTTGAGGCTGTTGTTTTCTAATATAAACAAAAAACATGTTAATGTAGAACATGATGTTGGGACCATGGGTCATTTTAACTGCCAACTGACCATATTGAGAACATTGAAAATGTGATTTTCTAAAAAAACATTTGAGGGTATATGGGTAAGGGTAAAACAAGACTCAATGTTAATAATCAGTGAAAAACTGTAGTAACTTATCGGTTGTTTTCATATATAACGTATATTTCATTTCCTTTTCTTAGGATTGTCCTTAGAGTTTGAAACTAAATTTAACTTTTTATATCATGGAAAATCATTCTGCAAAATTTGGTCATGGTGTTAACCCGATTTCTTGGTTAATTCTTAGCCTTTTTTCATCCAAATTATGTGTAAAAACTTTTAACAGAATGTTAAAATTCTTTCTTATGGTACAGTAATAGAATTTTTAGTAGGTATTTTAACAAATGTCACGTTTGTTTAATGACGGCCCTGGAAAATTTGAAATATAAAGATTTATGCTGCATTTTAAAGTTTAACGCCAAGTTGTTTAGAGGTGCTAAATCGGCTGCCCAAATTCCTTACCCCTTACCCCATCAGTACGTTAAGGCTTAATCCATGACCTCAGTCTTGGTAAGCTGAGCAAATTATTATTTAATTTTGGGTTTGTTTCCTCAGAAAATTACTCTTTGTTTGTCACTTTATTTCCTCATAAAACTTCTTTTATGATGGAAGTCTGCTTTCGTTTAAGACTTCCATCTCTAATGTATTTGGCAAATTCTAATGGAGATCACTTTTTAACTTTTTAATTTTTGTTTTTTATTCTTTTTCTTTTCAATTTTCACAGATTATAAATGTTACTATGTTTGATTGAGCTGAGGCAGTCTAAGGTTTATCATTTTTTGTTTCTTTTTTGTTCTAGTGGCCCCCAGTGGAAACAATCCACTAACTATAGGTTTTTGTGATTTTCTGGGCTAGCCACTTTAAATATTTTTTATTATTATTATTATTATTATTATTTATTACGCTTTGTTTCCTCAGAAAATGGTTTTATAGAAGTCCTTGAAAAAACAGGGGTTTGATTTATTTCATTTTGTTATATGTTAATATGCTGTTTGTGTTTTTTCATTAATTAAAAAGAATAGTTTGGTTAATTTTTTTTTAAAAATATGTGTTTCAAAAACAACAAACATCATCATCATCATCATCATTCTCGGCTTAACGTCCGTTTTCCATGCTAGCATGGGTTGGACGGGGTATATTAATGACCCTCTTCCAATCTGATCTAGACTGTGTTAGATCTAAACTTAACTTCCTCTGTATCAAGTCTGTCCTTATAACCTCCTGCCAAGTCTTTCTCGGTCTGCCTCTGGGCTTTGCCCCAGGAACTATCAAGTCTCTACACTTTCTTACCCAATTATCCTCCTCCATTCTTTCCAAGTGCCCCAGCCAATTCAATCTTCTTATCTGGATAACATCTTTAATTCTACGGAGACTTAGCCTGCTTCTTAGCTCATCTGAACTCTTTCTGTCTCTCAGACTGGCGTTACACATCCACCTAACCATTCTCATATCATTCCTTTCTAAACGGTCAAGATCTTCCTGCTTCACTGCCCATGTCTCACTACCGTACAACATAACACTTCTTACACAGGCCTCATACAACCTACCTTTTACCTCAATTGACAGGACTCTGCTAGTCAACAAAGGAAGTAACTCTCTGAACTTTTTCCAAGCAGAACCTATCCTGCAAGTAACACTTCTTCCAACACCCCCTTCACTGCCCAACATATCACCTAAGTAACAGAAGTTCTCAACTATCTCTAACGAGCCACTGTTGTACATCATTAAAGCTGGAAATACTTCATTCTCTATAATCTCACCTTTGCAACGCTTGCATACAAACTGAATGTCAGCTCTTAACCTTCCACTAATACTACTGCACTTCTTATGTACCCAATGCTTGCAAGTCTGACAAAAAAAAAATTTAAAAATTGTGAAATATGACAAACGCTATTTTAAATATGAACCCTCATACGCTTCAAAGTTCTATTGATAACAGTGTGCTTGATGGGTGATCTAATGTAATGGTGGCCATTTGAAGGTTTGTAGGTTTTGCTTTCTAAAAACTATTTGTTCTTTTTGTATGTTTTCATGTTAAAAATATTTTCACGTTTTTTAGCTATATATAAATCTTAAACAAACAAATTTTAACATTATGAATACAAACATGGGGAAGCATGGCTTAGGTCCTGCTTTGGCAAGCTGACTATCCAGTCTGATTTATTGCTAACTTTTTGAAGTTTTTATTCAGTTTTTATACTAGCCAATTTTTTTTATGTTTGGCTTTGCAGCTATCTATTATTTACATCTAAAAAGTTAAAGTAGCCAAATGTAGTTAGCTACAACAAAATTTACTAACCAGTAATTCTTATGCTAAATGCTATAATACTTTCATTACTGTCATGAAAATTGCTGAGTGACTGTTTTAGCTAGACAGGGCATATAACAATGGGCTGTTTCCTGTGCTTTTATTTAAACCAAAGTAAGGATATAGATTTTTGGAAAAAGGTATTCTGCACACCTGTACAAGCACTTCACTTGAATGTGTGGCACAGTTTATGGTTCTTATTAATCGCTCCACCTGCTGCTAAACACCAGGTAACACAGGTATATACTTGTGGTCTCCTGGCTATTTCTTGTGCATTGTTTCCTCAGAAAATTATTTTTTTAAATTTGGTTTGTATCCTCAAAAAATTATTTTTTAAGTTTTGTTATCTTTGCTGAATACAATTAAACCTTAGGTTTCTTACATTTTAGTATAAATGAAAGAAAAATGAAAAAAAAAACTTTTAAGAATTTTCTAACAGGTCCCAAAGTTTTTCCTGCAATTAGTTCCTTTCTTAATAAAAATTAAAAACTCACTCCAACCCATGCGACCAGAGGAAAGACATAATTTGATAACATTAAGCAGGGTAAAAACTAACATGAATATATCAAGATTTCCATTTCGAATATGTAAAAAATGCAAACAACTACGCAAATGCTTTACCCAAAGGGGTCATTTATAGAGAATGATAAAACTTTAAAGAAATACTCTTTTATAAAAGTATTTATAAACTATTGATCATAATATATAAAATACTCCTTGATATATTTTATTTCAAATTTCAAGGTTTATAACAGTTATTTCAAAATGGCTATGTCACTTATGACATCATTGTAAGTATATTTGTAATGGATATATGTATACCCCACAGAAGACTGGGGAAACTAGGAATGCTGGAATGTAATAGCTTTTTATGATGATAGCGAGACACTGTCAGTCAATAGTGCCTATAGTGTGCAACACTCTATTTATACACTTGCAGGGAACAAAAATATTCTAAAGTTTTTGAGATTATTAGAAGCAACAGCAATATCGACGTCTGAAATTATGTAGGGTGGAACAAAAATCCTGTCAACATTGCGTCAGAAGGATCAGATGCTTCCAAATACACGCTTGAGAGAATGTTGTTTACAGGGCCAGAGTTCAGGTCGAATGATGAGTGCAGTTGGGATCTATCAGAACACACCACAGAAGTAGACAACATCGATGTGGGGTTAGGAAAGTGAAAGTAAGCACTGGTGTACTTACAGATGACCTGATCAAATTTCAAGCTGATGTTGAACGGGTGCCAAATGCAGAATGAAGAATCATGCAGCTAATTCCAAAAAGATATTTCAAATCAGACGTGTGGAATTTATTGTCAGTAAAAATTAATTTTAAGAAATAATATTAAGGAATCTCAAACAATCTTGGCTAGATATAAAAATGGCAGCAACTAGAGCGGGCATGTTTAGTGTTGCTTGAGTCGACAAAGTTTAATTTGTACTATCATTGTTACTTTTACTATGTGGTGATATTGAATTGTGTAAACAAAAAAACTCAAGACAGAACATTTGTGGATTACTAAGTAACATACCTAACTTCAAAGCGCTTTCGAGCTGTATGGAAAGGAAACATCATTGGACTATCAGAAACACATATAGTTAACAATGACCACACAGATAATGATGGTTTATATATTCTGCAAGGATATTCATTTTTAAAATGAAACTGAAATACTGGGATAGGCGGAGGAGTTGCTTTTTATACTAAAGATGGATTAAACTCATCAAAATCACTTTTAGTTGGTTGTGTTTATTGCCCTTCTGAGGGTTTAAAGTGTTTGCAAAGTAACTTCAACAAATTATTAAATGATCATCTAGAAAAAGTTACGAGTGGAAATTGCACTGAATTATATTAATGGAAGATTTTAATATCAATTGTAAAACAAAAAACACAGACAAAGATTTTAAGTCGATAATTGATGCTTATGGTTTCAAACAATTAGTTAATAAACCTACATGCATAAAAGATACATCAGCAATGTTAATAGATCTGATTTTTAGCACTCGTGCTTCATACTTTTTTTATGCATACTCTATTTCATATATGTTCCACCTCAGTTGTTTTTATTCTTATATGTTTCCTCTTTTAACTTATTCTTTTTTTACTTAATATATTTTATTTATTTTTTTTATTTACGAACTGATAGCAGTTCGTTGTATATATGTACGTATGAACTGACGATCTTATCCTGTATAAATATTCCAAAAATAAAAATAAAAATAAAAAATTGTATATACATCCTATCATCATGCCAAGACTTTCCTCAGAACGTTGCACATACGTAGATTTTCAATTACGATCTAAATTCCATAACTTTTTCTTTGTTAATGGTTATTCCAACCATTAACAAAGAAAAAGTTATGGAATTTAGATCGTAATTGAAAATCTTTAACACAAGAGGTTATTTATAAGTGCACCAAATTCAGAAATTCAAAAGGTGTTCTGGTGAGCAAAAGATGGTTGCAAAAAAGGTTCAACAAAGCATCACTATCCAGATATTATGGACTGGTTGTTTCGGGCCCTTCTTGAGCAAACTAAGAAGAAGCGAAATAAAAAGATGTTGTGTGATGTTCACATGTTGGTCAGAGCTTTACGTAGAAGTTGATACGTTTACCTTGGATCTTCGTCACTTTATTGTATATATCTAAGATTGATAGTGGGAGTAACTTCGTTGAAAGTAATATTGAATTTAAATTATCAAAAAAAGTTATTATTATGGAAAAATCACATTTTATAATGTGATTTTTCCAAGCTAGTTGAATGCTGATTGGATATGGAACCCGTCAGTCACATAGGAGAAACCTGGGGGCGGATCTTTCTATAAGATAATATCTTAATCGTTTTAGTAAAGTGCAGTTTTATAAAAACGGTATTTGTATAAGAACCATGTCATGCATTGGAAAACACAACCTACAATATTTGATATTTTGAATATTTAAATTATTGAATATTTTTGTTTTTATTGACTGTGATTTTTCGGCGGTTCTTGTGATATTTTCCATTTTTTGTTGTTCAAATTAAAAGATAGTTAAACATTGGCTGTATATTTATTGTGTATGTTAAAAATTAATTATTTGAGGAAACTCCACGTTGTTTCATTAACTTATTTTTAAAAAATGCAGTCAGTTCTTAATATTCCATGTTTACATGGAATTGATTTTCCTTTGCTACATCGTGTTTTTTGTTTATGTAGAATATGGAAATTGATGTTGCTGACAGAAAAGAGTGCGAAAGCATTAACGGAAGAAGTGAAGGTTAGCTCTAACAATTATATTATTTCATATGAGAGAAAGACTGAAAGACTTTTTTATCAGCGTCCGTATTAATTTTAACAATGAAAATTGTATAATCGAATGTGTCGTTTTTTGCGATACTCGGCTGTAAATTCCAGAAGATTTGTTTTGTTCTTTTTATCCTTTTTTTTAGTTTAAACCTTTAAGTCATGCTGAGATATTGGTGAAAGATATTGGTGAAAAATTTGTCGTAGCCTTGGGATGTTAAAAGTCGAACGTAAACCCACAACAATTAACCTGATTTTCTCTTTATTGTTTATTTTTTGTGTGTTTGTAGCTATACGATTTATATGATGTGTTAAATTATTTGGTAATAATCAAAGTAGAGAAAGCACCGTATTTATTAAATGTTTGCAGCAAAAAAATATGGCAAGCCAAATTCACAAGTATTCGATATACCTAGTATATCAATCGAAAAACTAGGTTTAACGGTAAGAAAAACCAGGTTTTTCGTTCCCGTGATCGAGATACTAGGTTTTTCGATTCGATAAACCTGGTATCTCAAAGTAAATTTGGGAAAAACTTGGTATTTCGGTCGAGATTCAAGGTTTCTAAAAAATACACCAGTGGATGGATAATAATCCAGTGTAGTGATGCATATCTATTTCGACTAAGTTAGGTTCCGCAAAGTACACCATTGACATCTTGTTCAATGCAGCGATGAAGCAGGTTTTGTTTATACTTTCATTTACCACTACGAGACAGTGATATTGAAGCTAGAGAGAGAGAGAGAGAGGATCCTAGCTAGAGGCAGGCAGTGTAAGATAACTATTGGTAGTATTATGTTGCCGTTCTAAGAAACAGCCATAGGGTATGCCCCAACATAATTTTGCTTAAAGCAAACTTATGTTGGGGCTAGCTAACACACAATGATGACGAAGTAAAAAAAAAGTGATCTTACCCCAGTAAGTGATCTTTTACTACTTAATAACAGTTACCTAGTTACCTACACCAAATTATATGGCTAGGCCCAAAAACATCTCTGCTTACAGCTAAATGAGTTACTCATTATTTTGTTGTTCTCAGAATCCGTTTTACTACTGGAAATCAATAAAAAAAAGAGCTTGGTGAGCTTTAAGACAGGCATGTTTAGAAATTCATTTAAGGACAGTGTAGTTTTGCTTTTTAGCATTTTTTAGACATATTTAATCGCACAATCAGTTTATGACACCTTATTAACTGATAACTATTTTTAACTGGTTAATAGACCTTTTTGAATGTTTACATTTTTCTGTTGGTAAGCCATTTTGGCTCTAACAACCGCATGGCAGGTAAAAAGATGTGGAAGCTTGCTTAAGAAATGTCCTATCAGACCATTTCTTTTTACGGAAACATTGTTGAGGCTTTAAACTATTAGTGTAGATTGCTCTACATTCTGCTTAATATACCTATATATTCATTTAAAGTCTTAACAATACCTTTGTCCAAAGGAATAGACTGAACAAGACCTCCTTTCACCTAGCATGTACATCTTTTTGCCTACCAGGCAATTTCTAAAGCCAGAAGGGATTACTGTGAAAAATGTAAACATTAAAAAAAACCTCTCTCTCTCTATATATATATATACAAGAAATCCATAAGTGCCTATTGGCTAAAAAGACTTTACGGCAGGCTTTACATATATATACTGCACCATATAACTTTTAATTTTGTAGCAGCAATAATGATAGCTATATGTAAACAAGTAACACTGCCGGGAAATCAAAAAACAAAACAATAAAAAAAGATAAACCGCAGTGTATTTTTTTATCTATATTTTACGGTAAGCAGTTAATAAGCCATTCTTATTACCTGGAAAGTCTGTGGAGATGAAATGTGCTGCTGCCCTAAATTCCTGAATTGAAGTTCTCTGGAATTTAAACTTGCACAAAAATTTCATGAATCAGGATCTTTCCTGCTAGAGTATTAGAGTACCAAAGTAATTGAGAAAAATTGGCTAACTCTGAAACACTTTTTAAATTCTGGAAAACCTTGTTAGAAACTTTCCATATTTTGTCTCAGTGAGGACCCTAGCATACTATAAACAAGTATTTTTTTTAGATATTTTGGAAGTTGTCGTATTGTATGAACTAAAAAGAGCAATGCATGTCATTATCATATGGAGTAGATACAAATGACTAAAGGAGTTATTTTTAAATCAATATGAAAAAATACCTGTTACTGTGTAAGAAAATACTGTACTTGAAAAATTTGTATTTTCATAACCTTGTTATAATTTTATTAAATTCCATTTATTTAAAATTTAGCATTTGTTTTTTGTTATCCTTGGGCTATGTCATTTTTTACTATTTGTCCACTTTTTACTATTTGTCCATTTATCCTATTTATTAATTTTTATTTGTGCTATATAAAATTTTGAATGCAATAAACATACACCAGGGTACAATCAATAATAATTTTTTTATAATAAAAGCTTATTTATACCAATATTATTTCCAAGTCGGGGTGATGAAACTCGATGGACAAAAAAATTACTATTTTTGTGTACTAGTTGTTGGCTTCAGCATAAAGTAGTGATTTGCTCTGCTGGGGAAATATACAATTTTTTTTAAAAAAATGTTTAGCTTCTGCTTGTATTGTATTCTGCAAATCTTGGAACGCTGATCAAATTAATGTATGGCATATATAAAAACGTTCGTTAGTGCAGAAATTACGCCCAAAACGTTTTGCACGAAAATTAATACACTCGAAAATATTTCAATTTACTATATGCTATCCGCAATCTTAGAGGATATCAAGCTACAACCCTGGACACAATATTTGTGGAAATGGCCGTTTTTTGGCTGTTTCTCGAAATGGCTAAACAGCATTACTTCACCAGTACCATGCAGCTGGTAGGTTGTAAACGTTTTACTTTGACAGGGGTGTGGAGCCAAGTAACGAACGTCGAAAATGCGCTAGCTGCACTTTTCGCAATGTCTGTCTTATGAAATAATTCATTCCACGTCCAGAAAGGCCCAAAATATTGGGAAATTAGGGCGTGCCGACGGTAGCAAAAATTAGCACCGTTTAAGAGTTTGACAAGGACTCTTTGCAAATTTAGAGTGCCTGTTATTTACATAGAAACGGCTTTCTCAATTGCTTGTAATTACGAACTTCGAAATTTCGTCCTTCTTAATTTATGTCTGGGGTTGTAGGATATAATACTTTAAGGAAAGAGACTTTCGCGCAAAAAAGTTTCGCAGTACCAAAATCACCGCAAAATTTCAGGTTTGCGTTTAGGTTTTTTTAGAATTTTTTTTGTAATAAACTTTTGCTTATATGAGGGTTTCGTATATATATTTAGGTTAAAAAAACGATTGAAAAACAGAAAATAATGATGACATCGCAGTTTTAGAATGACGCTATTACGTATATTATTGACGTGTATAAGTCAGTGTTTTTTTTTTACTTTGCCAAATGTTCAGTTTGAGGACTTTTTTTTCGAGACCAAATTTGACGGTAATTTAATTAGGCAGCTCACTCAGTATGTAGAGTTTCAGAGGCAGAAAGGATTAAAAATTCCATTTTCTTTTACCCGGAGCTAAACGTATATATACAGTGATACGTTTTTATTCCTTCTGAAAATATATTTAATATCTCGCAAATTTCTGACTTCCATTTTATGGAATTTCTATTCTTTAAATGCTCTTTCTTCCGATATCATAGATTTTAATTGGTGTAATATATGTTCTCAGAATAGTATAAGCTACTAATTCAGTCTATGCTACCGTAAATCTTCTAATAATCAGTAGAAAAATAATTTTCAAATACATCGAAAGTTTCCGCTGGAATAAATCTTCCAAAAGTACTCTTCGACTTGGTTTTCGAGAATTCCGGTATCTAAGATGATTTCTGAGTGGTTTTAAACAATTTTAGCAATTACGTGCTTTAGTTATTAGCTAAATTAAAGAACTAATGTTTTTGGAATATTCATTCCGAACGGACTCCTCAAAATTACGGGAAAATTTCGAGGGTCTTAAAAGACGGCACCTCCCAAAATTTTATTCGGTAAATCCTATTTGTTTTGATTTTATTCCAAAAAAGCTGATTTTCAAAATGTTGAACCTGAACATTTGGCAAAGTAAAAAAAAAACACTGACATAAACAAAAGAGAACAAAAATTGTCTAGTCAACTTTAACGTTTTTAAAAATTTAAATATTTCGCGGAAATAAACTTTCGCGCTTTGATCAACTTTATAGCGTGTTTTGACGGAAGAAACTTTCGCGGAAAACAAGGCTAAATTACTGCGAATGTTTTAAGGCTGCTTTCCACTTAGTTGGATCGGACCGGATTGGACTGGATCGGACCGGATTTTTAGTCCACGCATGCGCAAATTGCGCACATTTTGGGTCCAGAACGATCCAAAATGGATCTGAAAAAAGTTGAAAAACATTCAACTTTTCCCGGATCGGTCTGGATCGATGTTTAAGCCAATGACGAACGAGTATTTTTCTGGTCATGTGACTTTGAATTAATAAGGGCAGCCACTATAGCGCTTATTCGAAAAAACGTCTATATTTATTGAGAGAAGGAAATTTATTTGTTAAGTAATGGATAACCACGAAGAAATTTTTAACAGAATTTTAAATGGGCGTAACAACAGTCTCATCGAATATTCAGCTCCCCAATTTGAACAGCCTGCACAAACTGCTATTCAAGAGCAGCAACAAGAGGAAGCAGCTTTAAATGATGCAGAAGTTTAAGAACAACTTGTTGACATTATTCAGCCATATCCAGTCTTATGGAACACAAGCCTGAGGTCTTTTAAAGATCTCAAAAAAATAGTAGTTTTCTTCGTCTTCTCTGTATGTATTTTATAATCAGTAAAGTAAGAAGCAATGTACGGATATTCACGGCAGCCATATTTGTTTACATTGGATAACAAAAAGTATGCGCGCCAAGATCCTGTTTCGTGAGTGGAAATTCAAAAACGAAACGGACCGCAATCCGTCCAATCCAATCCGGTCCGATCCAACTAAGTGGAAAGCAGCCTTTATACTGTGAACGTTTCTTCCCTTAAAGTAGTCATTTGTCTTGTGCTGGATGGTTGGCTATATACCATCAAACAAGTAGCTTTGTTTTAAAAGAAGTACCCAACATGTTATTCGATCATGCACCGCTGCTGAAAAACGGGTCTTGAATATGTCTAAACTCGTCGCTAGTCAGTAATAGTTGCTATTGTTTTGTCAAGACATTTGGCAGACTAACTTTCCTATTGGGTTTGTGCTTTTCCCAATCTTAAGCGTAATGAAATTTCATACTACAGTATAAGTTGTCTGTAAGAAGTCATTTGTCTTGTGTTGAATGTCAAGGTTGGCTATATACCATCAGACAAATCGCTACCTTTTAAAAGAATATTTAAAAGAATTGTTAATATAATCGAGGCCCGCGTGTGAAGTGACTTTATGCTACCGAACAAAAACACCCAGCCTCGATGATGTTTTGAGTCGCTAGTATTTGAAGTGGCAGAGTTAATTGCTCTTATGATATTAAAAGCGATATCTCTATAACATTAACCAACGAAACATAAACGTAATATAAAAACAAGAAGCTAAGATAGGCATTAAAATCACACTGTATGTTATTATCCACAGCCGTAAAAAGTACTTTAATCAATTTCTCGTTTTGTTAAAGTTTGCATTTTCCCTATACTTTTGCATAGATTTCACAGACAGATTTCAAAACTTACACTGCAAAATATGCTAACTACCTCAAATTTGTACATAAAGTTCTGTTCACATTTTTCAAATAAAATGTATGCTCACTTTATCGGAGGTAATATCAACCTCAAAAATATGTTGTGGTTATTTGTAAAAAAATCAAGAAATGAGAGAAGAACAAATCAAATCAAAAAACCGATTTCTAATTTAGATATCAATGATGAAGGTCTCAGTTGAACTTGATGGTGAACCAAATTCTTACTGGAGTAACGATTTGTCTAATGAATGGATGGCCGAGCGGTCTACCGCAGGGTTTTTACTTCACAAAACTAAATGATGCGTATCTTAACAAAAACTAAATTTATATTCTCAAAACTTAAAGTTTACACTTAAATAATAAAGACCTACTTGAAAATGCCCATACAAGTGGACAGTAACCTGTTTCAGATGCCACGAAAAATTTCCAATTATCTGGCGTTTCTTCCAAGTGCTGGGCCCTCCTGCATAGGGTATTGACATGGTTACGAAATATGAGACCGATGTGTAAGTTAAGAAGGTTCTAATATCAAAAGGGGACTGCTCAAAAATTTTGTAGGCAATCATCACGTGCCTGTTTATCGTTCAAATTTTCCAATTTAGACAAGATTTGATTTATAATACAAATCAATTGGCCCAGTGCCCTTTAGAAATTAGGATAAGTTCACCAAACAACACATTTTCATACCAGAGATGTACGCAACTATATTTTTATCATCACGTGGTACCCCGTCGATAAGCAGTTCCACGTGATGGTAAAGATACAGTTGCGTGCATCTCTGGTATGAAAAATGTGTTTTTTGGTGGTATATAGCTAACTTAGACAGTTTGATGAGTGAACCTTCCATAATTCTAAATGGTGCTAAGCCAATTCGTTTTTATTAGTTTCGACCCGTATATAGATTTTATAATTTGAGTCGTAAACTATTATACCTATTAGCGGTTAGTTAAGGGGATCTGCCTATCGACGGAGATCACAGGTTAAAAAATAGTTCCAATTAAAATCATGATAAATATATATATACGCATTGAAAAAATATTATAAAATTTTAGACTAAGAAGAGACAATGGCACATGGTGATTAGAGAACGCTGGTAGAGGCTGAAGAAGGCTAAAAACACAATAAAGGAAGAGAAATCAAATGTGCGTAGTAATAGTAGAAGACAAAAAGTGTATTTGTGTTTATATTAACTTGTGTTCTGGTAGGACAAAAAGACTTTCAGATGCGATTTAAATTTGATTAAATTGAGTTACGTTCGATTGAATTAGCATTATAAATAATTTCGCAATCGTTGCTCAATTCAAGATGACGATACGAACTCATTTTGTTCGTTAAAAAAAACATTAATTTCGTCTTCTCATCGTTGAAAAGACGATTCTGTTTGGGTGACCAACCAGATAAACGTCCTCAAGTGATTTGGCACATGTTTTCAAATTTTTCACTTTGGGATGTAGGTTGAATATAGTGTCGTCAGCAGATTGTGTTGTATTTAAAGAAACATTCTGAGCATAGATCCATAACGTACAAGTTAAATAGAATTGGACCTAAAATGCTACCTTGAGGAACTCCAAAATACATAGGTTGCGAGTTTAATGTTATATCATATCTTGAACAAACTGTTTTCTTTCAGAAAGATAGTCATGAATTATCAATAAGTTTTTTTTTGTGAAATTCATTTGATATAATTTGAGAAGTAAAGATTCATAATGTGCAATATCAAATGCTTTCAAGTAGTCAATTAAAACAGGCAGGGTTACCTTTATTCATAGCTTTGCGTTGTTGTCGAGTTTCTCTCACTGTAACCTGGTTGTGTTCCATTAACTAAAGACTGTTTATCTATATAGTCACAAAGCTGTTTCAATATGACACATTCGTATAACTTTGACGGTAACGCGGAAATTGGTCTATAATATGCAATTGTGTAAGATTTTCAATTTTTGGAACAGAAAAGATTGTTTTATCAATACGTGTGGATTATATGTACAAGTGGTGATGTGACAAAATCGCCAACTGGTGTTAGATATTTGATGCTATCCCAGCCGGCACAAAGAGCTCTAAAAGACGTCTTTTAGACATCTTCCGCATTTCTAAAAGACGTCTTTTTTAGCGCTGATTTGTCCGTCTATAATGCATCATTTTTAAGCGTCTAAAAGAGGTCTTTTCAAAGATGCATTTCAAAAGATCTCTTTTAGACATCTTTTAAAAGACGTCTTTCCAAAGACATCTTTTAGACCTTTTACAGATGTAGAAGCGACTAAAATGCATCTTTAATGCAACTTTTTAAATGCATCTTTAGAAAGACATCTTTTATCTATCTATAAGACGTCTTCCTTGGTTTTTATTGTTTTTATTGTTTTGTGTTTTTTTATTTAAATTTTTAGAAAAAATAAGCATTTTATAATATTTAAGACGTTTACGTACGTTTTAAACAATAAATATATTTTACAATTACAGTAAGCAAATATAACCGGAAATAAATAAATAAAATAATATTAACAATAAACACTATACAATTAAATCATTCATATTCATATTTACAAATTGTAATTATTAAAATAATCTGTATTACGAATTCTACCTATGAACTTATCAGATGTACACTAATTTCTACGTCAGTTTTTAAATAAAGCATGCTATTTAAGCATAAATTGGAACTCTAGTGGAAGAAATCTTAAGCATATTGAGCTTAGGCCATAGGAAAGAATCACCTAAAAAATTCTGTGAAAATTGCTAGTAGTTGAAATTTGTCGTAACGCTTGCAAGCCCGAAATAAACAAAATAAATATTTCATATGAAAACAAGTAGAACAATCATTCTTGAAGTTAGTGATAATTTTTAACTTTATTTTAATTATCAGTGTGTCGTATTTTTAATGAGTATTCGTTATTATTGATATGTAAGTTATTTATAAATTTGCTATTAATGGTATTAGTGTTCACTTGCTAAAGTACAGAAGTACTGGTTCATACTATAGTGTCTCGGTTGGCTATATACCACCACACAACATGTTGTACCTAGCAGAGATGCACGCAACTATGTTTTTACCATTGCGTGGAACTGCTTCTCGACGGGGATCACACTTACTATGCGCTAATGGGTATAATAGTTTACGATTCAATTTATCAATTCTATACACGGGTCGAAATTAATAAGAATCAATTGGCTAAGTGCCCTTTAGAATTTTGGAAGGTGCACTCATCAAACTAAGTGTGTCGGTTGGCTATATACCACCAAACAACATGTTGTACCTAGCAGAAATGCACGCAACTATATTTTTACCATTGCGTGGAACTGCTTATCGACGGGGATCACACTTACTATGCGCTAATGGGTATAATAGTTTACGATTCAATTTATCAATTCTATACACGGGTCGAAATTAATAAGAATCAATTGGCTAAGTGCCCTTTAGAATTTTGGAAGGTGCACTCATCAAACTAAGTGTGTCGGTTGGCTATATACCACCAAACAACATGTTGTACTTAGCAGAAATGCACGCAACTATATTTTTACCATTGCGTGGAACTGCTTATCGACGGGGATCACACTTACTATGCGCTAATGGGTATAATAGTTTACGATTCAATTTATCAATTCTATACACGGGTTGAAACTAATAAGAATCAATTGGCTCAGTGCCCTTCAGAGTTTTGGAAGGTGCACTCATCACACTAACTGTCTCGGTTGGCTATATACCACCACACAACATGTTGCACCTAGTAGAGATGCACGCAACTATATTTTTACCATCGCGTGGAACTGTTTATCGACGGGGATGACACTTACTATGCGCTAATAGGTATAACAGTTTACGATTCAATTTTACAATTCCATACACGGGTTGAAACTAATAAGAATCAATTGGCTCATTGCCCTTCAGAGTTTTGGAAGGTGCATTCATCAAACTAAGTGTTTCAGTTGGCTATATACCACCAAACAACATGTTGTACCTAGCAGAGATGCAAGCAACTATATTTTTACCATTGCGTGGAACTGCTTATCGACGGGGACTACACTTACTATGCGCTAATAGGTATAATAATTTACGATCAAATTAATGGATTCTATCCACGGGTTGAAACTAATTAAAATTAATTGGCTCGTGCCCTTTAGATTCTTGGAAGGTGCACACATCAAACTAACTGTCTCGGTTGGCTATATACCACCACACATTCCATACACGGGTTGAAACTAATAAGAATCAATTGGCTCATTGCCCTTCAGAGTTTGGAAGGTGCATTCATCAAACTAAGTGTTTCAGTTGGCTATATACCACCACACAACATGTTGTACCTAGCAGATATGCACGCAACTATGTTTTTACCATTGCGAGGAACTGTTTATCGACGGGGATCACACTTACTATGCGCTAATGGGTATAATAGTTTACGATTCAATTTATCGATTCTATCCACGGATTAAAACTAATTAAAATTAATTGGTTCGTGCCCTTTAGAATTTTGGAAGGTGCACACATCAAACTAACTGTCTCGGTTGGCTATATACCACCACACAACATGTTGTACCTAGCAGAGATGCACGCAACTATATTTCTACCATTGCGTGGAACTGCTTATCGACGGGGATCACACTTACTATGCGCTAATGGGTACAATAGTTTACTTTCAATTTATCAATTCTATACACGGGTCGAAATTAATAAGAATCAATTGGTTAAGTGCCCTTTAGAATTTTGGAAGGTGCACTCATCAAACTAAGTGTCTCGGTTGGCTACATACCACCACACAACATGTTGTACCTAGCAGATATGCACGCAACTATGTTTTTACCATCGCGTGGAACTGTTTATCCACGGGGATCACACTTACTATGCGCTATTAGGTATAATAGTTTACGATTCAATTTATCGATTCTATCCACGGATTGAAACTAATTAAAATTAATTGGCTCGTGCCCTTTAGAATTTTGGAAGGTGCACACATCAAACTAACTTTCTCGCTTGGCTATATACCACCACACAACATGTTGTACCTAGCAGAGATGCACGCAACTATATTTTTACCATTGCGTGGAACTGCTTATCGACGGAGACTACACTTACTATGCGCTAATAGGTATAATAGTTTACGATTCAATTTATCGATTCTATACGCGGGTGGTCGAAATTAATAAGAATCAATTGGCTTGTGCCCTTTAGAATTTTGGAAGGTGCACACATCAAACTAAGTGTGTCGGTTGGCTATATACCACCAAACAACATGTTGTACCTAGCAGAAATGCACGCAACTATATTTTTACCACCGCGAGGAACTGTTTATCGACGGGGACTACACTTACTATGCGCTAATAAGTATAATAGTTTACGATTCAATTTATCGATTCTATCCACGGATTGAAACTAATTAAAATTAATTGGCTCTGTGTCCTTCAGAGTTTTGAAAGTTGCACTCATCAAACTAGGCTGCTGAAAATCTTCGTACGATATCGAGTTGATTGTGTCAGATGGCTACATACCGCCAAGCAAAACGTTTGTCGTGTCCCTATTTTCTTTAGTTAGGTTCGAATACATAATACAACATCTATGCTCTTCATAGTAAATTTTATTTGAGATGTAAAATGATAAGTTGACACGAATACCATTGACATGCTATTATCAACATATTTATGAAATCGAATACGAGGCTCAAATGATACTTACATTGGTATATTTTGTCAAATCTGCTGGAACCTGAGCATTGTGAGTTTTCATTGATAGAGTTTATCTCAGAAGTTGAGCCTTGATGTTATGGTTAAAAATTGTTTATTTTTTCAATGTTCTGAACCTAAAGGTGATGCTTATAAAACAAAAACAAAAAACGTGTAGCAATTATATTGTGCAGGAAAAGGAAAAACAACAAGTTAACGGGCGCTTCAACGCTGTTTTTTGTTTTTTTTACCCAATTCACTTTAATCTTGAAAAAAACGTCTTGTTACTTCATTTGAACTCGAAATTATTGTCGCTACGTAGGATCAAATTGTTTTGACTTGGATTTTGCGTGTTTCAACGCGAGTTTCCGTGCCTTCTGCATGTTTACAGGAACCTTTTTGGTAGCTATTCCATGTGTCTTTTTTAAATGGGTGTCCAAACGGTCGAGATAACTAGAATAAAAAATGCAAATGTTGCCTCAGATAATTAATTTTCCATTGTTTTAAAACATAACCGGATTGTTTCTTGTGGAGACGATGTAATTTTATCAGTTTATGGAAAGCTGGATTATGAACTGTTTTCCTGTCAGCTTTGAATCTTGATTTTACTATATCACAAGGGTTACGAAGAACGACAGGTTAATGTTTATGAGCTGAATACTGTGAAATATAAACGTACCGTCCGCATAAAGAACATGGTAATGGCTTATGCTGACCGTGATGGGAAAGTTTCATTATGAAATTGAACATCCGAATTTGACGAGATTTGAAAAATCGTCCATGGTATCTTGTCCATTAATGTAACGACACCAGATGGCTATCAACGTGTTGCCCTTGGTAGTCACAACCACTGACAGGACACATCACTATGTATCGAGATCTATTGCTGCTTCTGCTCTCCACAACAGCGTCAACATTCCCAAGTTCTGATATTATTTTTTTTCTTATACGACAGACAACCCCTAATCACCAAATGTGAGATTATTATTTCATATACAGATGGGGAAGACAGTTCAGCAAAACCAAAACTTACATTTTATGTACTACATGCTGCACAACAACATCGCAGTTTTCCAATTTTTCAGGCAATACCCCAGACACTACACCTAATGTATAAAGCAATAACAAATTTTCAAACTGAAAATCCTGAGCACAAAATGTTCATATTATCATAGGAATAAGAAAAAGTACCTTTGCTTATTTCCTCAAGTGACCACCGCATATTCTGTAAGATTGATTATGGTCTAAAAAGATCAATGTCAGGTTTGTAACTAAGGTAAAGAAAGCACTGTTCAATAAGTACCTTAAGTGGCTTAATTTTTCGCATGGATTAAATTTCCTGGCCAAATTTTTTTTTTAAAAATTAAAAATGGAAAGTTTTTCAAAATTGAACCAATAGTCATCCCTCTATGGCATCGACATGGTCTACGCCTTGTTTTTTGGTTCTAATCCATACTAAACGAATGATCTTCCAAACCTTGTACAAGACATTCAATGATAATTAAAAAAAATAAAGGATAAAGTTATAAGATATATGTGCTCTGTCTCAGCGATTATTACGTGCAAATTCCACTACTTTTATATATATGTCAATTCCATATTGATCGGAATCGGCTTGGGTGTTAATACTTTGCTCTAATAGTTGTAGTTTCACCGCTGTCAATGGTGCGGGGAATCTTTGTAAAACAGCTGTAATACCGCTAGGTTCTATCAGACGATTACTCCGTAAAAACCTTGTAATTAAATCCTCTATTTCACGTAAACTTCTGCGGTGAAGGTTATCCATCGCTGTCGATTGAAATTGCTGTGAAAAAGTTCCTCCACTGATCCAAAGCTGAAGAGGTGTCTGGTGATGTTCCGTTCGCATTTTATGGTTGTTATGCGCATCCTTCCATTTCTGCAAGTCTCGATTTATGCGTTTTGCAAATGTGTGATGTAAACAAAACATGTGTATGGGATCCTCTACGTCTAAGATGTCATGCTAAGAAGAAACAACTGTTTATAATGGCTACATTGCTCCTCTAATTTTGCCTTTTTGACAAAACGAATACGTTTTTCAGTTTTTCGGATTTTTTAAATTTCGTGATAATGTCACACTAAAGGCACTGATATTAAAAATTGTGATGTGCCATTTTGTTGTTTTCATGATGGTCCTTTGTCTCTGAACAGCCCAAAAAAGCCTAGTATGAATAGGGTTAACAGTACTTACATTTTCCATATGGAGAAACGTATCTTTATACTTAACAACAACCTTTTCGTGGACGTCTTTCCACAATCTTTCGATTCTTTGATTATGAACCGACTTCCCCCTCATAAAACTCCCTCTATTCTGTCCATTCGCTAATTTCATGAAATATTCTACGTGGTTAAATTCGCTTCCCCCATCAACGCGCATTCTCCCAGGAATTCCACAAGATCTTATACTTTCCAGGAAAAAATCAAAAGCCGTTTTCGCCAAGTTATCTGTTGATATTCTAAGCATTGGTACAAATCTTGAGTAGCCATCGATAATTCCATGGATAACAAAATTCCATCTACAGAGAAATTTTGCATTACTTCATTTTTACAAGAAAAGTTATTTTCTGTATTTTCGCTTGAAATTCTTATTTATTCTTGAGTTTGAAGTTATCTTTAAATACATATAATAAAATGTCAGTACCTCAGATTCACTTTTGTATTGAGTTGAGTTTCTGAGAATGAGTTTCTTATTTTCATTTTCCAATGCTTTTTTCAAGTTATAAAAACATATTTTAAAACAATAACGTGTACTCAAAAACATACAGTATCAATTTATGATGGCTGTCAGTATACCACAGAAAGTTTGGAGTAGGAACGTAGTAGCTTCTCCGTTCAATTGTCTGACTCCACCTTGTCGCTGTTCCAATAGGATCAACTGCAGATAGTGTGGTTCTAACTCTGTCTCTCTGTACAATTATGTTTTGATTTCGAAGATGAGCTTGAATTTCTAAAGCGCCAGAGTTTGGGAAATCCTTATGTATGGATTGTATCTTTTCAGTTAATTCCCTATCGTTAAGGTTGGCGAACCTCTGTCTTGGTGACTGGATTTGAGATTTTTTGATGAAATTGTGGATAGTATTTGGATGCATAGTACCACCAAGTAAACCTTCTCTAGCGATTTTAGCGAATAAATCCGAGAAAACGTCACAGTTGGTACCAAATATTTCCTGTATAGATGCTTGAATTAAAAAGTACCCCTTTTGGTTATGGGCGCTTTTTTATAAGCAAACGCCATAGGGCGGACGACATATTTTAGGTGTAAATGGTTAAAAAAATAAGGTCCCCCCTATGGTTATAGGCGAATAAATCCGAGAATAACTCAGAGTTGGTACCAAATATTTCGTGTATGGATGCTTGAATTAAAAGGTACCCCTTTTGGTTATGGGCGCTTAGTTATGAGGAAAGGCCATAGGAGGGACCACATATTTTAGGTGTAAGTGGCTAAAATATAAGGTCCCCTCTTTGGTTATAGGCGAATAAATCCGAGAAAACGTCACAGTTGGAACCAAATATTTCCTGTATAGATGCTTGAATTAAAAAGTACTCCTTTTGGTTATGGGTGCTAAGTTATGAGGAAACGCCATAGGGGGGACCACATATTTTAAGTGTAAATGGCTAAAATATAAGGTCCCCCCTATGGTTATAGGCGAATAAATCCGAGAAAAACTCGCAGTTGGTACCAAATATTTCGTGTATGCATGCTTGAATTAAAAGGTACCCCTTTTGGTTATGGGCGCTTTTTATGAGCAAACGCCATAGGGCGGACGACATATTTTAGGTGTAAATGGCTAAAAAATAAGGTCCCCCCTATGGTTATAGGCGAATAAATCCGAGAATAACTCAGAGTTGGTACCAAATATTTCGTGTATGGATGCTTGAATTAAAAGGTACCCCTTTTGGTTATGGGTGCTCAGTTATGAGGAAAGGCCAAAGGGGGGACCACATATTTTAGGTGTAAATGGTTAAAATATAAGGTCCTCCCTTTGGTTATAGGCGAATAAATGGGAGAAAACGTCACAGGTGGTACCAAATATTTCGTGTATGGATGCTTGAATTAAAAGGTACCCCTTTAGGTTATGGGCGCTTTTTTATGAGCAAACACCATAGGGGGGACCACATATTTTAGGTGTAAATGGCTAAAATATATGGTCCCCCCTATGGTTATAGGCGATCATATCCGAGAAAAACTCAGAGTTGGTACCAAATATTTCGTGAATGGATGCTTGAATTAAAAGGAACCCCTTTTGGTTATGGGCGCTTAGTTATGAGCAAAGGCCATAGGGGGAACCACATATTTTAGGTTTAAGTGGCTAAAATATAAGGTCCCCCCTTTGGTTATAGGCGAATAAATTCGAGAATAACTGAGAGTTGGTACCAAATATTTCGTGTATGGATGCTTGAATTAAAAGGTACCCCTTTTGGTATGGGTGCGTAGTTATGAGGAAACGCCATAGGGGGGACCACATATTTTAGGTGTAAATGGTTAAAAATATAAGGTCCCCCCTATGGTTATAGGCGAATAAATCCGAGAAAAACTTACAGTTGGTACCAAATATTTCATGTATGGATGCTTGAATTAAAAGGTACCCCTTTTGGTTATGGGCGATTAGTTATGAGGAAACGTCATAGGGGGGACCACATATTTTAGGTGTAAATGGCTAAAATATAAGGACCCCCCTTTGGTTATAGGCGTATAAATCCGAGAAAAACTCACAGTTGGTACCAAATATTTCGTGTATGGATGCTTGAATTAAAAGGTACTCCTTTTGGTTATTGGCGCTTAGTTATGAGGAAACGCCACAGGGGTGACCACATATTTTAGGTGTAAATGGCTAAAATATAAGGTACTCCCTTTGGTCACCGCTGTCAATGGTGCGGGGAATCTTTGTAAAACAGCTGTAATACCGCTAGGTTCTATCAGACGATTACTCCGTAAAAACCTTGTAATTAAATCCTCTATTTCACGTAAACTTCTGCGGTGAAGGTTATCCATCGCTGTCGATTGAAATTGCTGTGAAAAAGTTCCTCCACTGATCCAAAGCTGAAGAGGTGTCTGGTGATGTTCCGTTCGCATTTTATGGTTGTTATGCGCATCCTTCCATTTCTGCAAGTCTCGATTTATGCGTTTTGCAAATGTGTGATGTAAACAAAACATGTGTATGGGATCCTCTACGTCTAAGATGTCATGCTAAGAAGAAAAAACTGTTTATAATGGCTACATTGCTCCTCTAATTTTGCCTTTTTGACAAAACGAATACGTTTTTCAGTTTTTCGGATTTTTTAAATTTCGTGATAATGTCACACTAAAGGCACTGATATTAAAAATTGTGATGTGCCATTTTGTTGTTTTCATGATGGTCCTTTGTCTCTGAACAGCCCAAAAAAAGCCTAGTATGAATAGGGTTAACAGTACTTACATTTTCCATATGGAGAAACGTATCTTTATACTTAACAACAACCTTTTCGTGGACGTCTTTCCACAATCTTTCGATTCTTTGATTATGAACCGACTTCCCCCTCATAAAACTCCCTCTATTCTGTCCATTCGCTAATTTCATGAAATATTCTACGTGGTTAAATTCGCTTCCCCCATCAACGCGCATTCTCCCAGGAATTCCACAAAATATAAGGTCCCCCCTATGGTTATAGGCGAATAAATCCGAGAAAAACTCGCAGTTGGTACCAAATATTTCGTGTATGCATGCTTGAATTAAAAGGTACCCCTTTTGGTTATGGGCGCTTTTTATGAGCAAACGCCATAGGGCGGACGACATATTTTAGGTGTAAATGGCTAAAAAATAATGTCCCCCCTATGGTTATAGGCGAATAAATCCGAGAATAACTCAGAGTTGGTACCAAATATTTCGTGTATGGATGCTTGAATTAAAAGGTACCCCTTTTGGTTATGGGTGCTCAGTTATGAGGAAAGGCCAAAGGGGGGACCACATATTTTAGGTGTAAATGGTTAAAATAAAAGGTCCTCCCTTTGGTTATAGGCGAATAAATCGGAGAAAACGTCACAGGTGGTACCAAATATTTCGTGTATGGATGCTTGAATTAAAAGGTACCCCTTTAGGTTATGGGCGCTTTTTTATGAGCAAACACCATAGGGGGGACCACATATTTTAGGTGTAAATGGCTAAAATATATGGTCCCCCCTATGGTTATAGGCGATCATATCCGAGAAAAACTCAGAGTTGGTACCAAATATTTCGTGAATGGATGCTTGAATTAAAAGGAACCCCTTTTGGTTATGGGCGCTTAGTTATGAGCAAAGGCCATAGGGGGAACCACATATTTTAGGTTTAAGTGGCTAAAATATAAGGTCCCCCCTTTGGTTATAGGCGAATAAATTCGAGAATAACTGAGAGTTGGTACCAAATATTTCGTGTATGGATGCTTGAATTAAAAGGTACCCCTTTTGGTATGGGTGCGTAGTTATGAGGAAACGCCATAGGGGGGACCACATATTTTAGGTGTAAATGGCTAAAATATAAGGTCCCCCCTATGGTTATAGGCGAATAAATCCGAGAAAAACTTACAGTTGGTACCAAATATTTCATGTATGGATGCTTGAATTAAAAGGTACCCCTTTTGGTTATGGGCGATTAGTTATGAGGAAACGTCATAGGGGGGACCACATATTTTAGGTGTAAATGGCTAAAATATAAGGACCCCCCTTTGGTTATAGGCGTATAAATCCGAGAAAAACTCACAGTTGGTACCAAATATTTCGTGTATGGATGCTTGAATTAAAAGGTACTCCTTTTGGTTATTGGCGCTTAGTTATGAGGAAACGCCACAGGGGTGACCACATATTTTAGGTGTAAATGGCTAAAATATAAGGTACTCCCTTTGGTTATAGGCGAATAAATCCGAGAAAACGTCACAGTTGGCACCAAATATTTCGTGTATGGATGCTTGAATTAAGAGGTACCCCTTTTGGTTATGGGCGGTTTTTTAAGAACAAACGCCATAGGGGGACCATATATTTTAGGTGTAAATGGCTAAAATATAAGGTCCCCCCTATGGTTATAGGCGAATAAATCCGAGAAAAACTCGCAGTTGGTACCAAATATTTCGTGTATGCAGGCTTGAATTAAAAGGTACCCCTTTTGGTTATGGGCGCTTTTTATGAGCAAACGCCATAGGGCGGACGACATATTTTAGGTGTAAATGGCTAAAAAATAAGGTCCCCCCTATGGTTATAGGCGAATAAATCCGAGAATAACTCAGAGTTGGTACCAAATATTTCGTGTATGGATGCTTGAATTAAAAGGTACCCCTTTTGGTTATGGGTGCTCAGTTATGAGGAAAGGCCACAGGGGGGACCACATATTTTAGGTGTAAATGGTTAAAATATAAGGTCCTCCCTTTGGTTATAGGCGAATAAATCGGAGAAAACGTCACAGTTGGTACCAAATATTTCGTGTATGGATGCTTGAATTAAAAGGTACCCCTTTAGGTTATGGGCGCTTTTTTATGAGCAAACACCATAGGGGGGACCACATATTTTAGGTGTAAATGGCTAAAATATATGGTCCCCCGTATGGTTATAGGCGATCAAATCCGAGAAAAACTCAGAGTTGGTACCAAATATTTCGTGAATGGATGCTTGAATTAAAAGGAACCCCTTTTGGTTATGGGCGCTTAGTTATGAGCAAAGGCCATAGGGGGAACCACGTATTTTAGGTTTAAGTGGCTAAAATATAAGGACCCCCCTTTGGTTATAGGCGTATAAATCCGAGAAAAACTCACAGTTGGTACCAAATATTTCGTGTATGGATGCTTGAATTAAAAGGTACTCCTTTTGGTTATTGGCGCTTAGTTATGAGGAAACGCCACAGGGGTGACCACATATTTTAGGTGTAAATGGCTAAAATATAAGGTACTCCCTTTGGTTATAGGCGAATAAATCCGAGAAAACGTCACAGTTGGTACCAAATATTTCGTGTATGGATGCTTGAATTAAGAGGTACCCCTTTTGGTTATGGGCGCTTTTTCAAGAACAAACGCCATAGGGGGGACCATATATTTTAGGTGTAAATGGCTAAAATATAAGGTCCCCCCTATGGTTATAGGCGAATAAATCGGAGAAAAACTCAGAGTTGGTACCAAATATTTCGTGTATGGATGCTTGAATTAAAAGGTACCCCTTTTGGTTATGGGCGCTTAGTTATGAGGAAAGGCCATAGGGGGAACCACATATTTTAGGTTTATGTGGCTAAAATATAAGCTCCCCCCTTTGGTTATAGGCGAATAAATCCGAGAAAACGTCACAGTTGGTACCAAATATTTCGTGTATGGATGCTTGAATTAAAAGGTACCCCTTTTGGTTATGGGCGCTTTTTTATGAGCAAATGCCATAGGGGGGACCACATATTTTAGATGGAAATAGCTAAAATATGAGGTCTCCCCTTTGGTTACAGGCGAATAAATCCATGAAAACGTCACAGTTGGTACCGCATATTTCATGTATGGATGCTTGAATTAAAAGGTACCCATTTTGGTTATGGGTGCTTAGTTATGAGGAAATGCCATAGGGGGACCACCTATTTTAGGTGGAAATGGCTAAAATATAAGGTCCCTTCTTTGGTTATAGGCGAATAAATCCGAGAAAACGTCACAGTTGGAGCCAAATATTTCCTGTATAGATGCTTGAATTAAAAAGTACTCCTTTTGGTTATGGGTGCTTAGTTATGAGGAAACGCCATAGGGGGGACCACATATTTTAGGTGTAAATGGCTAAAATATAATGTCCCCCTTTGGTTATAGGCGAATAAATCCGAGAAAACGTTACAGTTGGTACCAAATATTTCATGCATGGATGCTTGAATTAAAAGGTACCCCTTTTGGTTATGGGTGCGTAGTTATGAGGAAACGCCATAGGGGGGACCACATATTTTAGCTGTAAATGGCTAAAATATAAGGTCCCCCCTATGGTTATAGGCGAATAAATCCGAGAAAAAGTCACAGTTGGTACCAAATATTTTGTGTATAAATGCTTGAATTAAAAGGTACCCCTTTTGGTTATGGGTGCGTAGTTATGAGGAAACGCCATAGGGGGGACCACATATTTTAGGTGTAAATGGCTAAAATATAAGGTCCCCCCTTTGGTTATAGGCGAATTAATCCAAGAAAAAGTCACAGTTGGTACCAAATATTTTGTGTATAAATGCTTGAATTAAAGGGTACCCCTTTTGGTTATGGGTGCGTAGTTATGAGGAAACGCCATAGGGGGGACCACATATTTTAGGTGTAAATGGCTAAAATATAAGGTCCCCCCTTTGGTTATAGGCGAATAAATCCAAGAAAACGTCACAGTTGGTACCAAATATTTCGTGTATGGATGCTTGAATTAAAAGGTACCCCTTTTGGTTATGGGCGCTTTTTTATGAGCAAAGGCCATAGGGGGGACCACATATTTTAGGTGTAAATGGCTAAAATGTAAAGTCCCCCCTATGGTTATAGGCGAATAAATCCATGCAAACGTCACAGTTGGTACCAAATATTTCGTGTATGGAGGCTTCAATTAAAAGGTACCCTTTTTGGTTATGGGCGCTTAGTTATGAGGAAAGGCCATAGGGGGGACCAAATATTTTAGGTGCAAGTGGCTAAAATATAAGGTCCCCCCTTTGGTTATAGGTGAATAAATCCAAGAAAACGTCACAGTTGGTACCAAATATTTGGTGTATGGATGCTTGAATTAAAAGGTACCCCTTTTGGTTATGGGCGCTTTTTTATGAGCAAACGACATAGGGGGGACCACATATTTTAGGTGTAAATGGCTAAAATATAAGGTCCCCCCTATTGTTATAGACAAATAAATCCGAGAAAAACTCACAGTTGGTACCAAATATTTCGTGTATGCATGCTTGAATTAAAAGGTACCCCTTTTGGTTATGGGCGCTTTTTTATGAGCAAACACCATAGGGCGGACGACATATTTTAGGTGTAAATGGCTAAAATATAAGGTCGCCCCCTATGGTTATAGGCGAATAAATCCGAGAAAAACTCACAGTTGAAACCAAATATTTCGTGTATTGATGCTTGAATTAAAAGGTACCCCATTTGGTTATGGGCGCTTTTTTATGAGGAAACGCCATAGGGGGGACCACATATTTTAGTTGATCAGGTCAAGTTACAAAAACAGAAATTATTGGGACATTATTTGCATATCGTGAAATTAAGTAAGAAATAATGAATACATTTGGAGATTTTCAATACATGTTGACGATTGAACGAGAACCGCCTCAGTAATAACAAATGTTGATTTTGTGAAAAATTCCTGAAATTTTCGCTTCTGTAACTTGAGCCGCACTGATGTATGTTTAGCGGCAGGGTTAAAAAAGTTTATTTCCTGACGTGTGTACAATATATATAGCTAGCTACAATCGTCCACGAAAATATGGCTCTATATTCCCCCTTAATGTTAAGAACTGCCCTTTTGTGGCTAAGCAACGTAGTAAACAATTGCACGTGACATACCTGTATATAAACATTGCTCACGAGTGAGAACAGAACGTACTATCTGCAAAATATCTAGCTGGCTATGTTCTTTTGCTGACTTTGCTAAACTTTTTTGTTCTTGGTTTTTTGTATAAAATTGCCAGAGACAACACATTTTGTGACGATTGTAGCTAGAACAAGCTGTATGATGGGAAATTCCTACAGAGTAGAATTATCTCACTCACCGTGTAGTATATATGTATAATAGCTAGCTAGAGCAGAGGTAGAAAATCTGTCCAGAAGAATTTTTCTATGCTAGCTATGTTGCTGATTTTATGCCAGCAAAAATTGCAATTTATTGCTATAGCTACATGGGTTGTTTACCACATAGGGGTAATACATTTTCCATAAAAACTTTATTGCAACTTCGGCTTAAATAAAAACAGCGAAAACAGCCCGTTGTTACCCAGTCCAGGTAAAAATCAAACAGCAGTATATATATGTTTATTTTCATGACAGTAGGATAAAAAGCTCTTATTCCAAAATGAACAAAAACTTTAAAAATTAAAAATTAATTAGGCTAGCAATTATTAGGTAGCAAACCTAGCTAGAGCTGGACTGAAGCTTGATATCCCGCATTGGTGAAAGTTCATGTCAAGTTACAGAAACAGAAATTATCGTGACATTATTTGTATACATATCGGGAAATTAAATAACAAATATATAATGAATAAAAATAAAAAATGAAATAAATAAAATTATCTCACTCACTGTGTAGTATATGTATTCTTGCGGTCGGAATGTCCCTCCTTCGTGCTCTCCGATGGGGTACAAAGTGGACTTTTCACGGTCAAACCTTCACAGTAGCAACCTTAATTAAACAGAATTTACAAGCAAAACGGCGTTTAAATGTCGCAAAATGGCAAAAATTAAGCAGTATCTAAAACATATTAAAGATTTGACTAAAAAAAAAAAAGAATTCCTTGAAAAATCCAGTATTGTATTTATGAAGGTTTCACCACAAAAACATTATGATTACGGCATTTGTACACCATTTCATAATGGCTGCTTAACCTGAATACTCGCCCGTGATTGGTTCAACCAGTATTATGACGCGATTCCGACCGCAAGAATAGCTAGCTAGCTAGTTTGTTTAGAAATAGCTGTCCAAAAAGAATTTTTCTATGCTAGCTGATTTTATGCTGATTTTAAGCTAGCTAGCTTAAAATAGTGATATATATGCTAGCTAGGTTTAGGTGTAAGTCAGGCTAGAAAGGGGTTCATTACATGTAAAAAAATAGTGATATACTAGCTAGATTAACATACCCTTTCTTTCTTCGTTTTTTTTATCATAACAAGCCCTTCCGTCAGAACGAAAGTTTGAGTTTGAGGCGCTATGTGTCCGAGGAAAGGTCATGTGATATTAGTAAAAGTGATTTATGTATCACGTGGCTAAAAAGTGTAGGTTGACTAATTCTTAACTGGAAACGGTACAAATTACGCTAGGCCATCTTTAAATAAACAAAAGCACTCCCTCGCTGTGTCAATAAAAAAACACTTTGTCTCGCTTAATTTAGTAATTATATAGGAGAATGACCGGATTAAAGTACTGGGCAACACAGTCCAAAAAAGAAGTGGCACGAAAATTCAATGATTTTGATGTATAGTGGGGGCGAAAATCCTATACACTCTCCTCCGTCCCTTATATTTGG
Organism: Hydractinia echinata; assembly: GCA_030067915.1. Classification (NCBI taxonomy): domain Eukaryota; kingdom Metazoa; phylum Cnidaria; class Hydrozoa; order Anthoathecata; family Hydractiniidae; genus Hydractinia; species Hydractinia echinata. The sequence goes on from JASGCC010000203.1 coordinate 456,636, forward strand.
CTTATTTAATCAATATAGAAAGTGTTGCGGAGAGGTTGCCAAGGCAAAGGCATTAAGCACGGCAAGGAAAGGGCACGGTAAAGGCAGGCAAGGAACAGGAAGAGGAATCAGCTAGGCAGGGGTAGGCAAGGCATGAGAGGCAAGGGCATAGTAGGCAGGCACCAGAAAAGGCATAGGAAGGGTAGGCAAAGGCACGGTCAGTGCTGGTAAGGCAAGGGAACGGCAAGGCAGGGGCAGGCACCTTAATAGAACCTCTTCTCCCCTGCAACTCAAAGATTACGTATACTCAATATGTAAGTCCAAGAGTATGGAAAATATTGAGGTACAAATAGTTCAAATTCAATACCTGAATTTATATCAGGTTAATATAGAGTGAATCATCTTAGCAGAATTATGTGCCAATAAAAGAATTTAAACTATAATTGGTCATAATGCCAAAAAAATCGTGTTTTGATAAATTTGAGATAAAAAGTCAACTTAATTCAAATGAACACCTGGTTGTTGTAGGTGCAAAATAATTATGTTTTTCCTAGCCCTGTCCAGGATTTGAACCTGGATCTCTCATTTGCATGAGTGTCATAGCCATTAGACCAGCAGGGCATAAATATATATACGAAATTTTACAAATGAATATTATATACACTTAGGAATTTACAGCACACAACAGTTAATTAACCTTTTGAGAAATTCTGGTTAAGCCATAAGTAACTGTGTTACCTGGTGGAGCGCTTTAGCACAGGTATGCAGTATATCGTAAATCGAGTGAAACACACACAGCAGTGTTTCGGGTGTAATATATTTTTCAGAAAATAACTGTCCTTCAACTTTAGCTGGCATAAAAACACAATTTACACGTTGTGCCCTGTAATAGCGAAAACATTTAGCCAACCTTTATTTTTCACGAAATGTTCTTGGTGAATTTTCAAAAGTTTATTTTAATCCTATGTAAACGCAAAGTACAGGTAAACCGTGTTGTACATCTACATATAGGCGTAACACTCTTTTTCAAGGAGCACTTATTAGATGTAAACCTTGTCGCACATACGTATAGCCTAGCCAAAAAAGAATCCTAACTTTCATTTAAATAACAACACACAAAAGAGCCTGTTGTTACCCTGTGCAGGTAAAACAATCACTCAGCCATTTTATTTTGTGGAAAAGTTTGTATAAAATTTTAAAAATAAAAACACAGTTTATAACTATGTAATTATTGGGACATTATTTGTATACATATTGGGGAATTAAATAAGAAAAATGGATATATATATATTTGACGATTTTCAATACAGGTGACGATTGCACGAGAACAGCTTGTCACAATTTAAAAAGCCTCTGTAACAGAAAATGTAGACGTTGATGTAAAGAAAGGTTATTTAATATAGAAATAATTTCTGTCAAAAAATGAATGCGATATGTATAGATGATTGCCTGAGAACCACTTGTCAGAATTTAAAACGCATCAGTAATGACAAATGCAGATATTGAAAAAGTTTCCCGATATAGATATATATATTGAAATAATTTCGGTTTCTGTAAGTTGAGCCACTATGCTCAGAGGCAGGGTTAAAAAAAGTTGATTTCCTGACATGCCTACAATATATATAGCTGCAATCGCTCACAAAAATATGGCTCTCCACTGATAAAAAATGCCTTTTGTGGCTGAGCAGCATAACGATTACAAATAAATAACCCATACCAACTTTTATATAAACATTGATCATTAATGGGGGACATAACGTACTATCTGCAAAATATATAGCTAGCTACATATTTTCTAATTTAAATGGAAATAGAATGGTGTCCGGCATCAGTGTACAGTTCGGGTCAAGTTAAAAAAATGGAAAATATTTCTTTATCAGGATATTATATATCCTGGTTTAGAAATTATGAGATTTCCCGACCAAGAAATTTTTTCATTTTTCTGAAACTTGTTCTGATTGAACCCAAAAATGATATATAATATATATATATATATATATATATATATATATATATATATATATATATATATATATATATATATATATATATATATATATATATATATATATATATATATATATATATATATATATATATATATATATATATATATATATATATATATATATATATATATATATATATATATATATATATATATATATATATATATATATATATATATATATATATTTATATATATTTCAAGATTTTCAGTAGGTGTTGATTATTGCACAAAAACGACTTGTCAGAATTTATATAAACAACGGGTAATAACGAATGTATTACCCACATATATATACCTTAATCGGACAAATTTTCGCGCGGATTTAATTTCGCGAGGTCAAATAAATCGTATTTCGCGAGGATTTAATTTCGCGAATTTAGTCTTTTCAAAAATTTCGCGAGGATTTAATTTCGCGAATTCAGGCTTTCTAAAAATTACGCGAGGATTTAATTTCGCGAATTCTGTCTTAACTTAAAACAAATTTTCACGAAACATTTGAATATCGTAAAAATTGTAAAGGAAAGAAAATGATTTATTGTCATCAGTATCAAGAATCATGCTTTTTCTTCCGAGTTATATGTCAAAATCTATTTACAAATCATCTTCGTCGCTATCAAGATATGGTGGATGAATTATATTGTCAACCAAAGAATGAGGTCATCATGGGTTCGTTTCTTGAGAACAATGTTGGCCGTACCGAACCAGCCAGAGCAAAAAAACGCAAATGCGTTAAAAAAACAGTACAACCAACAGCAGGGAGCAAAGACATCCGAAACTTTTTTCAAAAGAGATAAAATAATACTATTTACCGTATTTTTTTACGAATTTTGTTGTAAGTTTTACATAGAAAAAAATAATCGAGAACAAAACATTTCACGAGTATTAATTTTCGCGATGGTACAAATTAAAAAAAAATTCGCGAAGATTTAATTTCGCGAATTCAGGCTTTCTAAAAATTTCGCACGGATTTAATTTCGCGATTTGACTGTTTGCAAATATTTCGCGAGGATTTAATTTCGCGAATTTGGGCAAAATTCGCGAAAACCGCGAAAATTTCTCCGCGCGAAAATTTGTCCGATTAAGGTAGATGTTGGAAAAGTTTCACAGCAGATTAGTATTCTTTTTTTTGATATTTTGATGAAAAATAAAGAGATGATATTCCATAAATCGGATGTTTTTCATACACTTAGGTACTAAATTAGGTTTTTCCTGACTTTCGATTTACCAAATTTCTTGCATCCGCAAAAATTTGTTTCGCAATATCTCTTTTGAGGTCGCTATCCGCAAAAATTTATTCCGCAAAATATGCCATTTTTGGGTCACTCATCCGCAAAAATAAATTCCGCACAAATTTCTTCTGCAAATAATTTCTTCCCTTAAGGTACCTTTATATAAACATTGATCGTGAGTAAGAACGGAACGTACTATCTGAAAAATATCTGGCTAGCTATATGTTCTTTTGCTGACTTTGCTAAACTTTTTGGTTCTTGGTTTTTGGTATAAAATTGCCAGAGACAACACATTTTGTGGACTAGAACAGGCTATGTGATGGGATATTCCTACAGAATAGAATTATCTCACTCACTGTGTAGTAGCTAGCTAGCTAGAGGATAGGTAGAAAGTCTGTCCAAAAGAATTTTTTATGCTAGCTATGTTGCTGATTTTATTCCAGCAAAAATAGCAATTTTTTGCTAGCTACATGGGTAGTTTTATCCCAGCTAAGTAGTTAATTTTATGCTAGCCTTGTAGCTAGTTAGTTTAATGCTAGCTATATGGCACTGTTTGCTCTTTTTTATTACGGCGTGGCTAAAGAACCGGTACCGGCTCTTTAACTAAAGAACCGGTACCGGCTCTTTAACTAAAGAACCGGTAAATTTTTAGCCGGCTCTTTAACTAAAGAACCGGTTAATTTTTGTAGGTCACGTGATTCATATGGACCACCATGCTATACGGCGTGCATTCCCTATGCGCGCTCTTTCCAAAATGGCTCTCATTGCGGAAGGTCGGTTCTGCTCTTCGTTGGAAGAACTACAACAAAAAATTAGCTTGTATAAGCAGATAAATTTTACTGAATTGTGGATAAGGGATTGTAGAACCATAAAAGCAGCACAGGGAAGGGTTAAAAAAGAATTAAATCCTGATTTGAAATATTACGAGTATGCATGTGTTTACGGAGGAGGAAGGTCGTTCAATTCTCGTGGGTCAGGATTGCGAACGTCATCGTGAGTAATTTTTTATTTATGCTTATCCTAAATTGTCAGCTCTTTTATTTTGTAATGTTTTCCATAGAACTATGCAACAAGGATGTCCCTTTACCATAGCTGTAAGAGTGTCTAAGGATAAAAAACACTTACAAGTAAATTCATTTATAGAGGATCACAACCATCCTGTCAGTGAGGTAAATATGCCTTATTCAATGCACATCTACCTATTCAAATTGTTAAATTTTTCTTGGTTAACCTTTGCCTTTAACAGTTAGGGACAACTGCAAATTAGACTATTCCGCCTAAATAGGCTATGATAGACAAATTAGGCGAAATTTATCTCCTAACTAGGCTATCAACATTAAATTTGCTTATTACAGCCTTCTGGTCCGTGGTCGCATCGATCTTTAAGGTTAAAAATGATCTAACAAACCTCCCTCGGATGTAAAAGTATTATTTTCGTAAATGTTATGGTGCGTTTTGAAGATATTGCTTTTAGTTTGTTTTGCCGCTAATCCGCATGCGCACATCGTTTTTTTCCGGCGTGTTTTAAAAAACCGCCGAAATAGACTATTTTGATTTAAAAAAAGATGGCGCTTGCTTAGGCTATGATGTCCTAATTACGCTATCATAGACAAAATAAGCTATTTGGACAATCTCGCCCGGACCTTTTTCTAGTCAATTGGAAACGAGTTTGGTTGGTGGGCACGTTTACATGTATAACTTTTATATCAGCCATGCAAATTCTATGAAATTTGACCTAAGCAAAGATGACTAAGTCAGCAAGTAGTACAGGAAAAATAGTAGCGCGACCAACAAAGATTGCGAAGATATCATCGATTAAAATTTTCCATCTCCTAAATAGACTATTCTCTCCAAGTTAAGCTATTAAAAATCTCCTAATTTAGCTACTAGCTTATTTAGGAGAAATAGTCTAATTTGCAGTTGACCCTAACTGTTTAACAATTATGTCCATCTGCAGTAAAAGGTCTTTTGTACAATTTCCTCAAGTTTAAATAAAAAGAACAAGAGGCATATTTCCCTGTTTTTAGTCAGTCTGGTAGTGAGCTAAGAGGGTTTCTTTCATACTCATGCTCCCATTACATAACGTTGGATGTTTTAGGTGGGGTTTATGACCATGATAAATAACGCACCACAGAATTTAATAATTAGGGCTGTTACGCCAAATGTTTTTGAATAAGTTTTTACAGTAATGCAATTCTCACAGTTCGTTAGGAATTGTGTGAAACTCCTGTGGTCTAAAGGTAAGATTCTTGTGGAGAATTTCATAAGAGATCCAGGTTCAAATCCTGGCAGGAGTTAATAGGGCCAAAGTAATGCCTCTCTTTGCTCATGCTACTTTGTTTTTTGCAGATACAGTGTACAAAAGCAGTATTTGGAAATATGGCATGACAAGTGAATAAATATATCTATATTTAAGTTTTTATAATTCTAATTTTAGAATGTTCTCTTCCCATTGCATTTTTTGATCAAATATTACTCCAATATCCACTTTTATTTCATAAAGTTACTGATTACTTGTCTTCTTTAAAGAAACTTTTAACCAGCACTCAAAGTATCTCTGAAAAAACCCGGTGCTTTAAGTCTATTGAATCACACGAAAAAACCGGTGCTTTAAGTCTAATGAGTCTCACGAAAAAACCGACACTCTAAGTCCACTGTCTCTACGAAAAAAACCGGTTCTCTAATATTTCTACACAAAAACTGGCACTCTAAGGTAACCTTGTCTCCTACAAAAAACCGGCACTCTAAGTCTAATGAGTATCTTACAAAAAACCGGCACTCTAACTTTTACGAAAAAAAACCGGGTTCTCTAAGTATCACTGCAAAAAAACCGGCACTCTAACTTTTACGAAAAAACCCGGCTCTCTAAGTATCACTGCAAAAAAACCGGCACTCTAAGTCTACTGTCTTTTACGAAAAAAACCGGCACTTTAAGTATCACTGCAAAAAAACCGGTACTCTAAGTCTACTGTCTTTTAGGAAAAAAACCGGCACTTTAAGTATCACTGTAAAAAAACCGGCACTCTAAGTCTACTGTCTTTTACGAAAAAAACCGGCACTTTAAGTATCACTGCAAAAAAACCGGTACTCTAAGTCTACTGTCTTTTAGGAAAAAAACCGGCACTTTAAGTATCACTGTAAAAAAACCGGCACTCTAAGTCTACTGTCTTTTACGAAAAAAAACGGCACTTTAAGCTTCAGAACGCTTTCAGCTTAAAGCACCGGTAGCTCTTATACGCCATTCACGTTGATTATTTAGCAAAAAAACTACATTGTTGAGATCCAGAAGGTGTAATACTTCATTCAGTTAACAAATATCATGTCAATTTCTTAAATATCGTTGCGCACATGCCATTTTTAAATTTACCGGTTCTTTAAGCGATTTTGAGCTTAAAGAACCGGTACCGGTGCACTAGCCACGTTCTTTTTATTATGCTAGCTAGCTAACTCTTAAAGTAGTAAGTAAGTTCTAATATTATTCCAGCTAAGTCGGCAGTTTTATGCTAGAGAGCTTTAGGTGTGAGTAAGGCGAAGAAGGGGTTCATTACATGTAAAAAAATAGTCATATACTGGGTACATAAGCTCCACTTCTTTCTTGAAAAATCTCGTTTCGTTTCTACGCTAGCACTGTTCTGCCCAGATTGCGAAAACGGCCTGTTTACAACCGGGACAGCCGGATTATGTACGCATGGTCCGATTATGTTTTTTTGCACTGGTTATGTCGTGGTGACCGGATTATGAACGCTGATATAAATGTCTGGCCAGGCAGGCTGTGATTGGTATTTTCTTCGAACTTTTGTGAATTAAACATTCTCTGGATGGAAGATAGAACACCCCCGGCCCTAAAAACTAGAAATGGCGAAAGAAAAAAGTCTCGACGTAATTCTTATTATAAACTAATCTTGTAGTAAATACATTTCAACATAATATACTTTGAAGTAACTAAATTTCACGGAACCTAAATTATTCTTTTTGCGGGAAGTTTGGTGAAAAGTTATTAAACTTGCGAATCCCCAAATTTAGTATTTGCCACGAAATTTCGTTTCATTTGAGAACAACAACAACTTTGCCACCAGGGCTATTTGCTTGTCAGAAGTGATGACGAATGATATAAAAGCGGTCGGCCCCGATTATATTTGTTCTATAAGTAGTCTCGAATAATATTTGACTGTCATACATAAGTCGGCCTGCCCCGATTATGTTCCTTTTATAAGTGCCAAATAATATTTTTTGAGTAATAAGCCTCAATAATAAGCCTGATTATGTTGCCCTGATTATGTATTTTCTGCCCTGTTCTTAACCGGGGCAAGCTGCCGTACTTAATCAGGGCAGCTTTTATTATCCGGGCAGAACAGCACCATCTTCAACACACAACAAAATCTCCATCGCCGTGCTAAAACACGTTGTCTCGCTCAATCAGAAATTTACGAAAATTTACCAACAAATGACCAGATAAAATTACTGGGCAACACCGATAAAATGGCAGAATTTTTTATAAATTTGATGTATAGGGACGAAATCGTATGGAAATCCTATATACTCTCCATCGTCCTTCATTTTCACTTATATTTGGCTATTTAAATGAGGAAATGGGCTCCGCTTCTCTCCGCAATGAGGAAATGGGCTCCGCTTCTCTCTGCAATCAATATAGAAAGTGTTGCGGAGAGGTTGCCAAGGCAAACGCATTAAGTACGGCAAGGAAAAGGCACGGCAAAGGCAGGCAAGGAAACATGAAGAGGAATCAGGAAGGCAGGGGTAGGCAAGGCATGGGAGGCACAGGCATGGGGAGGCACAGGCATGGGAGGCACAGGCAAGGGCATAGTAGGCAGGCACCAGAAAAGGCATAGGAAGGGTAGGCAAAGGCACGGTCAGTGCTGGCAAGGCAATGGAACGGCAAGGCAGGGTTGCCTGACTTTAATAGAAAATCTCCCCCTATAACTCAAAGATTGCGTATAGTCAATATATCTAAGATAAGTATCATATTTAGTCCAGGAGTAAAGAAAATATTGAGGTGCAAATATTTCAAATTCAATATCTCAAAAAAAAAGTCTCAAATTTATCTCAGGTCAATATACAGTGAATCATGTTAGCAGAATTATGTGCCAATACAAGTAATTAAACAATCGGTCATAACGCCATATCATTTTTTTGATAAATCTGAGATTAACTTGGTTCCAATGACAACAACATTAAAAAGTCAAGATATAGAAATAATCAGAGAAGTCCACGAGAAACGCCTTTTTTGGTTTCTTGTGCCTAGCAGGTTTATCAATACAAAACTTTTTACCATAAATTGATAGATCTATTAAAAAAACAAAGCATTTTTGGGCTCTATAAATGAAACTGAAGAATGTACGCAATTCCCCACTCTACGACTCAAAGATTACCTATTATACTCAGTATAGCTAATATCATATACTTATGAATACCTGCTTCTTGTAGATGCAAGATAATTATAATTTTCCTAGCCCTGTCCAGGATTTGAACCTGGATCTCTCATTTGCATGAGTGTCATAGCCATTAGACCAACAGGGCATGAATATATATATATGAAAAACTTTACATGTGCATCTTTTATATGCTCACATAGCCTTTTTACTAACTAGACAGGGGGACATGGCGTCGAAATGTCTGGTTTAGTCACAAGTAACTGTAACACCCGGCGTTAAAAGTCTGGTGTAGAGCGATTTATAAGTTTTGTAAACTATGCCACACATTCATGTGGAGCGCTTTAGTACAAGTACGCAGTATATCATAAATTATGTGAAGCACACACAACAGTAACATGGTTCAGGTGTAATATATTTTTCAAATAATAACTTTTCTTCAAAAATACTGTTTATATGTTGTGCCCATCTTAGCGAATTTCTCAAAATGTTTCTCGCAAAACTTAAAAAGTGAATTTCAATCCAGGGTAAGCGCTTAGTATAGGTAAACAATGTCGCACATCCATATAGGTTTAATACTATTTCAAACAAAAAATTAGCGCAACTTCTGTTAAATAGAAACACAGGTAACAGCTTGTTGTTAACACTGGGCTGAGTGATTTGTTTCGTTTGATTTGTATAGGTATACTGTTTCGCACATACGTTTCGGCATAATACCCATTTCCAAAAAACTATCCTAACTTCGGTTCAAACAGACAGTTAACAACCTGTTGTTATCCTACGCACCTAAAACAATTTTACTTTGTGGAAAATTTTGTAACATTTAAAAATAAAAATACAGTTTATAACCTGTTTTTACCTTCTCAAAGCAAAAAAAAACTGCAATGTTTTATGGGAAAAGTTTCTGTGGAAGATCAAAATTAATCGGGACATCTGATAGGCGTAACACATTTTCCAAAAAACCTTTATTACAACTTCGGCTTAAAAAAACACAGTGGAAACAGCCCGTTGTTACCCTGTCCAGCTAAAAATCAAACAGCAGTATATGTTTATTTTGCAAACAAGTTTTCATGACAGTAGGATAAAAAGCTCTTATTCCAAACTGAACAAAAACGTCGTTAGAGTCGCATTGGTGTAAAGATCAGGTCAAGTTACAAAAACAGAAATTATTGGGACATTATTTGTATATCGTGAAATTAAGTAAGAAATAATGAATAAATTTGGAGATTTTCAATACATGTTGACGATTGAACGAGAACCACTGTTCAGAATTTAAAAAGCCTCAGTAATAACAAATGTTGATGTTGTAAAAATTTCCCGATATATATATATATATTGAAATAATTTTCGCTTCTGTAACTTGAGCTGCACTGGTGTATGCTCAGCGGCAGGGTTAAAAAATTTATTTCCTGACGTGTGTACAATATATATAACTAGCTACAATCGTCCACGAAAATATGGCTCTCTATTCCCCCTTAATGTTAAGAACTGCCCTTTTGTGGCTAAGCAACGTAAACAATTACACGTGACATACCTGTATATAAACATTGATCATGAGTGAGAACAGAACGTACTATCTCCAAAATATCTAGCTGGCTATGTTCTTTTGCTGACTTTGCTAAACTTTTTGGTTCTTGGTTTTTGGTATAAAATTGCCAGAGACAACACATTTTGTGGACGATTGTAGCTAGAACAAGCTGTATGATGGGACATTCCTACAGAGTAGAATTATCTCACTCACTGTGTAGTATATATGGATAATAGCTAGCTAGAGGATAGGTAGAAAATCTGTCTCAAAGAATTTTTCTACGCTAGCTATGTTGCTGATTTTATGCCAGCAAAAATAGCAATTTATTGCTAGCTACACTGGTAGTTTTATCCCAGCTAAGTAGTTAATTTTATGCTAGCCTTGTAGATAGTTTGATGCTAGTTATATTGCATTGTTTGTTTGTTTTTATGCTAGCTAACTCTAACAGTAGCTAGAGCTAGCTATGCTATCTAAGTTCTATTATTATTCTATCTAAATCTGTAGTTTTAAGCTAGCTAGCCTTAGGTGTGAGTGAGAATAAGAATGGGTTCATTACATGTAAAAAATAGTGATATACTAGTTAGCTAAACATACCCTTTCTTCGTTTTCTTGAAAATGACCTTCCAGAAGTTTCGATATAGCTTAGATTGACGAAAGTTTGAGTTTGAGGCGCTATGTTATCCGAGAAAAAGTCACGTGATATTAGTCAAAGTGAGCTATGTATCACATGGTTAAAGATAACTTGATATCAACTGGAAGTCCATGTTAGGAGATTCTTAAAAAAACAAAAGTACTCCACCGCCGTGTTATCTAGCTGAATCAGAAATTTACGTGAAAATAACCAGATTAAACTACTGGGTAACCAAGTTTCTTAAATTGACGAAAATTGAAAATTTTGATGTATACGTGCGGAAATCCTATACACTCTCCTCCGTCCCTTATATTTGGCTTATTTAATGAGGAAATGGGCTCCGCTACGCTCCGCAATCAATATAGAAAGTGTTGCGGAGAGGTTGCCAAGGCAAAGGCATTAAGCACGGCAAGGAAAGGGCACGGCAAAGGCAGGCAAGGAAACAGGAAGAGGAATCAGAAAGGCAGGGGTAGGCAAGGCAGGGGTAGGCAAGGCATGGGAGGCACAGGCAAGGGCATAGTAGGCGGGCACTAGAAAAGGAATAGGAAGAGTAGGCAAAGGAACGGTCAGCGCTGGCAAGGCCAGGGAACGGCAAGGCAGGGGCAGGCACCTTAATAGAAAATCTCCCCCTACAACTCAAAGATTATGTATACTCAATATGTCTAAGATATGTATCATATTAGGCCAGGAGTATAGAACATATTGAGGTGCAAATATTTCAAATTCAATAGCTCATAAACTAGTATAGAAAGTGTTGCGGAGAGGTTGCCAAGGCAAAGGCATTAAGCACGACAAGGACAGGGCACGGCAAAGGCAGGCAAGGAAACAGGAAGAGGAATCAGGAAGGCAGGGGTAGGCAAGGCATTGGAGGCACAGGCATGGGAGGCAAGGGCATAGTAGGCAGGCACCAGAAAAGGCATAGGCACGGTCAGTGCTGGCAAGGCAATGGAACGGCAAGGCAGGGGTGCCTGACTTTAATAGAAAATCTCCTCCCTACAACTCAAAAATTGCGTATACTCAATATATCTAAGATAAGTATCATATTAGTCCAGGAGTATAGAAAATATTGAGGTGCAAATATTTCAAATTCAATATCTCAAAAAAAAAGTATCAAATTTATCTCAGGTCAATATACAGTGAATCATGTTAGCAGAATTATGTGCCAATACAAGTATTTAAACAATCGGTGATAACGCCATATCATTTTTTGATAAATCTGAGATTAACTTGGTTCCAATGACAACAACATTAAAAAGTCAAGATATAGAAATAATCAGAGAAGTCCACGAGAAAGGCAAAAAAAATTATTAAAAAACGCCTTTTTTGGTTTCTTGTGCCTACCAGGTTTATCAACACAAAACTTTTTACCATAAAGTGATAGATCTATTACAAAAAACAAAGCATTTTTGGGCTCTATAAATGAAAGTGATAAATGTATGCAACTCCCCCCTCTACGACTCAAAGATTACCTATTATATTCAATATAGCTAATATCATATACTTATGAAAACCTGGTTGTTGTAGGTGCAAGATAATTATGTTTTTCCAAGCCCTGTCCAGGATTTGAACCTGGATCTCTCATTTGCATGAGTGTCATAGCCATTAGACCAGCAGGGCATAAATATATATACAAAACTTTACAGGTGAATATTATATACACTTAGGAATTTACAGCACACAGCCTAGTTAATTAACCTTTTGAGAAATGCTGGTTAAGCCAAAAGTAACTGTGTTACCTGGCGTAAAACGCTTGGTGGAACAGTTAATACAAATTGTAAACTGTACCACACATTCAGGTGGAGCGCCTTAGTACAGGTGTGCAGTATATCGTAAATCGAGTGAAACACACAACATTTAAGCTGTTTCGGGTGTAATTATATTTTTTAGATTCAGAAAATATATTTCCTTCAACTTTAGCTGGAATAAAAACACAATTTACATATTGTGCCATGTCATAGCGAAAACAGTCAGCAAACCTTTTTTATTTTTCACAAAATGTTCCCGGTGAAACTTAAATATATATGTACTTTAATCTGTGGTGCGCCATTAGTATAGGTAAACAAACCCTTTCAAAAAAACTTTAGCACAACTTCTGTTAAATAGAAACACAGGTAATAGCTTGTCGTTAACACTAGGCTGAGTGATTAGTACAGATATACTGTGGCGCACATATACGTTTCGACATAATATCCCTTTCCGAAAAACTATCCTAAACTTCGGTTCAAATAAACAGACAGTAAACACCCTGTTGTTATCCTACACAGCTAAAACAATCATTCAGCAATTTTATTTTGCGGAAAAGTTTTTGTAACATTTAAAAATAAAAACACAGTTTAAAACCTGTTATTACACTCCTAACGCAAAAAGAATCCTGCAATATTTTATGGGAAAAGTTCTTGTGCAAGATCAAAAATTAATCGTAAAATCGGATAGGCGTAATACATTTTTCCAAAAAACTTTACTGCAACTTCGGTTTAAATAAAAACAGCGGAAACAGCCGTTGTTACCCTGCATGACAATAGGATAAAAAATTCTTATTTCCAACTGAACAGAAACTTCAAAATAATAGCAATTAATTAGGCTACTGGACTTAAGCTTGATATCCCGCGTTGGTGTAAAGGTCAGGGCATCAATTAGAAAATGCTAAAAAAGGTTATATAAACGGAAAAAGAATGGTGTCCGACATCAGTGTACAGTTCGGGTCAAGTTACAAAAACGGAAAATATTTCTTTATCGGGAAATTATTTTCTGGTTCAAAAATTATGAGATTTCCCGAACAGGAAATGTTTTTTCATTTTTCTGAAATTTGTTCTGATTGAACCCAAAAAATGAATGATATATATATATATAGTATATTTGAAGATTTTCAGTAGGTGTTGACGATTGCACGAGAACCACTTGTCAGAAATTTATATAAATGCCTCGGTGATGTAGACGTTAAAAAAGTTTCCTGATATATATATATAGCTATATATTGAAATAATTTCCGTTTCTGTAACTTGAGCCGCACTGGTGTATGCTCAGCGGCAGGGTTAAAAAAGTTGATCATAAGTGGGAACGTAACGTACTATTTGCAGAATATGTAACAAAACTGCAATATTTTATGGGAAAAGTTTCTGTGAAAGATCAAAAATTAATCGTGACATCTGATAAGCGTAACACATTTTCCAAAAAACCTTTATTGCAACTTCGGTTTAAAAAAACACAGCGGAAACAGCCCATTGTTACCCTGTCCAGCTAAAAATCAAACAGCAGTATATGTTTATTTTGCAAACAAGTTTTCATGACAGTAGGATAAAAAGCATTTATTCCAAACTGAACAAAAACGTCGTTAGAGCCACATTGGTGTAAAGATCAGGTCAAGTTACAAAAACAGAAATTATTGGGACATTATTTGCATATCGTGAAATTAAGTAAGAAATAATGAATACATTTGGAGATTTTCAATACATGTTGACGATTGAACGAGAACCGCTATTCAGAATTTAAGAAGCCTCAGTAATAACAAATGTTGATGTTGTAAAAATTTCCCGATATATATATAGTCAGATAAGGTAATCGTTACGCACTTATCACAAAATTGGCTTTTTCGCGGCTTCTGCTTGCCATTTCCGTTTGTTTACTATCGCAAATGCGGCGCCATTATTAATTCCACGTTTTTCAATAATAAACAATCTTCTGAAATAAGTCTGGCGAGTTTTTTTTCAATATTTCGACTGCGTAATAATAATAGTGTAGAAATGTCAATCATTACGCATTTTTTTACATTTATTCCGCACCTGCGTAATAAAAAGAGTGCCTTGCGTAACAAAAATAAACTCTCTTTACGCACTTCAGCTTTAATTATTACGCGTCTACAGCAACATCCTCTTTCGTCCATTGTGAAGGAATACGGGCGTAAAAGGAGTTCTAAAACGACCACCGATGTTAGCCTACTAAAGTCCATACCGGTGGATCCGGAAGTTATCCGGTAAGTTCAAGACACGCATGTCTAAAACGTGGTCTTTGGCCATGACAAATTGTTGAACAAATCAATACTCGTGAAGACAAATGGGCTTGTGTTGTAATGAAGTTTGGGGGATATGTAGAATAGAATTATTAACTTTTAGTTTATTTTTCTAAATAAAACTTGTTACATAGGTAGGCCCTATGACATGCTTCTCGATCTTCTTTCTTTGCCTGTTCGAATATTTTCCGAATTTCGGCGTATTGTGGAAAGTTCCATTTTTTAGCGCCAAGAAAAGTAGCAGCTAATGGGCCACAGATTACATCCTGAATCGGAAACACCGAAACGTCGCTTCCAGGAATATCGTATTCCCGAAAGATGCAATCTGTGACCCCAAATTTCTGTTGCAAACACTCGATTTCAACAGCACACGGGTATCCATTGCTATCATTGGATAGAAATCTCTTTAACAACCTTCCAATGAAAAGATTTGGCCTGTTCTTTGATGTAAAGATACAAGCAAACCACTTCCCCAATAGATCATTTTCTGGCACTGGTGGTTTGAGTGCATCCCAACATCCCTCCGAAGATAAAGCCATATTTTCAAACATTACATCTTCTTCCGACTCTGAAGACTCATCTTCAACCTCTTCCTCGTCCTCATCCTCACTGCTTTCTTCCTCGCTGCTTGTTTCTTCTTTTTTTTGATGGGTGGTTTGATAGGCTTCTTTGTCATGTTTGCATTTTTGTTGGCCCTTAGGTTGGCTCTTTCAATTTTTCGCTTCTCTCTCTCTTCTTTTTCCTTTTTCTTACTCTGGAGCTCTTCAAGTAGGTCTACTTGAGTAATGACCTTCCCGCGTAGATCAAGTTTCATCCTTTTTACCTTAGGCCTGTTAACAGGCCCCTTTATTTTGTCTAGATACAGCTCCTCGAAACTTTTGTTTTTTGGGCTGCCACCACTCTTCGTCCTCGAAGTTGAAACGTTTCCAATGGGTTCTAACTTCCACCCATTCGGTATCCAGTGAAAACCAGACGGAGCCTCGTACGGATAATCTCCGAGGTATTTTGTCAAAAAGCTTGAATCGGAATTTTCGGCACTCGACGACAGGGTACTTTTCTTCGTACTGTTAGCTACTGGTGCACTAGACACAGGAGTGGAAAACGACTGCGCAGGAGGGAAGTTAACCTGATTTAAGTTTGGTGTGGCGGAAGATATAACAATATCAGCTTCCACATCAGTTGTTGGTGTAGCGGGAGTCGGGACAGCGTCAAGAGCTTCGTTTGTTCCACCAATTGCTTGATCAACGTTCCTTTATGTAAATTTTTAAAATTAAAGTATATAATTATTGAAAATATGCTTAAAGAAAAAATTTATAACGTTGGTATTTATACTCACTCTTCCGCAAGCTTATCCCAATCAAGCTCGTTCCCAGTTTTCTTCCACTCCTCATACTTTGCCACAAGTCTTTGATCCAACCGATGTTTAGGATATTTTGACCTATCAATTGGCCATATTCCTGCAAATCAAATTTATTTCAAGTTATTAAGTGTAAAAATTACTTAGAGCATAATCAACATTATTATTTAAGTTTACCTGTTGATTCGAAGCCACTGATTACATTTTCTTTGTGCATTCCATCGTTCCATATTTTGCACAACTGATTAACAAAATCAGATTTGGTCATTTGATGTTTTGGACCGAACGTATTGACACGTTCTTGGAGAAGTTTCTCCCAAAGACGCTTAAGTGGTCCAAAGCAAGCAACATCCAATGGCTGCATAACATCCGTTACGTGTGGCGGGAACTTAAGTATAATAATATTTTCAGCCAGTCCGCGCGATATAACCTGGATGGAGATATGGGTAAGATGTCCATCTAACAGCAGTAGAAGTGGTCTGGCAGTCACTGTATCCGCAAAATGGTTGAACCACTCTGCAAATACTTCAGAGTCCATCCACCCTAATGTAAGGTAAGCAGAAATATGTAAATATGTTATGTAAATTTCTCTGTTTAGATAAAATATATGCGGTAAAGTTATATACCATTCTCGGACTTTCCGTAATATGTGTTAGGCAGCGCCATATCTCCAAACCAACTAGATTGCATATTCTTGCCTTTAAATATTATCAAGGGATCCAAAACAACCCCGGCAGCACTACAAACACCAAGGGCTGTTGATGTTCTCACGTCCCGCCCCGAAACGAAGTTTCAGTGCGCGTTGACCCTGAAAAACGCGAAAGTGTTATGTAGTGTAAAAACTTATAATATATAACATCTTATGCTGACGAATGACGATATACCTTTACGGAGACAACTCTTCCTTTAGAGGGATCTGTGGGAAAGCCACTCTCATCACAATTCCAAATGCGTGATGCGTTCAAAGTTGGATATTGCTCAAATGTCTATAAAATAAAAGGAGGGAATTCTTATGATGACATATATCTTGTGCGGTTATCTTTTTATAAAGGATTGAAAAATCAATATGGTCCTGTTATAAAAATAAAGGTGTTCGGTTACCTTCTCAAGTTGATCGTAGAAGTCATATATGATAAACGGATTAGATGTGTTGGCTTTTCTGGCAGTGCTTATCATCTCTGCTTTTTTATGCGACAGCCTGTTCCTTCGCATAAAACTTCGTAACCAGGTAAATCCCGGCTTCCCACCTTTAAACTGAACTGCGTTTATATTATTAGCAGAGATGTAATGGCCGACTAAGTCCTGGAAAAAAAATGAAAAATTATTTAATTGCACGGCTCCATATACACAGCAGTTTAGTTCAACTTGTAGGATTGTATATATTTACTTGAATTTCCAGCATTGTGGGACTAAACCCAAGGTTGCAGACAACTGAGATGCATTTTGCTAGTGCTTTTTCCGTTTCAACATCAAAGACGCATTTTCTACCAGATTTCCCAAGCTCAACACCTTCGCGCCGTTTTCTTAAACGGAAGCGTATCGTCGCCTCGTTTATTTTGTAGCGCTTTGCAATACCACGAACTGATGATCCAGGAACTGAATCTAATTCGTGCAAAGCATCCTGAACGTCCTTTTCTGTCCATGCATTCGTAAGTTTTTTCGGCACCTTTCGACTACCAACTCTTTTTTTACCCATGTTTAGTTGCACGTTGTTTGTTCATAGAAGAAGAAAAGGAAAAGAAAAAAATACTTCAATAGTTTCTATAAGTACGCGCCAGTGCTGTTTTGATTGGCTATTTAAAATAAACTAAGTGGGATTTTAATCTGAAGTCATAGGTCATAGGTTTCTCTTTTGATAATTATTTCTAGTGTTGAGAGCGAGCGTGTGTAAAGAATGCGTAACGAATACAGTGCTGCTTGGTTGAGCTAAGTAGGAGTTTAATCTAAATTCATAAGTCATAAGTTTCTCTCTGATGAAATATTTCTAGTTTTGCATGCTGATCATACAGTACAAGAAATGCGTAACAAATAAAGCGCTAGTGATCATATTGCTCACAATTCATTACGCACACTTTTTTACGAATACTAGACGGAAAATATACCTAAAATAATGATTGGCAAGAGGTTTGTGGACCCAGGGTCAATTAGCGGCGACCGCATGAGATTTCTACCCATGCGCAAAGATGGTAGAACAAAGTTTCAAGATGTCGCGATAAAGTTGATATTGGCTGCGTTGACTACCACATTATATAACTTGTTTTTTTTTAAGTTTTTTGAAATATGAACTATTTAAGTTATTAAAAGAGTTTAAGGTATGTCTTAAGTTTATAAATGCCTTCTTTTTGTTGCTGTTTCTATGTTCATTTCGGCGAAAAATACACTCAAATGAGATGCGTAATGATTACAGATGCGTAATGATTCGGCAATCTGACTATATATATATATATTGAAATAATTTTCGCTTCTGTAACTTGAGCCGCACTGGTGTATGCTCAGCGGCAGGGTTAAAAAAGTTTATTTCCTGACGTGTGTACAATATATATAGCTAGCTACAATCGTCCACGAAAATATGGCTCTCTATTCCCCCCTTAATGTTAAGAACTGCCCTTTTGTGGCTATGCAACGCAAACAATTACACGTGACATACATGTATATAAACATTGATCACGAGTGAGGACAGAACGTACTATCTGCAAAATATCTAGCTGGCTATGTTCTTTTGCTGACTTTGCTAAACTTTTTGGTTCTTGGTTTTTGGTATAAAATTGCCAGAGACAACACATTTTGTGGACGATTGTAGCTAGAACAAGCTATATGATGGGACATTCCTACAGAGTAGAATTATCTCACTCACTGTGTAGTATATATGTATAATAGCTAGCTAGAGGGTAGGTAGAAAATCTGTCCCAAAGAATTTTTCTATGCTAGCTATGTTGCTGATTTTATGCCAGCAAAAATAGCAATTTATTGCTAGCTACATAGGTAGTTTTATCCCAGCTAAGTAGTTAATTTTATGCTAGCCTTGTAGCTAGTTTGATGCTAGCTATACTGCATTGTTTGTTTGTTTTTATGCTAGCTAACTCTAACAGTAGCTAGAGCTAGCTATATGCTATCTAAGTTCTATTATTATTCTATCTAAATCTGCAGTTTTAAGCTAGCTAGCTTTAGGTGTGAGTGAGAATAAGAATGGGTTCATTACATGTAAAAAATAGTGATATATTAGCGAGCTAAACATACCCTTTCTTCGTTTTCTTGAACAAGCCCTTCCTCCTTCAGCTGCGAAATAGCTTAGATTAAAGAAAGTTTGAGTTTGAGGCGCTGTGTGTCGGAGAAATGGTCACATGATATTAGTAAAGGTGTCCCATGTATCACGTGACTAAAAAGTGTAGGCTGATTTAGTCTCAACTAGAAAAATTACCTTGTCTCGCTTAATTTAGCAATTATATAGGGGAATGACCGGATTAAAGTACTGGGCAACCCAGTCCAAAAAAAGTGGCACGAAAATTGAAAATTTTGATGTATAGGTGCGGAAATCCTATACACTCTCCTCCGTCCCTTAAATTTGCCTTATTTAATGAGGAAATGGGCTCCGCTACGCTCCGTGCGCTGGCGCGCACTCCGCTTCTCTCCGCAAAAAGGTCTCAAATTTATATCAGGTCAATATACAGTGAATCATGTTAGCAGAATTATGTGCCAATACAAGTATTTAAACAATCAGTCATAACGCCGAAACTAGTATAGAAAGTGTTGCGGAGAGGTTGCCAAGGCAAAGGCATTAAGCACGGCAAGGACAGGGCACGGCAAAGGCAGGCAAGGAAACAAGAAGAGGAATCAGGAAGGCAGGGGTAGGCAAGGCATGGGAGGCACAGGCATGGGAGGCAAGGGCATAGTAGGCAGGCACCAGAAAAGGCATAGGAAGGGTAGGCAAAGGCACGGTCAGTGCTGGCAAGGCAATGGAACGGCAAGGCAGGGGTGCCTGACTTTAATAGAAAATCTCCTCCCTACAACTCAAAAATTGCGTATACTCAATATATCTAAGATAAGTATCATATTAGTCCAGGAGTATAGAAAATATTGAGGTGCAAATATTTCAAATTCAATATCTCAAAAAAAAAGTCTCAAATTTATCTCAGGTCAATATACAGTGAATCATGTTAGCAGAATTATGTGCCAATACAAGTATTTAAACAATCGGTGATAACGCCATATCATTTTTTGATAAATCTGAGATTAACTTGGTTCCAATGACAACAACATTAAAAAGTCAAGATATAGAAATAATCAGAGAAGTCCACGAGAAAGGCAAAAAAATTTATTAAAAAACGCCTTTTTTGGTTTCTTGTGCCTACCAGGTTTATCAACACAAAACTTTTTACCATAAAGTGATAGATCTATTACAAAAAACAAAGCATTTTTGGGCTCTATAAATGAAAGTGATAAATGTATGCAACTCCCCCCTCTACGACTCAAGATTACCTATTATATTCAATATAGCTAATATCATATACTTATGAAAACCTGGTTGTTGTAGGTGCAAGATAATTATGTTTTTCCTAGCCCTGTCCAGGATTTGAACCTGGATCTCTCATTTGCATGAGTGTCATAGCCATTAGACCAGCAGGGCATAAATATATATACAAAACTTTACAGGTGAATATTATATACACTTAGGAATTTACAGCACACAGCCTAGTTAATTAACCTTTTGAGAAATGCTGGTTAAGCCAAAAGTAACTGTGTTACCTGGCGTAAAACGCTTGGTGGAACAGTTAATACAAATTGTAAACTGTACCACACATTCAGGTGGAGCGCCTTAGTACAGGTGTGCAGTATATCGTAAATCGAGTGAAACACACAACATTTAAGAATTATATTTTTCAGATTCAGAAAATATACTTCCTTCAACTTTAGCTGGAATAAAAACACAATTTACATATTGTGCCATGTCATAGCGAAAACAGTCAGCAAACCTTTTTTATTTTTCACAAAATGTTCCCGGTGAAACTTAAAATATATATGTACTTTAATCTGTGGTGCGCCATT
This sequence comes from Hydractinia echinata, assembly GCA_030067915.1. Classification (NCBI taxonomy): domain Eukaryota; kingdom Metazoa; phylum Cnidaria; class Hydrozoa; order Anthoathecata; family Hydractiniidae; genus Hydractinia; species Hydractinia echinata. The sequence continues at coordinate 477,807 of JASGCC010000203.1, forward strand.
AGTATAGGTAAACAAAGTATAGGTAAACAAACCCTTTCAAAAAAACTTTAGCACAACTTCTGTTAAATAGAAACACAGGTAATAGCTTGTCGTTAACACTAGGCTGAGTGATTAGTACAGATATACTGTGGCGCACATATACGTTTCGACATAACCCCTTTCCGAAAAACTATCCTAACTTCGGTTCAAATAAACAGACAGTAAACACCCTGTTGTTATCCTACACAGCTAAAACAATCATTCAGCAATTTTATTTTGCGGAAAAGTTTTTGTAACATTTAAAAATAAAAACACAGTTTAAAACCTGTTTTTACACTCCTAAAGCAAAAAGAATCCTGCAATATTTTATGGGAAAAGTTCTTGTGCAAGATCAAAAATTAATCGTGAAATCGGATAGGCGTAATACATTTTTCAAAAAAATTTTACTGCAACTTCGGTTTAAATAAAAACAGCGGAAACAGCCGTTGTTACCCTGCATGACAATAGGATAAAAAATTCTTATTTCCAATTGAACAGAAACTTCAAAATAATAGCAATTAATTAGGCTACTGGACTTCAGCTTGATATCCCGCATTGGTGTAAAAGTTCAGGGCATAAATTAGAAAATGCTAAAAAAGGTTAAACGGAAAAAGAATGGTGTCCAACATCAGTGTACAGTTCGGGTCAAGTTACAAAAACGGAAAATATTTCTTTATCAGGAAATTATTTTCTGGTTCAAAAATTATGAGATTTCCCGAACAGGAAATGTTTTTTCATTTTTCTGAAATTTGTTCTGATTGAACTCAAAAAATGAATCAGTAGGTGTTGATGATTGCACGAGAACCACTGAGTAAGAATTTATATAAATGCCTCGGTGATGTAGACGTTAAAAAAGTTTCCTGATATATATATATTGAAATAATTTCCGTTTCTGTAACTTGAGCCGCACTGGTGTATGCTCAGCGGCAGGGTTAAAAAAGTTGATCATAAGTGGGAACGTAACGTACTATTTGCAGAATATGTAACAATAGCTAGCTAGCTATATGTTCTTTTGATGACTTTGCTAAACTTTATGGTTCTTGGTTTTTGGTATAAAATTGCCAGAGACAACAAATTTTGTGCACAATTGTAGCTAGAACAAGCTATGTGACGGGACATTTCCCAGAGAGTAGAATTATCTCACACACTGTGTAGTATATGTAAAGCTAGCTAGCTATAGCTAGAAAATCTGTCTGAAAGAATTTTTCTATGCTAGCTAGCTAGCTATTTTGCTGATTTTATGCCAGCAAAAATAGCTAATTTTATGCTAGCAATATTGGTAGTTTTATCCCAGCTAAGTAGTTAATTTTATTCTAGCTTTGTAGCTAGTTTTTTTTGGTAGCTTTATATAGCTAGCTATGTTTGCTCCATTTTATAACCAGCTAAAAAAGTCTTAAAAAGCTAGCTAGCTATATGCTATCTAAGTTCTGTTATTATTCCAGCTCAGTCGGTAGTTTTATGATAACTAGCCTTACGTGTGACTAAGAATAAGAAAGGGTTCATTACATGTAAAAAAAGAGTGATATACTAGCTAGCTAAACATACCTTTTCTTCGTTTTCTTGAACAAGCCCTTCCTTCGGTTGCGATATAGCTTAGATTAACGAAAGTTTGAGGCGGTATGTGTCCGAGAAAAGGTCATGTGATATTAGTAAAACTGATTTATGTATCACGTGGCTAAAAAGTGTAGGCTGACTAACTCTTAATTGGAAACGGTACAAATTACGCTAGGCCATCTTTAAATAAACAAAAGCACTATCCTATACACTCTCCTCCGTCCCTTATATTTGGCTTATTTAATGAGGAAATGGGCTCCGCTACGCTCCGCAATCAATATAGAAAGTGTTGCGGAGAGGTTGCCAAGGCAAAGGCATTAAGCACGGCAAGGAAAGGGCACGGCAAAGGCAGGCAAGGAAACAGGAAGAGGAATCAGAAAGGCAGGGGTAGGCAAGGCATGGGAGGCACAGGCAAGGGCATAGTAGGCGGGCACTAGAAAAGGAATAGGAAGAGTAGGCAAAGGAACGGTCAGCGCTGGCAAGGCCAGGGAACGGCAAGGCAGGGGCAGGCACCTTAATAGAAAATCTCCCCCCTACAACTCAAAGATTATGTATACTCAATATGTCTAAGATATGTATCATATTAGGCCAGGAGTATAGAACATATTGAGGTGCAAATATTTCAAATTCAATAGCTCATAAAAAAGGTCTCAAATTTATATCAGGTCAATATACAGTGAATCATGTTAGCAGAATTATGTGCCAATACAAGTATTTAAACAATCAGTCATAACGCCGAAAAAACTATCATTTTTTGATAAATCTGAGATTAAAAATTAAATTAAATCCAATGACAACAACATTAAAAGAAACATTTTTACCATAAATTGATAGATCTATTAAAAAAACAAAGCATTTTCGGGCTCTATAAATGAAACTGATGAATGTACGCAATTCCCCACTCTACGACTCAAAGATTACCTATTATACTCAATATAGCTAATATCATATACTTATGAATACCTGCTTCTTGTAGATGCAAGATAATTATAATTTTCCTAGCCCTGTCCAGGATTTGAACCTGGATCTCTCATTTGCATGAGTGTCATAGCCATTAGACCAAAAGGGCATGAATATATATATATGAAAAACTTTACATGTGCATCTTTTATATGCTCACATAGCCTTTTTACTAACTAGACAGGGGGACCTGGCGTTGAAATGTCTGGTTTAGTCACAAGTAACTGTAACACCCGGCGTTAAAAGTCTGGTGTAGAGCGATTTATAAGTTTTGTAAACTGTGCCACACATTCATGTGGAGCGCTTTAGTACAAGTATGCAGTATATCATAAATTATGTGAAGCACAGACAACAGTAAGATGGTTCAGGTGTAATATATTTTTCAAATAATAACTTTTCTTCAAAAATACAGTTTATATGTTGTGCCTATCTTAGCAAATTTCTCAAAATGTTTCTCGCAAAACTTAAAAAGTGAATTTCAATCCAGGGTGAGCGCTTAGTATAGGTAAACAATGTCGCACATCCATATAGGTTTAATACCATTTCAAACAAAATATTAGCGCAACTTCTGTTAAATAGAAACACAGGTTGGTAACAGCTTGTTGTTAACACTGGGCTGAGTGATTTGTACAGGTATACTGTTTCGCACATACGTTTCGGCATAATACCCATTTCCAAAAAATTATCCTAACTTCGGTTCAAACAAACAGACAGTTAACAACCTGTTGTTATCCTACGCACCTAAAACAATTTTACTTTGTGGAAAATTTTGTAACATTTAAAAATAAAAACACACTTTATAACCTGTTTTACCCTATTAGCGCAAAAAGAATCCTGCAACATTTATGGATAAAGTTCCAGTGAAAGATCAAAAATTAATCGTGACATCACATAGGGGTAACGCATTTTCCATAAAAACTTTATTGCAACTTCGGCCTAAATAAAAACAGCGAAAACAGCCCGTTGTTACCCAGTCCAGGTAAAAATCAAACAGCAGTATATATATGTTTATTTTCATGAAAGTAGGATAAAAAGCTCTTATTCCAAAATGAACAAAAACTTTAAAAGAATAAAAATTAATTAGGCTAGCTTGATATCCCGCATTGGTGAAAGTTCATGTCAAGTTACAGAAACAGAAATTATTGTGACATTATTTGTATACATATCGGGAAATTAAATAACAAATATATAATGAATATATTTAAATTTTTTCAATACATGTTGACAATTACATGAGAATTTAAAAAACATCAGTAATAACAAATTTTGATGTTGAAAAAGTTTCCTGATATATATATATATAGCTATATATATATATATTGAAATAATTTCTTTTTTTGTAACTTTAGCCGCACTGGTGTATGCTCACCGGTATGGTAAAAAAAGTTTATTTCCTGACGTGCGTAGCTACAATATAGCTACAATCGTCCATAAAAATATGGCTCTCCGCCATTCCCCCTCAATGTTAAAAAGTGCCCTTTGTGGCTGGAGCAGAGTAAACGATTACACTTTACCATATTAACCTTTATATAAATATTGATCATGAGTGGGGACGGAATGTACTTATCTGCAAAATATGCGGCTGGCTATATGTTCTTTTGCTGACTTTGTTAAACTTTTTGGTTCTTGGTTTATGGAATAAAATTGCCAGACAACAAATTTTGTGGACGAATTGTAGCTAGAACAAGCTTTATGAGAGGGCATTCCTACAGAATACAGAATAGAATTATCTCACTGACTGTGTAGATGTATAGCTAGCTAGCTAGTTTGTTAGAAATAGCTGTCCAAAAGAATTTTTCTATGCTAGCTATGTAGCTGATTTTATGCTGATTTTAAGCTAGCTAGCTTAAAATAGTGATATATATGCTAGCTAGGTTTAGGTGTGAGTCAGGCTAGAAAGGGGTTCATTACATGTAAAAAAATAGTGATATAACAAGCTAGATTAACATACCCTTTCTTTCTTCGTTTTTTTTATCATAACAAGCCTTTCCGTCAGTTGCGATATGGCTTAGATTAACGAAAGTTTGAGTTTGAGGCGTTATATGTCTGAGGAAAGGTCATGTGATATTAGTAAAAGTGATTTATGTATCACCTGGCTAAAAAGTGTAGGCTGACTTACTCTTAACTGGAAACGGTACAATTTACGCTAGGCCATCTTTAAATAAACAAAAGCACTCCCTTGCTGTGTTAATAAAAAAAACCTTGTCTCGCTTAATTTAGCAATTATATAGGAGAATGACCGGATTAAAGTACTGGGCAACCCAGTCCAAAAAAAAAGTGGCACGAAAAATCAATGATTTTGATGTATAGTGGGCGGGCGAAAATCCTATACACTCTCCTCCGTCCCTTTTATTTGGCTTATTTAATGAGGAAATGGGCTCCGCTACGCTCCGTGCGCTGGCGCGAACTCCGCTTATCTCCGCAATCAATATAGAAAGTGTTGTGGAGCGTGGGGCTGAGTCCCCTAGGTTCGCAAGCGAAAAATTTTAGATGCCCCTTTCGGTTAAATCGTATAATGAATCATATAAAAAATAAAGTTCCCACGTGCTCCATGGTACTCGATCAAACGGTTTCATCTTCGCCTTGATGAAACATTTCCTGGGGTTTCTGCATTAGCAATACCGGAGTGTGTTCCGGACGCAATATTACATGGAGCAGTGACATATTTTGTTTAGAACCTGATGTATCAGAAAATGCTAAAAAAGGTTAAACGGTACAAGAAAGGTGGCCGACATCAGTGTACAGTTCGGGTCAAGTTACAAAAACAGAAAATATTTCTTTATCAAGAAATTATTTCCTGGTTTAGAAATTATGAGATTTCACGATCAGGAATTTTTTTCAGTTTTCTAAAATTTGTTCTGATTGAACCCAAAAAATGAATGATATATATATATATATATATATTTATTTTAAGATTTTCAGTAGGTGTTGATGATGCATGAGAACCGCTTGTCAGAATTTATATAAATGCCTCGGTAATGTAGATGTTAAAAAAGTTTCCTGATATATATATATATATTGAAATAATTTCCGTTTCTGTAACTTGAGCCGCACTGGTGTATGCTCACCGGCAGGGGTTAAAAAGTTTATTTCCTGACTTGCGTACAATATAGCTAGCTACAATCGTCCACAAAAAGATGGCTCTCCAATCCCCCTCAATGGTAAAAACTGCCCTTTGTGGCTGAGCAACGTAAACGATTACTTGTGACATACCTTTATATAAACATTAATCATGAGTAAAAACAGAACGTACTATCTGCAAAATATCTAGCTAGATATGTTCTTTTTGCTGCCATTGCTAAACTTTTTGGTTCTTGTTTTTTGGTATAAAATTGCTAGAGACAACAAATTTTGTGGACGATAGTAGCTAGAACGAACTATGTGCTGGGATATTCCTACAGAGTAGAATTATCTCACTCACTGTGTGTAGTGCATAGCTAGCTACTGTAGCTAAAAAATTTGTCTAAAATAAATTTTTTTATGCTAGGTATGTAGTTGATTTTATGCTAGCTACAGTAGCTAATTTCATGCTAGCTTTGTAGATTTTTATGCTAGCTATATGACACTGTTTGCTCTTTTTTTATGCGAGCACAAAAAGCACAAAAAAGCATAAAAAAGAGCAAACAACAAGTAGCTAGCTATGCTATCTAAGTTCTGTTATTATTCCAGCTAAGTCGGCAGTTTTGCGCTAGCTAGCTTTAGGTAGGACTAAGGGTAAGAAGGGGTTCATTACAAGTAAAAAATTAGTGATTTATTAGCTAGCTAAACATACCCTTTCTTCGTTTTCTTGAAAATGCCCTTCCGTCCATTACGACCAACAAGCCAATATGGCCATCAACGTAATTTTCATTTCAAGCGCTATGAATCTGAGGAAATATCACGTGATATTAGTATGAGTGACCAATGAATCACATGGCTAAAGCTGTATGCCGACTTGATCTCCACTAGAAACGGCGTATGTCTCGACCAACCAAATTTTCACGGAACAATTTAAAGAAATGACCAGAAAAAAAAGTTGGGTAAGTGGGTATATACGCCTACGTTTTGAAAATTTGATGTATTGGGAGAAAATCACGGAAATACGTCACGCTCTAATATATTTATGGGAACGAGGAAAATAGCTTCGCTGCGCTCGGCTCGCTGGCGCTCCCCTTCACCTCGCTCCGCAACTAGTATAGAAAGTGTTGCGGAGCATGGGACTGAGTCCCCTAGGTTCGCAAGCAAAAAATTTTAGATGTCCCTTTCCGGTGAATCGTATAACGAATAACGAATCGTATAAAAAACAAAGTTCCCACGTGCTCCATGGTAATCGATCAAACGGTTTCATCTTCGCCTTGATGAAACATTTCCTGGGGTTTCTACATTAGTAGTACCGCAGTGTGTTCCGGACGCAAAATTGCATGGGCCAGTGACATATTTTGTTTAGAACCTGATGTATCAGAAAATGCTAAAAAAGGTTAAACGGAACAAGAATGGTGTCCAACATCAGTGTACAGTTCGGGTCAAGTTACAAAAACGGAAAATATTTCTTTATCGGGAAATTATTTTCTGGTTTAGAAATTATGAGATTTCCCGATCATGAAATTTTTCATTTTTCTGAAATTTGTTCTGATTAAACCCAAAAAATGAATGATATAATATATATAATATATATGAAGATTTGCAGTAGGTGTTGATGATTACACAAGAATCGCTTGTCAGAATTTAAATAAACGCCTAACGTAAACGTAATAACGAATGCAGATGTTAAAAAAGTTTCCTGATACATATTTATTGAAATAATTTCCGTTTCTGTAACTTGAGCCGCATTGGTGTATGCTCACCAGCAGGGTTTAAAAAGTTTATTTTCTGACTTGAGTACAATATAGCTACAATCGTACACAAAAAATATGGCTCTCCAATCCCCATCAATGTTAAAAACTGCCCTTTGTGGCTGAGCAACGTAAACGATTACACGTAACATGCCTTTATCAAAACATTGATCATGAGTAGGAACAGAACGTGGTATCTGCAAAATATCTAGCTAGATATGTTCTTTTGCTGACTTTGCTAAACTTTTTGGTTCTTGTTTTTTGGTATAAAATTGCCAGAGACAACAAAGTTTGTGGACGATAGCAGCTAGAACAAGCTATGTGATGGGATATTCCTACAGAGTTGAATTATCTCAGTCAGTGTGTAGTACATAGCTAGCTACTGTAGCTAAAAATAGATTCAAAAGAATTTTTTTATGCTAGGCTAGGTATGTAGTTGATTTTATGCTAGCTACAGTAGCTAATCTTATGTTAGCTACATTGGTAGTTTTATCCCAGCTAAGTAGTTAATTTTATGCTAGCTTTGTAGCTTTTTTATGCTAGCTATATGACACTGTTTGCTCTTTTTTATGCGAGCTAGCTAGCATAAAAAAGAGCAAAGAACAAGGGTTAAGTAAAGCTAGCCGTACCTAACAGCCGCACCTTAGCCGTACCTTAGCCGTACTTAAGAAAATTCGTAATTAGCAGCTCTGTGTAAGACCACTTGCTTCTAAGCTTAAAATTAGTAGTTAATGTATATCAAAGTTAAATTGTCTAACTTTTATTTCGTCTTTTAGGTGAATATCTATGCCGATAAAAATGATGCAAAATGGAGCACTCCATCGTCGAGCCCCAGTAACCCCCAGGGAATCCTCAATGATGAAATACCGATAATAATATATCTTACATGTATTATAATTTTTATAAAATGATTTTAATACAAATACAAAAGAGATTTTTAAAATTGAATGTATGAAAAACATTAGTAAAGTAAGATTGAACATTATTACGCTGCGGACAATATTAGAGCTAGCGCTAAAAGTGACTACAGCTGGCTAAATTTAAATACGGTTGCCAAAATAAGGTACGGCTAGATAATATTAAGGTACGGCTGGGTCTTATCATATAAGAAACAATTTCAAATGCTAAAAACGTTCAATAAAAACGAAATTATGTTAGGTACGGCTAGCCAAAATAAGGTACGGCTGGAAAATATTAAGGTACGGCTGGGTCCTATCATATAAGAAACAACTTCAAATGCTACAAATGTTCAATAAAAACGAAATTATGTTAGGTACGGCTAGCCAAAATAACGTACGGCTGGACCATATTAAGGTACGGCTGGGTCCTATCATATAAGAAACAACTTCAAATGCTAAAAACGTTCAATAAAAACAAAATTAAGTTAGGTACGGCTAACCAAAATAAGGTACGGCTGGACAATATTAAGGTACGGCTGGGACCTATCATATAAGAAACAACTTCAAATGCTAAAAACGTTCAATAAAAACGAAATTAAGTTAGGTACGGCTAGCTAAAATAAGGTACGGCTGGACCATATTAAGGTAAGGCTGGATTTTATTATATAAGAAACAACTTCAAATGCTAAAAAAAATTAATATAAACGAAAAACAATAAGTACGTAGAAGAAGTAGAGTTTACTGGAAAGTAAAGTGCGGGCGAGGTTAAGAAAAAAATTGTATGCAATATGCTCTACTAGGTTGGCTCCACATTGTTTTCTGCACAGGAAAATAAAAAAATGCTACTTTGAAAGTGATGCGGTAAATCTTCTGTCTAACTGAGGTATAGACAGTGAATGTCTGAATAAGGAGTAGAATTAACGTTTTCGCCAGTTGAAGGACACACGCGTTTTTATTCGTTGGATGTTATAGTTAATGGAAGAGATGTAAACTTTTTATATAAAACAAAAGAACTTTTAAAAAATTTTAATATTCGTTGTTGTTTATGAGTGCACGTTATTTTAATGATGGAAAACGATAAGAAAAAGGAAGAACCTAATAAAGCCGCGAAACAATGTGTGAGTAAAGGTTTTTGATTTTTAATTTTGATTGTGTTAACTGTGTCCCGATTTAATTCAGCATATACACTTTTTATAAAAACAATTTTTTATAAGAACAATAAGGTTAAAAATTATTGACAAATAAGAACGAAATAACAACTATACTCAAGGGCAAAATTTTACTGATTTTTCTAAAAACAACAACAAACATAAAGAAATATTTCTTGACAGAATTAAAATGAGAATGCGCTAACACATTAACAAATAAGATGAAAAATAATAACCAAGAGAATCCAAGTCTAGGTGGTTTTTACAAAAAAAACTGTCACTTCATTCCTCACACACTCTTTTTTTCTATTACAAGAGCAAAATATACACTACTATTTTCTATTTTCAACACCTAAAAAATATTTTATGCTCAGATGAAGTACACTTCTTGGCATACTAGTTTAAACATGCAAAATCACGCCTGGTATTTTCGGTATGTTGTCAAATGGTTCATTCATTTTACCACCCAGACCGATAGCAAAGAAATATTGTCGCGACTAGCACTCTCCCACGCTGTGTGTTTATGTTTTATCTCGCGGAAAACCGGAACCCAGAACTTTAAAGAGGACTTAAGTTGAATGTGAGTAAATGAAGGCTAGTAATTAATATTTTATCTATGTTAGATGCTAAGTTAGAGTCTCGATTACTATTGAATAAATCTTTTGGAATTGACGGAAAATTTCGGGAATATTTTGAACCCAAATATTCCCGATTGTAGTACAGTAAACACACTTATTTCCCTGATTAAAAAATAGCTTTTAGAGAATTGCGGTTAAAGAATAAAATCAATAAAGCGTGCCAAGGTGGTGGCAAGAGAATGAGACATCCTTTATTTTTTAGGGTTGTAAATTAAATTATTCTCCTTTCCTGTGTAGAATGAAGATATTGACTTTACTGCTTCATGTGGCAGAAAAAGGAAAAACAACCAACCTAAAAAGTACGAATCATTTGACATGGGAAAACCTGATTTAAAGAAGAAAAAGTTATATTGCATTTGCAAAAGGCCTGATGATAATACAAGGTAACTTTATGTTCTGTAAACTTGTATTATATTTGCATTATCATGAAGAATAGACATGCGCAAAAAATCTATTTCGCGCCTTTATTGGCAATAAAATGTTTAAAAAACCCGTTTTGATGCTTGAAATTGCGCAGTAGACACGCGTGTTGTTTTAATTTTAGATACATAGCTTGTGGAGCATGTGAAGAATGGTATCATGTTCGCTGTTGTGACATAGAAGAAGTGTTACCAGGTTTCGCAACTAAAGCTGTTCGTTCATCAGATATAGACTTCTTTTGTGGTCAACCCAAGTGTTCGTCAAAAGAAAGTTGCTGTATATACCACAAAAAGCATGGTAAAATCAAGTTTCCTATAAGTTTCAATACTTCGGATTCATCAAATGCCGAAGATGTACAAAACAACGACGAAGAAGAAATTATATGTGTCAGTCCTCTAAATGAGCCAGAAGAAAATGAAACAGATAATTGTTCCACTCAATCTAATCGTGGGGCTAATGCTGGCACATTTGAGAATAACTTGCTAGCAACCACAGGTGTAAATTTAGATACGTTAAATGAACTTTCACAATGCAGTTTTCCATCCTGTGGTACTTTCACAAAACCGATAAAAAATCTTGTTTGTCAAATGGATAGGGCTGTATGGGATAAGCTTATTGAGAAATACTTAGTTTCAAAGGGAAATAAAAAGTATTTTTCAAAAGGATCGTGGCAGCATATTATATGTGATTACATTCGTCAAACGAATCCATACTGTACGGTGTTATTTAAAAGACATTTGGTTTATCAAGCAACTAAACGAAACTCCCGTACTGATCGTGTTTTTCATGCAGTGGGCTATTGCAAGCATCAGTCATGCAAAGTCAAAAAGATAGATGCTGTCATTAAAAGCGACATGACTATGGAAGTTATCTTTGACTCTTTAATTGTCAATCATGATGTTGGCGAGTCATGTGCTCGTCCAATTCGCGGAGTTCAAAGAGAAAATGAAAAGAAAAAACTTGATGTAGGAAAATTTTCTGCATCCGTTGAATATGCCCGTCGTATAAACAAGGCATCAAGTGAAACTTGATTTAAATGATTTAAAGCAGTAGGAGATGTTTTTTGAAAAGCATAAATATAATTTCTTCTTATTTTCTATTTCAGGTGTGACATTTGTAAAACTTATTCATTTTGCAAATGTTCTTTATTTACAAAGGACAGGGATCTATCCAAAAGATACATTTTCTATTGTTAAATTGAAAAAAATCGGGAAATGAAACATCTCAATCTCATCAAACACATGCTATTTGTTGCGAAGTACTATTCGGTCTTCTGAACAAGAGAAACATCCTGACTTATCCATATAAGTTTCGGCAATTGCTTTTGGTAGCTCAATGTTTGATTGCAATCGATTTGGAGAATACGGATGGTTGTTTACGACAGATTAAAGCCTTTTTAGAGTCCCGTTTCTCATATTTAAAGCTGATCACGCTGGACAGCCATCCCAGCTCGCATTTTTCGTGCCTTGTTGCATCAGACGAAACACTTTTTGTAAAGGAGATTGCAACAAACAAAGTAGTTAAAGACATGCAACGTCTTTTTCAAAATGATATTTCATATCAACTTTCTGAAAATATATGTAAGCATGTTTTGAAATTTATTTGTTCTGAAGCGTCCTTTATACGTTCTTACTGTTGTGCAACAGTCAATGATGAAACCTTCGATAAAAGCATCGCCACTATCATCAGAAGTCGACAATATCGAAGTAACATGGAGAGAATGTCGTTAGCAGCGTCAAGGAAGGAAGCCCTGGCCAAGTTCTTACCCAGTATTTTTTTGAATTGTTTGGCAATTGGGTTAAGAGTCACACTGACTGACTTTAAACAGAACTGGCCTGTATCTATCCCAGCTACCTCTAAATCACTCTTTACGACCTTTGATTTTATCGACATCTTTCTTTTACAGTTGTTAGCCTTTCGATATATTGCATCAAGATCGGATAGATCTGTTACAGATTTGGTCCTAGAAATGGAAACGTTAGAGAATGTAAGCAAGCAATCTGACACTGATAGTGATATTTATTAAAATATAATTATATATTATCGTGTTCGTATTTGTTAAAACATTTTGTTTCTTAGGTAATATTTTTTATATTTTCAGCTATACAATTTATTTTACAGTAGACTCCCCGGTTATTCGAACCTGCACTTATTCGAATAATTCGGTTATTCGAAGTGAGATGGCGTTCCCCTTGGATCTGCTTACCCAACTCAGGCAAAAACACTCTCGGTTATTCGAACTTCAGTTATTCGAATAATTCGGTTATTCGAAGTGATTTTTATTCCCCTTGGGGCCAATTATAGGCTAAGTCACCCTCAGTTATTCGAATTTTTCTTATTGGGAGATCGTCGAGTGAGAACATTGAATTTTCTGCGATTAAAACACTTTTTTTTCTTCAAAAAAATCAGGTTTCAATATTCATGGCTATTTACACTCTTCAAGCAATTTCTTCAAAAGTTCAATATTCTCCTTCGGTCCAGAGAATTGAAGCAAACATTTGACGAGAATGGTCTTGAAATCAGAAAGCAGTTAAACATGATAACACGTACATGTCAAAAACACTACATCGATAGTAAAAAACAATGTAGCATTAAAGATTTTTTTAAGAGTTGAACTCCTTGTATTTACTAGATACATTTTCTTTATAACTTTCATATTTTAAAACCTGTTAACAATTTGTTCAAATTTATTCTTTCTTCAAAAAGTAAAAATTCTTTGTGTTTACACGCTCAACTGAACCACAATGCCTCAATTACTTAAGAAAAGTCCATCCCATTAAGGTTAAGTTGAAAATCTGGCGGGAAAACGAATTTTTCAGTTATTCGAACTCCCGGTTATTCGAAGTAAATTCTTATCCCCCTTGAGGCTTCGAATAACCGGGAGTCTACTGTACTTTAAATAGATGTGCAGCCGTACTTTAATTTTGATCAATGGTAGCCGTACCTAACCTAATTTCGTTTTTATGGAACATTTGTAGCATTTGAAGATGTTTCTTATACGATAGGACCCAGCCGTACCTTAATATGGTCCAGCCGTACCTTATTTTAGCTAGCCGTACCTAACCTAATTTCGTTTTTATGGAACATTTGTAGCATTTGAAGATGTTTCTTATACGATAGGACCCAGCCGTACCTTAATATTTTCCAGCCGTACCTTATTTTAGCTAGCCGTACCTAACTTAATTTCGTTTTTATTGTACATATTTAGCATTTGAAGATGTTTCTTATACGATAGGACCTAGCCGTACCTTAATATTTTCCAGCCGTACCTTATTTTAGCTAGCCGTACCTAACCTAATTTCGTTTTTATGGAACAATTTTAGCATTTGAAGATGTTTCTTATACGATAGGACCTAGCCGTACCTTAATATGGTCCAGCCGTACCTTATTTTAGCTAGCCGTACCTAACCTAATTTCGTTTTTATGGAACATTTGTAGCATTTGAAGATGTTTCTTATACGATAGGACCCAGCCGTACCTTAATATTTTCCAGCCGTACCTTATTTTAGCTAGCCGTACCTAACCTAATTTCGTTTTTATGGAACAATTTTAGCATTTGAAGATGTTTCTTATACGATAGGACCCAGCCGTACCTTAATATTTTCCAGCCGTACCTTATTTTAGCTAGCCGTACCTAACCTAATTTCGTTTTTATGGAACAATTTTAGCATTTGAAGATGTTTCTTATACGATAGGACCCAGCCGTACCTTAATATTATCCAGCCGTACCTTATTTTGGCTAGCCGTACCTAACCTAATTTCGTTTTTATGGAACATTTGTAGCATTTGAAGATGTTTCTTATACGATAGGACCCAGCCGTACCTTAATATGGTCCAGCCGTACCTTATTTTAGCTAGCCGTACCTAACCTAATTTCGTTTTTATGGAACATTTGTAGCATTTGAAGATGTTTCTTATACGATAGGACCCAGCCGTACCTTAATATTTTCCAGCCGTACCTTATTTTAGCTAGCCGTACCTAACTTAATTTCGTTTTTATTGTACATATTTTAGCATTTGAAGATGTTTCTTATACGATAGGACCTAGCCGTACCTTAATATTTTCCAGCCGTACCTTATTTTAGCTAGCCGTACCTAACCTAATTTCGTTTTTATGGAACAATTTTAGCATTTGAAGATGTTTCTTATACGATAGGACCTAGCCGTACCTTAATATGGTCCAGCCGTACCTTATTTTAGCTAGCCGTACCTAACCTAATTTCGTTTTTATGGAACATTTGTAGCATTTGAAGATGTTTCTTATACGATAGGACCCAGCCGTACCTTAATATTTTCCAGCCGTACCTTATTTTAGCTAGCCGTACCTAACCTAATTTCGTTTTTATGGAACAATTTTAGCATTTGAAGATGTTTCTTATACGATAGGACCCAGCCGTACCTTAATATTTTCCAGCCGTACCTTATTTTAGCTAGCCGTACCTAACCTAATTTCGTTTTTATGGAACAATTTTAGCATTTGAAGATGTTTCTTATACGATAGGACCCAGCCGTACCTTAATATTATCCAGCCGTACCTTATTTTGGCTAGCCGTACCTAACCTAATTTCGTTTTTATGGAACAATTTTAGCATTTGAAGATGTTTCTTATACGATAGGACCTAGCCGTACCTTAATATTTTCCAGCCGTACCTTATTTTAGCTAGCCGTACCTAACCTAATTTCGTTTTTATTGTACATATTTTAGCCTTTAAAGTTGTTTCTTATATGATAGGACCCAACCGTAAAATATATGTTGTCTTATAATTTTCATATTTTTCCTCTCTTTTCCTTACCTATCCCCTTTATTTTACTTTACTTGATAAGTCGCATTGAAGTTCACCGCTCGTACTAACCACCTTTTTATTGCCAGCCGTACTTAATTTGTCGATTTGGGAATCACCTTCCCGCGCTCTCCCCCGTTTGGTTTCTATAAGACAAGATGTTTCGTTAACATTTTCCGTATTTTGCGGGTTCATTGGCGATTGAGAAACAGAAATTCAGTGACACAACAAATTTACCACTACGATTAGCTCAGTTTTTTCCATTAAAATACATTACCTCACCTTAAAAAGAAAAGTGTAGTTACGTACGGCTAAGGTACGGCTTAGGTACGGCTGTTAGGTACGGCTAGCTTTACCTAAGCAGAACAAGTAGTAGCTAGCTTAGCTACATGCTATCTAAGTTCTGTTATTATTCCAGCTAAGTCAGCAGTTTTATACTAGCTAGCTTTAGGTGTGAGTGGGGCTAGAAAGGGGCTCATTACATGTAAAAAATAGTGATATATTAGCTAAACATACCCTTTCTTCGTTTTCTTGAAAATGCCCTTCCGTCCATTACGTCCAACAAGCCAATATGGCCATCAACGCAATTTTCATTTGAAGCGCTATGTATGTGAGGAAATGTCACGTGATATTAGTAAGAGTGACCGTGGCTAAAGCTCTATGCCGACCTGAACTCAACTGGAAACGGCATGGTCTCGACCAACCAGATTTTCACGGAACATTTTGAAGAAATGACCTTTAAAAAACGTTGGGTAAGTGGGTCAAAAACGCCCACGTTTTCAAGAAAATTTGATGTACTGGGAGACTAGTATAGAAAGTGTTGCGGAGAGGTTGCCAAGGCAAAGGCATTAAGCACGGCAAGGAAAGGGCACGGCAAAGGCAGGCAAGGAAACAGGGCACGGCAAAGTGGCAGACAAGGAAACAGTAAGGCAGGGGTAGGCAAGGCATGGTAGGCACAAGCAAGGCAAAGGCATTGAGCACGGCAAGGAAAAGGCACGGCATAGGCAGGCAAGGAAACAGGGCACGGCAAAGGCAGACAAGGAAACAGGAAGAGGAATCAGTAAGGCAGGGGTAGGCAAGGCATGGGAGGCACAAGCAAGGCAAAGGCATTGAACCCAAAAAATGAATCATATATATATATATATATGAAGATTTTCAGTAGGTGTTGATAATTACACAAGAACCGCTTGTCAGAATTCAAATAAACGCCTAACGTAAACGTAATAACAAATGTAGATGTTGAAAAAGTTTCCTGATACATATTTATTGAAATAATTTCCGTTTCTTTAACTTGCGCCACACTGGTGTATGCTCACCGGCGGGGTTTAAAAAGTTTATTTCCGACTTGCGTACAATATAGCTACAATCGTACATAAAAAATATGGCTCTCCAATCCCCCCCCTCAATGTTAAAAACTGCCCTTTGTGGCTGAGCAACGTAAACGATTACACGTAACATACCTTTATAAAAACATTGATCATGAGTAGGAACAGAACGCACTGTCTGCAAAATATCTAACTAGATATGTTCTTTTGCTGACTTTGCTAAACTTTTTGGTTCTTGTTTTTTGGTATAAAATTACCAGAGACAACAAAGTTTGTGGACGATAGTAGCTAGAACAAGTTATGTGGTGGGATATTCCTACAGAGTAGAATTATCTCAGTCACTGTGTAGTACATAGTCACTGTGTAGTACATAGCTAGCTACTGTAGCTAAAAAATCAGTCCAAAAGAATTTTTTTATGCTAGGCTAGGTTAGGTATGTAGTTGATTTTATGCTAGCTACAGTAGCTAATCTTATGTTAGCTACATTGGTAGTTTTATCCCAGCTAAGTAGTTAATTTTATGCTAGCTTTGTAGCTTTTTTATGCTAGCTATATGACACTGTTTGCTCTTTTTTATGCGAGCTAGCTAAAAAAGAGCAAAGAACAAGTAGTAGCTAGCTTAGCTAAGTCAGCAGTTTTATACTAGCTAGCTTTAGGTGTGAGAAAGGCGAAGAAGGGGATCATTACATGTAAAAAAATAGTGATATATTAGCTAGCTAAACATACCCTTTCTTCGGTTCTTGAAAATGCCCTTCCGTCCATTACGACCAACAAGCCAATATGGCCATATCAACGCAATTTTCATTTCAAGCGCTATGTATCTGGAGAAATGTCACGTGATATTAGTAAGAGTGACCGTGGCTAAAGCTCTGTGCCGACCTGATCTCAACTGAAAACGGCGTGTCTCGATCAACCAGATTTTCACGGAACATTTTGAAGAAATGACCTTAAAAAAAAGTTGGATAAGTGGGGCAAAAATGGGTCCAAAAACGCCGACGTTTTGAAATTTTGATGTATTGGGAGAAAATCACGGAAATACGTCACGCTCTAATATATTTATGGGAACGAGGAAAATAGCTCTGCTGCGCTCCGTGCGCTAGCGCGCACTCCGCTTTGCTCCGCAACTAGTATAGAAAGTGTTGCGGAGCATGGGACTGAGTCCCCTAGGTTCGCAAGCGAAAAATTTTAGATGTCCCTTTCCGGTGAATCGTATAACGAATAACGAATCGTATAAAAAACAAAATTCCCACGTGCTCCATGGTAATCGATCAAACGGTTTCATCTTCGCCTTGATGAAACATTTCCTGGGGTTTCTACATTAGTAGTACCGCAGTGTGTTCCGGACGCAAAATTGCATGGGCCAGTGACATATTTTGTTTAGAACCTGATGTATCAGAAAATGCTAAAAAAGGTTAAACGGAACAAGAATGGTGTCCAACATCAGTGTACAGTTCGGGTCAAGTTACAAAAACGGAAAATATTTCTTTATCGGGAAATTATTTTCTGGTTTAGAAATTATGAGATTTCCCGATCATGAAATTTTTCATTTTTCTGAAATTTGTTCTGATTGAACCCAAAAAATGAATGATATAATATATATAATATATATGAAGATTTGCAGTAGGTGTTGATGATTACACAAGAATCGCTTGTCAGAATTTAAATAAACGCCTAACGTAAACGTAATAACGAATGCAGATGTTAAAAAAGTTTCCTGATACATATTTATTGAAATAATTTCCGTTTCTGTAACTTGAGCCGCACTGGTGTATGCTCACCAGCAGGGTTTAAAAAGTTTATTTTCTGACTTGAGTACAATATAGCTACAATCGTACACAAAAAATATGGCTCTCCAATCCCCATCAATGTTAAAAACTGCCCTTTGTGGCTGAGCAACGTAAACGATTACACGCAACATGCCTTTATCAAAACATTGATCATGAGTAGGAACAGAACGTGGTATCTGCAAAATATCTAGCTAGATATGTTCTTTTGCTGACTTTGCTAAACTTTTTGGTTCTTGTTTTTTTTGGTATAAAATTGCCAGAGACAACAAAGTTTGTGGACGATAGCAGCTAGAACAAGCTATGTGATGGATATTCCTACAGAGTCGAATTATCTCAGTCAGTGTGTAGTACATAGCTAGCTACTGTAGCTAAAAATAGATTCAAAAGAATTTTTTTATGCTAGGCTAGGTATGTAGTTGATTTTATGCTAGCTACAGTAGCTAATCTTATGTTAGCTACATTGGTAGTTTTATCCCAGCTAAGTAGTTAATTTTATGCTAGCTTTGTAGCTTTTTTATGCTAGCTATATGACACTGTTTGCTCTTTTTTATGCGAGCTAGCTAGCATAAAAAAGAGCAAAGAACAAGTAGTAGCTAGCTTAGCTACATGCTATCTAAGTTCTGTTATTATTCCAGCTAAGTCAGCAGTTTTATACTAGCTAGCTTTAGGTGTGAGTGGGGCTAGAAAGGGGCTCATTACATGTAAAAAATAGTGATATATTAGCTAAACATACCCTTTCTTCGTTTTCTTGAAAATGCCCTTCCGTCCATTACGTCCAACAAGCCAATATGGCCATCAACGCAATTTTCATTTGAAGCGCTATGTATGTGAGGAAATGTCACGTGATATTAGTAAGAGTGACCGTGGCTAAAGCTCTATGCCGACCTGAACTCAACTGGAAACGGCATGGTCTCGACCAACCAGATTTTCACGGAACATTTTGAAGAAATGACCTTTAAAAAACGTTGGGTAAGTGGGTCAAAAACGCCCACGTTTTCAAGAAAATTTGATGTACTGGGAGAAAATCACGGAAATACGTCACGCTCTAATATATTTATGAGAACGAGGAAAATAGCTTCGCTGCGCTCGGCTCGCTGGCGCTCCCCTTCACTCCGCTCCGCAAAAATCACGGAAATACGTCACGCTCTAATATATTTATGAGAACGAGGAAAATAGCTTCGCTGCGCTCGGCTCGCTGGCGCTCCCCTTCACTCCGCTCCGCAACTAGTATAGAAAGTGTTGCGGAGAGGTTGCCAAGGCAAAGGCATTAAGCACGGCAAGGAAAGGGCACGGCAAAGGCAGGCAAGGAAACAGGAAGAGGAATCAGAAAGGCAGGGGTAGGCAAGGCACGGGAGGCACAGGCAAGGGTATAGTAGGCAGGCACTAGAAAAGGCATAGGAAGAGTAGGCAAAGGAACGGTCAGCGCTGGCAAGGCCAGGGAACGGCAAGGCAGGGGCAGGCACCTTAATAGAAAATCTCCCCCCTACAACTCAAAGATTATGTATACTCAATATGTCTAAGATATGTATCATATTAGGCCAGGAGTATAGAACATATTGAGGTGCAAATATTTCAAATTCAATAGCTCATAAAAAAGGTCTCAAATTTATATCAGGCCAATATACAGTGAATCATGTTAGCAGAATTATGTGCCAATACAAGTATTTAAACAAACAGGAAATTTTTTCATTTTTCTGAAATTTGTTCTGATTGAACCCAAAAAATGAATTATATATATATTTGAAGATTTTCAGTACATGTTGCTGATTGCACAAAAACCGCTTGTCAGAATTTATATAAACACCTGGGTAATGTAGACGTTAAAAACGTTTCCTGATATATATATATATTTATTGAAATAATTTCCGTTTCTGTAACTTGAGCCGCACTGGTGTATGCTCACCGGCAGGGTTAAAAAAGTTTATTTCCTGGACGTGCGTACAATATATATAGCTACAATCGTCCACAAATTCACCATTCACCATCAATGTTAAGAACTGCCCTTTTTGGCTAAGCAACATAACCGATTACACGTGACATACCTTTATATAAACATTGATCATGAGTAAGAACAGAACGTACTATCTGCAAAATATCTAGCTAGATATGTTCTTTTTGCTGACATTGCTAAACTTTTTGGTTCTTGTTTTTTGGTATAAAATTTCTAGAGACAACAAATTTTGTGGACGATAGTAGCTAGAACGAACTATGTGCTGGGACATTCCTACAGAGTAGAATTATCTCAGTCACTGTGAGTAGTGCATAGCTATAGCTACTGCAGCTAAAAAAATTGTCTAAAATAAATTTTTATGTAGTTGATTTTATGCTAGCTACAGTAGCTAATTTTATGCTAGCTTTGTAGCTTTTTTTATGCTAGCTATATGACACTGTTTGCTCTTTTTTTATGCGAGCTATGGCTAGCACAAAAAAGAGCAAACAACAAGTAGCTGGCTATGCTATATAAGTTCTCTTATTATTCCAGCTAAGTCGGCAGTTTTATGCTAGCTAGTTTTAGGTAGGACTAAGGGTAAGAAGGGGTTCATTACAAGTAAAAAATTAGTGATTTATTAGCTAGCTAAACATACCCTTTCTTCGTTTCTTGAAAATAACCTTCCGTCCATTACGACCAACAAGCCAATATGGCCATCAACGCAATTTTCATTTCAAGCGCTATGAATCTGAGAAAATGTCACGTGATATTAGTAAGAGTGACCGTGGCTAAAGCCCTATGCCGACCTGATCTCAACTGGAAACGGCATGGTCTCGACCAACCAGATTTTCACGGAACATTTTAAAGAAATGACCTTAAAAAAAAGTTGGGTAAGTGGGTCAAAAACGCCCACGTTTTCAAGAAAATGTGATGTACTGGGAGAAAATCACGAAATACGTCACGCTCTAATATATTTATGGGAACGAGGAAAATAGCTTCGCTGCGCTCGGCTCGCTGGCGCTCCCCTTCACTCCGCTCCGCAAAAAGAGCGCGTAAACTTTTAAACGACAAAAATATGTAAACATGAACGTTTCGACGTAGAAAATTATTGCTGTTTAATACGGAAGCCCATTAGTGTCATTAATTTTGCTTCACATATGTCACCCTAAGTGGAGCAGAGAAATATTTTAATTTTTTTTGTATGCCTCACCTAGAACATAACACGAGCAATGAAACTAGTATAGAAAGTGTTGCGGAGAGGTTGCCAAGGCAAAGGCATTAAGCACGGCAAGGAAAGGGCACGGCAAAGGCAGGCAAGGAAACAGGGCACGGCAAAGTGGCAGACAAGGAAACAGTAAGGCAGGGGTAGGCAAGGCATGGTAGGCACAAGCAAGGCAAAGGCATTGAGCACGGCAAGGAAAAGGCACGGCATAGGCAGGCAAGGAAACAGGGCACGGCAAAGGCAGACAAGGAAACAGGAAGAGGAATCAGTAAGGCAGGGGTAGGCAAGGCATGGGAGGCACAAGCAAGGCAAAGGCATTGAACCCAAAAAATGAATCATATATATATATATATATGAAGATTTTCAGTAGGTGTTGATAATTACACAAGAACCGCTTGTCAGAATTCAAATAAACGCCTAACGTAAACGTAATAACAAATGTAGATGTTGAAAAAGTTTCCTGATACATATTTATTGAAATAATTTCCGTTTCTGTAACTTGCGCCACACTGGTGTATGCTCACCGGCAGGGTTTAAAAAGTTTATTTCCGACTTGCGTACAATATAGCTACAATCGTACATAAAAAATATGGCTCTCCAATCCCCCCCTCATTGTTAAAAACTGCCCTTTGTGGCTGAGCAACGTAAACGATTACACGTAACATACCTTTATAAAAACATTGATCATGAGTAGGAACAGAACGCACTGTCTGCAAAATATCTAACTAGATATGTTCTTTTGCTGACTTTGCTAAACTTTTTGCGGAGCGGAGTGAAGGGGAGCGCCAGCGAGCCGAGCGCAGCGAAGCTATTTTCCTCGTTCCCATAAATAGATTAGAGCGTGACGTATTTCGTGATTTTCTCCCAGTACATCAAATTTTCTTGAAAACGTGGGCGTTTTTGACCCACTTACCCAACTTTTTTTTAAGGTCATTTCTTTAAAATGTTCCGTGAAAATCTGGTTGGTCGAGACCATGCCGTTTCCAGTTGAGATCAGGTCGGCATAGGGCTTTAGCCACGGTCACTCTTACTAATATCACGTGACATTTTCTCAGATTCATAACGCTTGAAATGAAAATTGCGTTGATGGCCATATTGGCTTGTTGGTCGTAATGGACGGAAGGTTATTTTCAAGAAACGAAGAAAGGGTATGTTTAGCTAGCTAATAAATCACTAATTTTTTACTTGTAATGAACCCCTTCTTACCCTTAGTCCTACCTAAAACTAGCTAGCATAAAACTGCCGACTTAGCTGGAATAATAAGAGAACTTATATAGCATAGCCAGCTACTTGTTGTTTGCTCTTTTTTGTGCTAGCCATAGCTCGCATAAAAAAAGAGCAAACAGTGTCATATAGCTAGCATAAAAAAAGCTACAAAGCTAGCATAAAATTAGCTACTGTAGCTAGCATAAAATCAACTACATAAAAATTTATTTTAGACAATTTTTTTAGCTGCAGTAGCTATAGCTATGCACTACTCACAGTGACTGAGATAATTCTACTCTGTAGGAATGTCCCAGCACATAGTTCGTTCTAGCTACTATCGTCCACAAAATTTGTTGTCTCTAGAAATTTTATACCAAAAAACAAGAACCAAAAAGTTTAGCAATGTCAGCAAAAAGAACATATCTAGCTAGATATTTTGCAGATAGTACGTTCTGTTCTTACTCATGATCAATGTTTATATAAAGGTATGTCACGTGTAATCGGTTATGTTGCTTAGCCAAAAAGGGCAGTTCTTAACATTGATGGTGAATGGACAGCCATATTTTTGTGGACGATTGTAGCTATAAATATTGTACGCACGTCCAGGAAATAAACTTTTTAACCCTGCCGGTGAGCATACACCAGTGCGGCTCAAGTTACAGAAACGGAAATTATTTCAATAAATATATATATATATCAGGAAACGTTTTTAACGTCTACATTACCCAGGTGTTTATATAAATTCTGACAAGCGGTTTTTGTGCAATCAGCAACACGTACTGAAAATCTTCAAATATATATATAATTCATTTTTTGGGTTCAATCAGAACAAATTTCAGAAAAATGAAAAAATTTCCTGTTTGTTTAAATACTTGTATTGGCACATAATTCTGCTAACATGATTCACTGTATATTGGCCTGATATAAATTTGAGACCTTTTTTATGAGCTATTGAATTTGAAATATTTGCACCTCAATATGTTCTATACTCCTGGCCTAATATGATACATATCTTAGACATATTGAGTATACATAATCTTTGAGTTGTAGGGGGGAGATTTTCTATTAAGGTGCCTGCCCCTGCCTTGCCGTTCCCTGGCCTTGCCAGCGCTGACCGTTCCTTTGCCTACTCTTCCTATGCCTTTTCTAGTGCCTGCCTACTATACCCTTGCCTGTGCCTCCCGTGCCTTGCCTACCCCTGCCTTTCTGATTCCTCTTCCTGTTTCCTTGCCTGCCTTTGCCGTGCCCTTTCCTTGCCGTGCTTAATGCCTTTGCCTTGGCAACCTCTCCGCAACACTTTCTATACTAGTTGCGGAGCAAAGCGTAGTGAGCGCCAGCGAACGGAGCGTAGCGGAGCCCATTTCCTCATTATATAAGCCAAATATAAGGCTGTATAGGATTTCCGCGTCTCGCCCCTATACATCAAAAATATCGAGCACTCTCCCCCCACTACGAAATTCAGACAAATTTGACTGTGTTTCCCAGTAACTTTGTCTGGTAATTTTTCCCGTAAGTTTCTAATTGAGCGAGACAACGTATTTTTTTAGCACGGGGATGGAGTTTTTGTTGTTTTTTAAAGATGGTGCTAAGCGTAGCTAGCTAGAAACGATAGGAGATTTTTCAAGAAAGAAGTGGAGGTTTTGTACCTAGTAGTATATCACTATTTTTTACATGTTATGAACCCCTTATTTAGCCTTACTTACACCTAAAGTTAGCTAGCACAACAGTAGGAGCTAAGCTAGCATAAAACTACCAATTTAGCTAGGATAAAACTACATATTAAAAATTTTCTCTTATGCTACATCATAAGAGAATTCTTTATGACAGATTTTCGAGCTATCTAGCTATTCCACATTCTCCCACAGTTAGTGACATAATTCTGCTCTAATTAGGAATGTCCATCACATAGCTTATGCTTGGTAGTTACATCCGTCTCCACAAAATATGTTGGTCCTTGGCAATTTTAACTTGAATGTAGCATAAAATTAGCTAGCTAGCTACATACTAGCTTGAAAAATTCTTTCAGACAGATAACATAGCTAGCATAAAATTAACTACTTAACTGGGATGAAACTACCAAGGTGGCTAGCATAAAATTAGCTATTTTTTGAGTGAGATACTTCTACTCTGTAGGAATGTCCCATCACATAGCTTGTTCTAGCTATAATCATCCACAAAATTTCTTGTCTCTGACAATTTTATACCAAAAACCAAAAAGTTTAGCAAATTCAGCAAAAGAACATATCTAGCTGCATATTTTGCAGATAGTACGTTCCATTCTGACTCGTGATCAATGTTTATATGTATTCGTTTACGTTGCTCAGCCACAAAGGACAGTTCTTAACATTGAGGGGGAATGGAGAGCCATATTTTTGTGTACGATTGTAGCTATATATATTGTACGCACGTCCAGGAAATACAGTGCGGCTCAAGTTACAGAAACGGAAATTATTTCAATATATATATATCAGGAAACTTTTTTAACGTGTACATTACCGAGGCGTTTATATAAATTCTGACAAGCGGTTCTCGTGCAATCATCAACACCTACTGAAAATCTTCAAATATATATATATATCATTCATTTTTTGGGTTCAATCAGAACAAATTTCATAAAAATGAAAAAATTTCCTGATCGGGAATTCTCATAATTTCTAAACCAGGAAATAATTTCCCGATAAAGAAATATTTTCCGTTTTTGTAACTTGACCCGAACTGTACACTGATGTCGGACACCATTCTTGTTCCGTTTAACCGTTTTTAGCATTTTCTGATACATCAGGTTCTAAACAAAATATGTCACTGGCCCATGCAATATTGTGTCCTGAACACACTGCGGTACTGCTAATGCAGAATCCCCAGGAAATGTTTCATCAAGGCGAAGATGAAACCGTTTAATCGATTACCATGGAGTATGTGGGAACTTTGTAAAATTTTTCGCTTGCGAACCTAGGGGACTCAGTCCCACGCTCCGCAACACTTTCTATATTGATTGGTTCTTGTTTTTTGGTATAAAATTGCCAGAGACAACAAAGTTTGTGGACGATAGTAGCTAGAACAAGTTATGTGGTGGGATATTCCTACAGAGTAGAATTATCTCAGTCACTGTGTAGTACATAGTCACTGTGTAGTACATAGCTAGCTACTGTAGCTAAAAAATCAGTCCAAAAGAATTTTTTTGCGGAGCAAAGCGGAGTGCGCGCTAGCGCACGGAGCGCAGCGGAGCTATTTTCCTCGTTCCCATAAATATATTAGAGCGTGACGTATTTCCGTGATTTTCTCCCAATACATCAAAATTTCAAAACGTCGGCGTTTTTGGACCCATTTTTGCCCCACTTATCCAACTTTTTTTTAAGGTCATTTCTTCCGTGAAAATCTGGTTGATCGAGACACGCCGTTTTCAGTTGAGATCAGGTCGGCACAGAGCTTTAGCCACGGTCACTCTTACTAATATCACGTGACATTTCTCCAGATACATAGCGCTTGAAATGAAAATTGCGTTGATATGGCCATATTGGCTTGTTGGTCGTAATGGACGGAAGGGCATTTTCAAGAACCGAAGAAAGGGTATGTTTAGCTAGCTAATATATCACTATTTTTTTACATGTAATGATCCCCTTCTTCGCCTTTCTCACACCTAAAGCTAGCTAGTATAAAACTGCCGACTTAGCTGGAATAATAATAGAACTTAGATAGCATATAGCTAAAGCTACCTAGCTACTTCTTGTTTGCTCATTTTTATGCTAACTAGCTAGCATAAAAAAGACCAAACAGTGCCATATAGCTACCATAATACACTAGCTACAAAGCTAGCATAGAATTAACTACTTAACTGGGATAAAACTACCAATGTAGCTAACATAAAATTAGCTATTTTTGTTGCATAAAATCAGCTACATAATAGCAGCATAGAAAAATTCTTTTGGACAGATTTTCTAACTATACATATACTACACAGTGAGTGAGATAATTCTACTCTGTAGGAATGTCCCATCACATAGCTTGTTCTAGCTACAATCATCCACAAAACTTCTTGTCTCTGCTGGCAATTTTATTCCAAAAACCAAGAACTAAAAAGTTTAGAAAGTCAGCAAAAAAAGAACATAGCTAGCTAGCTAGATATTTTGCAGATAGTACGTTCATAAAGGTATGTCACGTGTAATCGTTTACCTTGCTGAGCCACAAAGGTCAGTGTTAAACATGAGGGGGAATGGAGAGCCATATTTTTGTGGATGATTGTAGTTATATATATAATTGTACGCACGTCTAGGAAATGTTTCATCAAATCGAAGATGAAACCGTTTGATCGATTACCATGAAGCACGTGGGAACTTTGTTTTTTATACGATTCATTATACGATTCAATTGAGAGGGGCATCTAAAATTTTTCGCTTGCGAACCTAAGGGACTCAGTCCCACGCTCCGCAACACTTTCTATACTAGTTATGCTAGGCTAGGTTAGGTATGTAGTTGATTTTATGCTAGCTACAGTAGCTAATCTTATGTTAGCTACATTGGTAGTTTTATCCCAGCTAAGTAGTTAATTTTATGCTAGCTTTGTAGCTTTTTTATGCTAGCTATATGACACTGTTTGCTCTTTTTTATGCGAGCGAGCTAAAAAAGAGCAAAGAACAAGTAGTAGCTAGCTTAGCTAAGTCAGCAGTTTTATACTAGCTAGCTTTAGGTGTGAGTGGGGCTAGAAAGGGGCTCATTACATGTAAAAAATAGTGATATATTAGCTAAACATACCCTTTCTTCATTTTCTTGAAATTCCCTTCCGTCCATTACGTCCAACAAGCCAATATGGCCATCAACGCAATTTTCATTTGAAGCGCTATGTATGTGAGGAAATATCACGTGATATTAGTAAGAGTGACCGTGGCTAAAGCTCTATGCCGACCTGAACTCAACTGGAAACGGCATGGTCTCGACCAACCAGATTTTCACGGAACATTTTGAAGAAATGACCTTAAAAAAAAGTTGGGTAAGTGGGTCAAAAACGCCCACGTTTTCAAGAAAATTTGATGTACTGGGAGAAAATCACGGAAATACGTCACGCTCTAATATATTTATGGGAACGAGGAAAATAGCTTCGCTGGCGCTCCCCTTCACTCCGCTCCGCAATAAAAATGTTTCTGTGCCTCACTTAATAATACCTAACAAGAGCAGAAACAAACAGCAGAAAACAACGCATGCTTCACTTATGAATTCATAATATGAGCAGTGAAAAGTTCAACATATGCTTCACTTATAAATTCATAACAGAAGCAGCGAAAATTTTAACGCATGCTTCACTTATGAATTCATAACAGGAGCATCACTAAAACGCATTTTCGCTGCCCCAATTAGACTGCAGCATTGCTACCATTGTTGTTGTAAAAACCACGTGAAGTTTGATGTAAATATACAGAGCACGCTAAACGCTAGACCGTTACCGCTATGGATGTTGTTTATGCCTTGAAACGTCAAGGAAGAACTCTTTACGGATTCGAAGGTTAAACGTTGTCATTGCTCCACAAAAACGGCTATTTCATAGCCACAAATCTTTTAAAACATTATTTTGTGCACACTTCTACTCTATCCGCTTTCACAATGTGTAAAGCCTTGTCACAGTTACATTGTTACATACTATACTAATGTCATAAATGATAAGGACTAAAATTTTTTGAAAGACTTTGTAAGGTTTTTTTGTCTAGGCTGGCGCATTTCCGTCAAAAGCTGGTTAAGTTAAATGTAAGCAACAACATGGTCCAATACAGTTTTGTTTTCAACAAGTAAAGCTAATAATGCCTATGAAAAGTGAAGTTAATCCATACGGGGGGAGTATTTTGAACGTAGTGGCTAGTGTTCTTAAGCAAATTGTTTAGAAAGTTTTTTGTTCACTTTAGTTAACTTGTACTGAGACCAAGACAATGATTTTTTAAAGATGTGTGGTCTTAAAAAAACCGTTTGTGTTTGGTAGACGTTGGTTTACTTGCTGAATGTGTTATGACTTCATAACTGGGGCAGCAATTTAAAATTTTCGCTGCTTGTGTTATGTCTTCATAAGTGGGGCATATCAAATTTATATTTCTTTGCTCCACTTAGGGTCACATTTCCGAAGCAAATTAAATGGCACTAATGGGCTTCCGTAGTTTAAGAAAATAAATCTTCTCCAACTATTGTTGTTGCTGAATGAAGAAAAACAAAACAAAACAAAGGAGTATGCAAAACGGTTTTGGATAAGACGGCTGTATCAAGAACGAAAACTAAAAGGAGAATTCAATCTTCTCGTTCAAGATATGAAATTGTATGACAGTCAACTTTTTTTTCAGTATTTTAGTATGTCACCCACTAAACTTGATACTCTTTTATCTTGGGTTGCTCCTTTAATTACGAAAAGCGAAACAAAGATGAGAGAGCCGATAAGTGCAAATGAAAGGCCTTGTGTCACCAGAATGAGATATCTAGTCACAGGCGATGCTTTTGATGGCTGTCGCAAAGGGAACGGCAAGGCAGACATCTCCCCCCTACAACTCAAAGATTACGTATACTCAATATATCAAAGATATGTATCATATTAGTCCAGGAGTATAGAAAATATTGAGGTGCAAATATTTCAAATTCAATAGCTCAAAAAAAAAGTCTCAAATTTATATCAGGTCAATCGGTGAATCATGTTAGCAGAATTATGTGCCAATACAAGTATTTAAACAATCGGTCATAACGCCAAAAAAACTATTTTTTGATAAAAAGTCAAGATATAGAAATAATCACAGAAGTCCACGAGAAAGGCAAAACTTTTTAGTAAAAAACGCCTCTTTTGGTTTCTTGCACCTACCAGGTTTATCAACACAAAACTTTTTACCATAAAGTGATAGATCTATTACAAAAACAAAGCATTTTTGGGCTCTATAAATGAAAGTGATGAATGTATGCAACTCCCCCCTCTACGACTCAAAGAATACCTATTATACTCATTATAGCTAATATCATAATACTTATGAATACCTGGTTGTTGTAGGTGCAAGATAATTATGTTTTTCCTAGCCTTGTCCAGGATTTGAACCTGGATCTCTCATTTGCAGGAGTGTCATAGCCATTAGACCAGCAGGGGCGCCGTAGATTAGTGGTTATAGCTCTCGTACTCTGTGCGGGAGACCGGGGTTCGATTCCTCTTGACGGCGATTCAACATGGGCGAGTGAGTGTTACCATAGCCCCGGGTTAACCCAAGCCATGTGAGGGAAATTGGGAAGATGGCACACTGTGTGGGCCGTTGGATGATGCCGGGAGTTGTCTAGTAGAGCGCGGGCTCTAATTGGGTCTGCGTAGCTCAAAATGAGCATTAAATACTCTAGGACTCTCCATCTAAGCCATGGCCCCTCCTGGAAATAATAGACAGGGTATATCCCTCGATATTTGTGAGGCTAGCCATGTAAAATATGCACATCTATTTAGGGCATAAATATATATATACAAAACTTTACAGGTGAATATTATATACACTTCGGAATTTACAGCACACAGCCTAGTTAATTAACCTATTGAGAAATGCTGGTTAAGCCACAAGTAACTGTGTTACCTGGCGTAAAACGCTTGGTGGAACAATTAATACAAATTGTAACTGTACCACACATTCAGGTGGAGCGCCTTAGTACAGGTATGCAGTATATCGTAAATCCAGTGAAACACACAACATTTAAGGTGTTTCGGGTGTAATTATATTTTTCAGAAAATATCTTTGCTTCAACTTTAGCTGGAATAAAAACACAATTTACATATTGTGCCATGTCATAGCGAAAACAGTCAGCAAACCTTTTTTTATTTTCCACAAAATGTTCCCGGTGAAACTTAAAATATATATGTACTTTAATTTGAGGTGAGCCATTAGTATAGCTTTTTCTAGCTACAATCGTCCATAAAAATATCGCTCTCTACTCCCCCTCAATGTTAAAAAGTGCCCTTCGTGGCTGAACAACGTAAACGATTACACGTGACCACATTAATATTTATATAAACATTGATCATGAGTGGAGACGGAATGTACTATCTGCAAAATATGTAGCTAGCTATGTTCTTTTGCTGACTTTGCTAAACTTTTTGGTTCTTGGTTTTAGATATAAAATTGCCAGAGCCACCATATTTTGTGGACGATTGTAGCTAGAAAAAGCTATGTGATGGGACATTCCTAATCAGAGTAGAATTATCTCACTTAATGTGTAGTCCATCCATCCATCCATCTAAAAGTCTTTAAATAGCTAGCTAGCTATATGCTATCTTAAGTTCTATTATTATTCCAGTTAAGTCGGTAGTTTTATGCTAGGAAGCTTTAGGTGTGAGTAAGACTAAGAAGGAATTCATTACATGTAAAAAAATAATGATATTATATTATATTTGGCTTATTTAATGAGGAAATGGGCTCCGCTTTGCTCCGCAATCAATATAGAAAGTGTTGCGGAGAGGTTGCCAAGGCAAAGGCATTAAGCACGGCAAGGAAAGGGCACGGGAAAGGCAGGCAAGGAAACAGGATCAATATAGAAAGTGTTGCGGAGCGTGGGACTGAGCCCCTAGGTTCGCAAGCGAAAATTTTTAGTGGCCCTTATTTTGAACAGATTCCTTGAAACATGGCAAGACGAACAAGTATAACTTTCTTTTCTAAACAAGGCAATTTTGTGATATATAAATGAAAGTGGTGGTTGTGGGTGATACAGATAATGGTTTTTTCATGCCCTGTCCATACCATTATATTATATTATATGATCGAGTGTCATAGCCATATTAGACCAACAGGGCATGATTACATACATACATACAGAACTTAACAGTTGCATATTATACTCAGAAACTTACAGCAGTTTATCGACGAACACAAAGCATGAACTTGCGTGAAAATTTCATGAATTAATTTTATTGACACAAATATCAGGATTGAAGTGTGATTATGTGAATGTTAATAATATGTGATAACATTTTTGACGATTCTCGAAAATTAATATATAACCGCGAAATGCAATTTTTCAAGAAGAACACTGTTTAAAAACCCATTACTGTCAGCAAAAAAGAAATCCAAGAAAATTGATGATCGAGAAACCCTTGGTGTAACTGAAGCAAATCCTTTCTTGTCACCGCCACGTTCTCCTGATCAACAATTGACTGTTGACATTTTTACACCACCTACGCAAGATCATCAGTACTGCCTGTCCGAAGGCACTAAGCAATGCCTTGTCTGTAAAGATAAGAAGAGCTTGATATTGTCGTTGACGAGAAAAATTGGGACATTATCACGTGAAAACAAAAGACTTAAAAAAGATTCCCTATTGCAAAAAAATCGAAATACTCCATTTAGTTCACAAAAGATTAAAACTGACACCAAAATGAACTTTTATACCGGAATAATGACAATTGCAGCTTTTAATGCTATTTTTGCACTTCTGAAGCCTTACATTTCGTGTATGGTTTATTGGAAGGGATGTTCAAAAGCACGTAAAGCAACACACTCGAAAATAAAAAGCCGAAATATTAACTCCAATACCACCACGAGAAAGCTTTCTGCAAAAAATGAGTTTTTATTGACATTAATGAGACTGAGACTTGGTCTGCTAAATGAGGATTTAGCAGATAGGTTTTGCATCTCCACAACATTATGTTCTAACATTTTTACGTTGTGGGTTAAATTCCTTAGAAAAACATTAGCTGATGTGTTAGTAAATTGGATACCAAAGGAAAGCATTTTGGAACATATATATGCCTGATATTTACAAGGAAAAGGGGTACGGAAATGTAAGAACAATGCCAAAACTCTTTATTAATGGCCGTAAGAACAGTTGATCAGACAAACTGCGTAAACGGGACTGGAACTCTAAGGAGTGAAGGTGTCGCGCACGGTAGGACAGTAGTTATAGACATGGGGGTACGAGCACAGTTTTAGTA
Source organism: Hydractinia echinata (assembly GCA_030067915.1). Taxonomy (NCBI): domain Eukaryota; kingdom Metazoa; phylum Cnidaria; class Hydrozoa; order Anthoathecata; family Hydractiniidae; genus Hydractinia; species Hydractinia echinata. The sequence goes on from JASGCC010000203.1 coordinate 510,415, forward strand.
AACTAAAACTTTGCTCACACCCCCATGTCTATGCCTACTTGTACACCCTTTGGCTTCGCTCTATGACGTCACATGTAAAACTGTGCTCGTACCCTCATATGGTGTTTTGGAGATATTGCAATACACGTATGACCATTTACGTGTAAAGTGCTATTTTTTGCTGTTTGGGAGGGTCTGCAAGTGTATGTTTATGGTGTTGCCAAGGGTCGGCAAGAGTATATTTTTTCAGCCTGTGTACACCATTAGATGTCTATAATATAGTATACCATCGGATGTCTCTCCAATATATGGAATAGAAAAGTTCAACCATCTGATGTCTCTAATATATGGTATAGAAAAAGTTCAAATGTTGTAATGTCCATATGCATAACTATTTTTGCCATCTTCCAGAATATATATCTCTTGTCATCAAAACAACTGAGTGATATCTTGTTTATCTCATAACTTCCCAACATACGATTTTGACTTCTGATGGTTTTCATTTTATGGCATAATTGTTTGTTTTCAAATAATACATTCCTATAGTCTTCATGTTTGAGTATATTTTTGACTATGTTCTTTTTAACACCTTTAGCAGTTTTACCACATTTGTTGTCATCTTTAATATAGCTATACATTTTTGATTTCAATCCCACGAATTCAACTATTGGAACACCTGCTGCCTCATCTTTCATTTTACCAATAATTTTCTTATTTGATGTATTATAGAATGGTGATGTTTCTTGGTAGTCACTATTGTCAAATTTATCTTTATCATTCCAGAAATCCATATATGCATCATCTGTTGTAATTTCATATGTTAGGGAATCAGAATCTGTGAATAGTAGTTTCGCATTATTTTTGTATTTCTTTTTTATATAATTGTAGTGGAAATCGTACATCAATGTTTTGGATAAATCGAGAATACACATTCCTACATATGCAGGTCTGTTGAGAGTTAGTGTCTCCTTAATTCTATGTACAGCCACAAGGTCCTCGTTGAAAATTTTTGATGATTCAAAGGTTGGTTTGGATGTTAATTTCATTAGTTTGTCCTTATTGGTTACAAGTTCTACATTTACACGTTTTCTTATGTTTTCCATAGTTTTTCCAAATACACTGTTATTCATAAGTTTGAAGAAATTTTTTTCAAAAGCATTTTTGCAATTAGTTCTTTTATTAGTATTGAAATCAATATATTTTTTCAACCATGGGCTCTGATCAAATTCTAATACACGATGTACTTTTTTGATTTTTAATCCCAATGACATATATAATTGTAGATTTCGATAGTGCAATACGTATTTCTCTTTTTTACCTAATGTTGGTATTAATTTATTTACATCACCTACTGATATTTTATATTGTTCTTGGATTTTTTTACCATAGTCTGATAACATATTTTTGGTAACATTCATTTTCTCTGGAGCTAGTGGATAATCATTATGTAAATCATGTAGTTCTTTTGGATATTCTAAATCAACTTCTAATATTAGTCCTTTACCACTTTCTGGTTTATAATCAGCTAGATTACATGTTTTTATTTCCTTTTCTTTTAACCATCTAAATCCACCAGTTGGTAGATATTGTGACATTCCATAACCATATAGATTGTTAGCATCCAAATACATTAGATACTTCGATGGCATATCCTTATCATAATTGTTAATGTACTTATTATTGGCTTTACCATATCTGTTAGCAATATATGATACACCACCTCTTAATCCCTTTTCAATAAATAAAAACATGTCAACATCTGTCATCAATTCAAGTTCTACTTTTGTCATTTTCAACATTGAATCCCAAGATAATCCTGGAGATGTATAATAATGGCATGGATCCAATTTATAATATTCTAAACATGTACCCCTAAAGTTTTCAAATATATCTGCCAATAGTAGTACATCCGATTTTAGATACAGGTCATGGTATTCTCCCATTGTTTTCAATTCAAACTTCTTCCAAACTGTTTTAGCATGCTTATATTGCTCATCGGTGATATATTCATCAATTAGTTGACTGTAAAAATCTTTTTGATACGGTAATTGTTTCTCATCAAATTTCGTAAATGAATCCATATAATCGTAGGGATACACACCTTTTTTAGTCATTAGTTCAAATTTCTTTCTATCACCAAATTCCTCTTTCGTATATTTAAATGATGTTTTTGGAAGGTTATCTGCTAATTTTTCCAAACTAGAACTCATAAACTGGAAACTATCAATAAATTTCAAATGACTACCTAACATGAATGCTATATATTTTTCCATATTGTTTGGAATTACGTTGATGTCCATTTCTTTGAGTTCTCCCCATTTGTTTTTATACGAATGTTTTTTAACGAGTTTACCAATCTGTTGCATAATAAAATGGCTATCATATCCTCTCAAATTATGGAAAACTACTGGTACTTTGTCTGTTAATCTATAACTTAAATTACAATCATTATGTGCTGATCCTCTATATCTACCTGTTACATGGCAATGATCTCTAACTTTGATATCTGTCTCAATATATTTTTGAGTACATATGTGACAACTATCTGCTGTTTTAAAATTTTTGATATCGGTTTTTGACATTATCATATCCTGTTTAAAATGTTAGTTTTTAATGTATTTACAATATTTGGCTTCCTTTATCATTTCTTCCATAAATTTGTATACAGCATCTGGACCCCTATACATTTTCAATGGTTTGCTATATTTGTCATCATATCTACATACCACCTTATAACCATATCCACAATCCATATGTTTCTGGTATGCTTCTGTGTATGATTTACTGTTTTCAGGTGCACATCCATGTACTTTCTCAGTGATGGCTTCAAAATCTGCATATATTACAAATGGTGCCTCTAATTGTTTATGGTAGTTTTGGAATTTTAATGTGTTCTCACCCTCGTTTGGCATATGGCTTGTTTACCATTTATCACCATACAAATTTCAATATGATTGTCCAATATTTTTTTAGTAGAGAAACATTGTAGACAGTACATGCAAAAGCTGTTAAAATCATCAATTAGTACATAATGTTTGTATTCATCCTTTGTTATTAATAGTAGGGACATACTATCATCATACTTCTCTTTTGATATATATATTGGATATGGTTGATTATCCTCATAACCGAATACATTTATTCTGATATTGTTCTTTTTTTCAATTTTATTATACTGTTTGGTGGTTACAGGAAATTCAATACCATCATAGTGAACTATGATGGTACTGAATTTCCTGTAACCATTCATCTACATATTTTCTATCGGATTTTTTAATTCTCTGTGGATTCCTGTCCTGTTTGTTCAAATGCCTGATATGGCACCATCTAAAACATGCATCATCTGTATTTCGCATATTGATTAGTCCCTTTGAACTATTTCTTAATTCTTCTGGTAGTTCTATATAATTTGATCCCTTTAATGGATCATATAATGTTAAATTCAAAAAATGTGAATCTACTGATTCAATAGTCCATCCAGATCCTTCAGAAATCCATTGGTTGATAAGATTTATTATTTGCTGGGATGATAGATTTATAGCATAATGGATATCATTTTCATTTATGACAGTGTGTACCCTATTTTTGAAATATGCAGTTTTAAACACCATATCATTTGCATTAAGAGGCGTTATTTTTAATGTTTCTACATATTTGAAACCTTTTAATTTCACCAATTCTCTATTTAATATACCAGATATATTATTTCTTGTGGATTCTAATTGTTTTAATGGATCCATATTATTTTTAATTCTAACCTCAAATGATTTGGTTGACTTCTGAAATGCACTACTAAGTTGTATTATGGGTGCTGGTACAGGTTTTCTGGGTACTGGTGTTGGTTTAGTGGGTCTGGGTGCTGGTGTTGGTTTATTGGGTCTGGGTACTGCTGTTGGTTTAGTGGGTCTGGGTGCTGGTACAGGTTTAGTGGGTCTGGATGCTGGTTTATTAAGCTTTTTATATGCAGGACCATCTATCTTGATCCATCTATTGGTCTTTGGGCTTCTTATGTACCCAGGTTTCTCATCAGTGGTTTTATTACCACGTATTAAATTAATTAGCTCAGCCTTGCTTAGTTTTTGAAGATCTATATCATTCATCATTATATTAGGTTTGGAAAATATTTTATTCATTTTATACTTTAATAAAGTGGTATTTCTTTAAGTGTTTTATGTCATTTCAAATAACTGAAATATGATACTTTATAATAACAACTATATGCGCTCTGTACTTTCCCTCTCATTATAATGTACAATAGTTTTATTTACTTAAGTATTTTATGTATGTGTTTTAGATGACTGTCTAATGTTTCTTGTGATTTAAATGTTCTATAACAATATTCACATTTGATTCTCACTTCATAGAAATATTTGACGATCTCTGTTATAATTTCATCATAATCATTGCTTACCAGTATCTTGTATCCATTTAATTTATATTTCTATATATATAAATATATCACTCTCTGATTATCAGACAATTGACCATTTCCTTTCGGTGTCTTAAACTCAATCACAAATCCTGGATATATCATGTGGAAATTTTGTATTACCATATCTGGTGCACCCTTCTGATAACCCATATTGTATGATCTTATTCTCATGTCACTATTTATTTGGTTTTCACCCAATGATACAGACATAATTACCTCAGGGTAATGGTTTCTAATATAATTGACAACTTTTGAGTGTAGATCATATTCTGATTCTATTGTGTAGGCCAACATCTTGAATTTATTTTTCTCATACTTTCCAGTTTTCCTTATTGATGGTAAAACTTCACCTGTAACCCACCTTTTGAATTCTTTTGCTTTCTCCATCTTTGATCCTATAATAAGGCTATATAATCCTGATTCATTTATGTACATCATATGTCCATTTTTTAGGGGGACTGCCACGGACACCCTAGATTTTAGCCCAGTTTTTTCAACGCCCCAAGATTTTAGGGCATTTAGTGTGGTTTTATCTTCTGGATCCACATGATTTCTAATAGCCTGACATGTATCCTTATATTCCAATATATTGGCAATTGTTTTGGCCTTGAACCAAACATTTTCATCAACTTTAATAACATCTAATTTAGCATCCTCATAAATAAATACTTCTTCCATAATAATAATTACTAATAGTGTTATCTTCTTAAGTATAATTTTTTAAATACCACCAATCGGTTTATTATATCCTATTAAAAATATGTAACATCTACATTCACTACACAATGCCCAGTAAATAAAATTCCCACCAATTATTCTATAATATGGTTTTACATCATTAGATAATTTACCACAATTTTTACAATAGCTATAATATTCATATTCTTCCATTATATTATTAGTGTATATAAAAAGTTCATATTAACCCAAGTATTTTCATATTAATCTCATTTAATTCAACTTTAATTTTAATTAATCGTTTGAGGCATCTTATTCTTTCTAATATTAAATCCTCTCTAACTTTACTAACATCTACATTTCTTTTAAAATAAGTATTGGTGTTTAACATTATATATACATATAGAAATTATTCCATTTGAAACATTTTTAAATTACGTTTATTTACAACAGGTTCTGGATTATTTTTTTTTTACTATTTAAGTTTTACATCATTAGATAGCCTATGACATTGATTACAATAACTGTAAATACAATAGTCTTCCATATAACTATAGATTATTATTTCTTTCTTTTTTCATACAAATAAATACCACCACCAACCATAGTCATACTAGCAACAATAAATCCTAATTCCCTATATTTCTGTGATTCTGATGGTTTATAGAAGTCTGATAATTTAGGTTCTGGTGGTAGTTCTGGAAGTTTTGTACCAGTAAGAACATAATATCTCTTCATTGCAAGTCCTAAGTCATTAAAACTTTTTTCTGATTTCATTATTTATGTAATCAATTCGTTTTTGTCATTTTCAGCCCATGCTATTTGAGCCTTGTTATATTAATGCTATTTGCATTGTTTCAACTGCTAAGTCATGTCTTTTTCTCTCTTCATCACTTCCCCTTAATGTACTAAAAAGGAAATTACTACCTGAGAAAGCAAGCGCGTTCACCACAGCACCAATACCCATCATTGCTAATCCAGCCATCTTATATATTATCAAGAATTATTTTTTGCTTCACTAGATAGTCCTTGGTCATATCAGCAGCAGCAACAACAACTACCAATTTAACAGTATCCTCTATATCAAATTTACTAAGAGATGGTGGTGTCATTTTAAACAGCGTTTTTCCTAACATGGTATACCCAACGACCAATCCAGAAACGACAGCTCCATAATACAGGCTTTCTTTTATATTTTTATTGTAATCCGTAGTACTCATTATATATTATGGTATAGAAAACGTTATTCCATACTAAAGATATATTTACTAGGTTTTTTGATAACTACCTTTGACCGTTCTGGTTCTTCAATTGACTGTGGTTTGTGTTGTAATACTGGTATTTTCTTTTTTATTTCGCTATACGCAATATATGATGCACCCATTAACGATATGCCTGCACCAACAACCACATACTGGTAATTATTTGTTTTGTTTTGTTTTTCAACATGGTGTTCTTCTTGCTTAGTTATACTATCATTGAGTCTCTTTAATTCTTCTTTTTTACGACGATTATGTTCAACAAGCTTTTTACCCTGTTCAACTCTTAGGGGATTCTTCTGTTTTGTTACTTTCTGCTCCTCCACTACTGTTGCTACTGCTGTTGTTGGTTCCACTATTTGCTGCTCTTCCATTATTACTACTATTAGTGCTAGAATTTTTCACATAATGTCTACCTGTAATCATGGCTACACTAACTGGCGCTAGCATTGCACCAAATTGATAGTACATATCACAAGTGAATCTCTGTAAAGCAGTATTAAGAAATGGATCATTCTCTAGATCATCATTTAGTTAATTTTTATTTTCCATACCTAAAGCCCCACATGCTATATTAGAATATAAACCAATTAATGATTTTCCTAATGATTTAGTCATCTGGCCACTTAATTTGCTCTCATATCTTGTTGACATATTATTGATCTCATCTGCGTTCATCTCCATTATTTGTTGTTCAGTGTATTCTTTACTTAGATGTTGTTTAGAATTGCCTGATAGCACACAATTAATCAGTCTATTCCTTTTTTCAGGATCCACTTCTTCCATTGGTTCTTCAATTAATGGCTGTTCTATCTTTTTCTTTCTTCTAACATTTCTTTTAGGTTTTATTTCTTTAGCAACATTCTCTTCTAAATTAGTTAGTTGATCAAGTATCTTAGAATCCATTACTATATTTATAAGATAGAAAATCTTACGCAACTTATAACATGGATATATAATTGCAAAAATAATTGCTAATAACAAAATGAAGTTAGCGTATTCAATCATTATATTATTAATTAAGAAAATTATAACTAGTGTATCAACAAATTTTAGCAGGATTTTAACAAATAATAACTAGTTGGCTGGTAACACTTCAATATAAGTTTAGAATATGGCAGATTTTGCAGGAGTGTTTTTAATCTATCTCGTTCATTCTTATCTGGCACGACATCATTCTCTCTTAAACAATCTTCAAAACTATCTCTATCCTTGGTGAAGAACAAGCAAAGCCATTTAACTTATTCCCTAACGTCTTTTGAAACAGAATTATACTTTTGTGTTAATACCCATAGGGAGTGATTTCTATGTCTACCAGAGAATGCAAGTTCTGATAGCGCATCACGTTTTTTATTTATTTCACCTTCAGCAGAACAATCATCAATTATAAATAGTGTTTCGTGACCCTTAAAATTATTGGTAAATAGTCTAATCCATTCATTTAATTTACATTCTACATCATAAACAATAAATACACTTTCATCATCGAGTAACCACTTTCTTGATATAGGTACGTCTTATTATCTAAAACTGTTGGACATAGAATAATAATGTATTCAAAATGGTGCTTATAGTCAGTTTCAAGTAGTTTTAATAAGTATTCGGTTTTACACATGCGGTTGCACCAACAAACATTGCACTATGAGGAAATTTTGGAAAGTTCATTATATATTTAGTACATAATATTAACAAATGCACCATTTAAAATGTTAATTTGGGCATCCATAAATAGATAGATATAACACTGCAGATTACCACCAGCTCCAGCCGTCTTTGTAATAGCAAGATTAATACCTTCTGAAGCATTTTCAATACGTCTACCTGTTCAATGTAATGTGTTATCATCGGAAGATCTGAAATCCAACCACAATCCGAATTGTTTTGTATAATAATCTACCATTCTCATATCAAATACATTTAACTCATGTTGTGCTGAGCCATGTTGTTTCAATCTTCCAGCACCAAAGTGTTTCTTGATTTCATCCCATTGGTGATAGCTTTTCATCCCCTGTGCGTATAATTGATTAGATTTTCCCTCGACGGCTATCTCAACATTAGTAATTTTAGGGTTGTAGAATTTTTCAGTGTCTCTTGCCCAATCAGTCTCTTTTGTAAACAGCATTAGAATAACTTTTAGACTCTTGGCTGGTGTGTTAAAATTCATATTCCATTTCGTATCACCATCTTTAAGAACAATATGTCTGTGTCTTAAAACTCGATCATACAAAATACTCGTCCTCATATATTCAGTTTTGACATCAGATGCCAATCTTGAATTAGAAATTACATCAAACTCCAATGAGATGTTGTTAATTGTGTATGTGGCGTCCGTTTTATCACTCTTAATCACTTTATTGTATTCATTAAATGTAAGTTCGTAAGAAAGCCTACCCACTAGTCCAGACTGATAGAAGGGCATAGAACTTTCCAGCATTTCAAAGTCTAGTGGAATACAAAACTTATTACCAAATGTTGTAGATATTGCTTCATCTCCAGTATTGGCTGCTTTATCTCCTGCACCAATTCGATATTTAATAGCATTTTCAGTTTGTCCATTTCCTTTGGTAACAATACCTTGAAATATAGCATTTCGTCTTTCAGCATATGCCATCCATAGGTCATAATATGTGTCAAGTGTGTCACTATCATCAATACTAAGTATTTCGATTTTTATAACTTTTTTCTTAATAATGGCCCTTCCAATATTTTTAACCAATGTTCTGTTCAAATCATCTGTTGAATTAAGAGTAATATCAAATGTTAACCTGGTTGTTCCTGGAACTATGACATCATTAGCTTCCAAATTTGGAAACCGTACATTTGACATCTCATTTACTCCAATAGTAGTTGGATTATTAGTGACGGTAAGATGTTGTCTATTCCCTTTAATTCCAAAAGCATTTCTAAGTGATCTATTAGGTTTTAGTTTTTCTCCTGTGGTTGTCATTATATATTTATACAATAGAAAAAGTTACATAATATGAAGAACAACCGATGTAGGTAAATTACTGTTTATAATATTTCTGTCATTATCTCGTAGCTCAACTTTAATATAATCTATTATACCATTTCTCATAGTTTTGTATTGAACATTAGTTGGCTCGAATATTATTGTATCACCAAATGAAACATCTTTTGGTGTGTATCCAGTATGAAGGGTATTGGATGGAATCCCATTATGGAGGTTATCTGTTGTAGAGAGAGTATCAGTGGAGAAAGTAAATGATTTTTTAGATAGCAGAAGATCAACGTAATTATCATTATTTACTCCTAATATGTTGTGAAGATAGTAATCAAACTTTTTTATTCCACCTCCAATTATAGATTTTCCAGTTAATGTACTATAATTTATTCTACTGCTGATATGTCGTAAAATATCATTAATACTATAGAACCCCTTTTTAACAATAATGTGTGTATCATTTTTTAGATACATCTTCTCGTCTTCTTCAATGTTGTAAAACGTGTAAACCAAATGTGCTCTAACTAAACCAATTCTTTTACTATTATTTCTATTGTCGATAGGTTTTTGCAAATCGATACCTTTTGAAATGTCATCTATTACAATATACATTTTCTAAGTTATATAATATAATGAATAGAATTTATAAATACGATCCTAAAATATCCGGGTTTTATGAACCAAACGGTGGAAAATACCTACAACAAATCAAAGCAAAGGAGTTATACATACAGAATATAGTGGTTTCAGAGAATGTAGGTGATATTGAGAGTTTCCAGAGTAAGTTTCCAAACATATTTACCAACTATGAGGTAGGAGCAGTCAGGGCAGGAGATCCAACATTTAACAACTGGAAAACCAACCCATTCAAACTATGGCAGACCCAATTAAATTTTGCAGTATTTCTATCAACAAGCGTATGTGGAATATCACCAGAACATTTAAATGAAACAGATCATCCTTTGTCTAAAAGCATATACAGATTCCATGTTTATTATCACATTAGACGGATATTCAAAATACTGGAAGTCTATCTACCATACCAACAAGGGTTTTCTGTTAGTAATAATACATTCACTAGGGATAAATATCTGCAATTATGTAGAGAATATGGTGTTGACAGCAATTATAATACATGGAGAAATGAAAACTATATGAGTTCATACCAAAGTAAGAGACCAGAATATAACAACACACCTGGCGATTCATATTATGATTCCAACAGTTTTGCTAGATGGATTATAGAACATTCGAGGGGTTTAACAACAATTGGTGTACAGAAGCTTAGTGAATCCGTTAGAGCCTATTCATACCTTTTACTAACATCCCAAACGTCTACAAGATCAAGCATTTTAGGTAATACAGGTCCAGCATTAGATTGCCAGCAAGTGTTTCTAAACAACTTTGAAAACATTATTAATAGACATGTGGATATAGCAGAAGACATTAAAAGATTCCAGGATACATTACAATATGCTAGAAGTAAAGTAGATTATGTTGTTGGTGAGAACGTGTATATGTTACCAAGTGATATAAAACATTTATCCCAGTCAGTTTTTATTCATCTATCATCTAATATGGTAGCTTTGCTGTATTGTGGGTTCCTGCTGCTCCTTCTGTGTAACATTGTAAGGAAATGGGCTTGCCTCAGATCCTTCAAACATAGTTTTGGAAGAGCACATAACCGTAGAATGATCTCCCTACGACTTAAAAATAACTTTACTCAGGTAGGAAACCCCACATTTATGCTAAAACTGATTTTTGTGTTCGTTGTATTTTTGAGCAATACAAAACCTTCTTACAAAAGTAGCTCACCCAACAACAACGAAATGAGTCGACTAGATAGGAGTTTCTTTTCTATCTCTTCACTTGATGCCTGCAATAGAGTTTCTGAAAGCCAGCTCACTCTCCAATTAAAAGTAATGGCTTTATCAAAACTTAAGCCAAGCAGGCACAAGTATTTCTATTTTTTAATCCTCTTGTCAGGGGACATCTGCCTCAACCCAGGTCCTGTTAAGTATCCCTGTTCTTCATGCTTAAAACCTGTGGCAAAAACACACAAAGCACTTTCTTGTGACGAGTGTGGATTATGGGCTCATAAAAAATGTGAGCGTATTTCTGATAAAAAATATCAACAATTTATGAAGACTCCTGAAGATAAACTGTTTTTCGTTTGCAGTCCCTGTCTTTCTCGTAATTTGCCTTTTGCTAATGAGGAGTCATTTGGTGACGAAATTCCGGACAACATCAATATTACTATTAATGAAAACTTTGATTTTGAGGCAATTAGAAATGGGAAGGGCTTAAAAATGGCCCATCTCAACATTAATGGTCTGTCATCCAAGCTAGACTATGTTAAACTTCTGCTACATCAAACAAAACTTGATGTATTCTCCATCTGTGAAACCAAAATTGATGACACCATCACTGACAATGACGTTAAAATTGATGGCTATGTTTGTTATAGAAATGATCGGAATAGACGAGGTGGGGGTGTTCTGATTTTTGTTAATGAAAACTTGGATAGCCACCTTTTGAAACACCTATACTTCGAAAATGTTGAATCACTATGGGTGAAAGTGTGCCTGAAAAAAACTAAACCTATTTACGTGTGTGGGGTCTACAGGTGATTTGCAGAGCACTGAAAACCTGTGTACTCATTTTAAACAGTGTTTTAATAAACTCCCAAAAGAAAAAGAAGTTTTTATCTTGGGAGATTTTAACTGTAACATGCTTTCAAAATATGCTCTTTCCTCCAAAATAAAGGAATTATGCTCCACTCTTTTCCTAAAACAACATATTACGGAGCCAACTCGTGTTACTGAAAATAGTAGCACTCTTATAGACTTGATACTTTCTAACAGTTCTTGTATTTCTAAAACTGGTGTCATGCAGGCGCGCGGAACCACGTGACCTACGTGTAAGGCATTTATTAGGCTGCAAAAGGCCATATTACAGCCTTTAGAGGCCTGTACACGTAGTTGACGGTGTTATAAGGCCATGGCACAATGGAAAACGACTTGGTACGTCGCAGTCCATTAAGAGTGGAATCACTAGACCGATGGTAACCTGCGGAGGCGCGAGGAACCACGTGATCTACGTGTAAGGCCTTTATTAGGCCGCAAAAGGCCCTATTACAGCCTTTAGAGGCCTGTACACGTAGTTGACGGTGTTATAAGGCCATGGCACAATGGAAAACAACTTGGTACGTCATAGTCCATTGAGAGTGGAAGGATTAGATAGATGGTTAACTGCGCAGGCGCGCGGAACCACGTGACCTACGTGTAAGGCCTTTATTAGTCTGCAAAAGGCCATATTACAGCCTTTAGAGGCCTGTACACGTAGTTGACGGTGTTATAAGGCCATGGCGCAATAGAAAACGACTTGGGACGTTGTAGTCCATTGAGAGTGGAAGCACTAGACCTATGGTAACCTGCTGAGGCGCGCAGAACCACGTGATCTACGTGTAAGGCCTTTATTAGGCTGCAAAAGGCCATATTACAGCCTTTAGAGGCCTGTACACGTGCTTGACGGTGTTATAAGGCCATGGCACAATGGGAAACGACCTGCTACGTCGTAGTCCATTGAGAGTGGAAACACTAGACCGATGGTAACCTGCGGAGGGGTGAGGAACCACGTGATCTACGTGTAAGGCCTTTATTAGGCTGCAAAAGGCCATATTACAGCCTTTAGAGGCCTGTACACCTGCTTGACGGTGTTATAAGGCCATGACACAATGGAAAACGACTTGCTACGTCGTAGTCCATTGAGAGTGGAAACACTAGACCGATGGTAACCTGCGGAGGGGTGAGGAACCACGTGATCTACGTGTAAGGCCTTTATTAGGCTGCAAAAGGCCATATTACAGCCTTTAGAAGCCTGTACACGTAGTTGACGGTGTTATAAGGTCATGGCACAATGGAAAACGACTTGGTACGTCGTAGTCCATTGAGAGTGGAAGGATTAGATAGATGGTAACCTGCACAGGCACGTGGAACCACGTGATTTACATGTAAGGCTTTTATTAGGCGGCAAAAGGCCATATTACAGCCTTTAGAGGCCTGTACACGTAGTTGACGGTGTTATAAGGCCATGGCACAATGGAAAACGACTTGGTACGTCGCCGTCCATTGAGAGTGGAAGCACTAGACCGATGGTAACCTGCGGAGGCGCGAGGAACCACGTGATCTACGTGTAAGGCCTTTATTAGGCCGCAAAAGGCCCTATTACAGCCTTTAGAGGCCTGTACACGTAGTTGACGGTGTTATAAGGCCATGGCGCAATAGAAAACGACTTGGGACGTCGTAGTCCATTGAGAGTGGTAGCACTAGATCGATGGTAACCTGCGGAGGCTCGCTGAACCATGTGATCTACATGCAAGGCCTTTATTAGACTGCAAAAGGCCATATTACAGCGTTTAGAGGCATGTACAAGGAGTTGACGATGTTATAAAGCCTCGGCGCAATAGAAAACGACTTGGGACGACGTAGTCCATTTAGTGAAAAAGCCATATTACAGCCTTTAGAGGCCTGTACACGTAGTTGACGGTGTTATAAGGCCATGGCACAATGGAAAACGACTTGGTACGTCGCAGTCCATTGAGAGTGGAAGCACTAGACCGATGGTAACCTGCGGAGGCGCGAGGAACCACGTGATCTACTTGTAAGGCCTTTATTAGGCTGCAAAAGGCCATATTACAGCCTTTAGAGGCCTGTACACGTAGTTGACGGTGTTATAAGGCCATGGCACAATGGAAGACGACTTCGTACGTCGTAGTCCGTTGAGAGTGGAAGGATTAGATAGATGGTAACCTGCGCAGGCGCGCGGAACCACGTGACCTACGTGTAAGGCATTTATTAGGCTGCAAAAGGCCATATTACAGCCTTTAGAGGACTGTACACGTAGTTGACGGTGTTATAAGGCAATGGCACAATGGAAAACGACTTGGTACGTCGTAGTCCATTGAGAGTGGAATCACTAGACCGATGGTAACCTGCGGAGGCGCGCGGAACCACGTGATCTACGTGTAAGGCCTTTATTAGGCTGCAAAAGGCCATATTACAGCCTTTAGAGGCCTGTACACGTAGTTGACGGTGTTATAAGGCCATGGCACAATGGAAAACGACTTGGTACGTCGTAGTCCATTGAGAGTGGAACACTAGACCGATGGTAACCTGCGGAGGCGCGCGGAACCACGTGATCTACGTGTAAGGCCTTTATTAGGCTGCAAAAGGCCATATTACAGCCTTTAGAGGCTGTACACGTAGTTGACGGTGTTATAAGGCCATGGCACAATGAAAACGACTTGGTACGTCGTAGTCCATTGAGAGTGGAAGCACTAGATAGATGGTAACCTGCGGAGGGCGCGGAACCACGTGATCTACGTGTAAGGCCTTTATTAGGCTGCAAAAGGCCATATTACAGCCTTTAGAGGCCTGTACACGTAGTTGACGGTGTTATAAGGCCATGGCACAATGGAAAACGACTTGGACGTCGTAGTCCATTGAGAGTGGAAACACTAGACCGATGGTAACCTGCGGAGCGCGCGGAACCACGTGATCTACGTGTAAGGCCTTTATTAGGCTGCAAAAGGCCATATTACAGCCTTTAGAGGCCTGTACACGTAGTTGACGGTGTTATAAGGCCATGGCACAATGAAAACGACTTGGACGTCGTAGTCCATTGAGAGTGGAAGCACTAGACCATGGTAACCTGCGGAGCGCGAGGAACCACGTGATCTACGTGTAAGGCCTTTATTAGGCTGCAAAAGGCCATATTACAGCCTTTAGAGGCCTGTACACGTAGTTGACGGTGTTATAAGGCCATGGCACAATGGAAAACGACTTGGTACGTCGTAGTCCATTGAGAGTGGAAGGATAGATAGATGGTAACCTGCGGAGGCGCGCGGAACCACGTGATCTACGTGTAAGGCCTTTATTAGGCTGCAAAAGGCCATATTACAGCCTTTAGAGGCCTGTACACGTAGTTGACGGTGTTATAAGGCCATGGCGCAATGAAAACGACTTGGTACGTCGTAGTCCATTGAGAGTGGAAGCACTAGACCGATGGTAACCTGCGGAGGCGCGCGGAACCACGTGATCTACGTGTAAGGCCTTTATTAGGCTGCAAAAGGCCATATTACAGCCTTTAGAGGCCTGTACACGTAGTTGACGGTGTTATAAGGCCATGGCAATGAAAACGACTTTACGTCGTAGTCCATTGAGAGTGGAAGCACTAGACCGATGGTAACCTGCGGAGCGCGCGGAACCACGTGATCTACGTGTAAGGCCTTTATTAGGCTGCAAAAGGCCATATTACAGCCTTTAGAGGCCTGTACACGTAGTTGACGGTGTTATAAGGCCATGGCAAATGGAAAACGACTTGGTACGTAGTCCATTGAGAGTGGAAACACTAGACCGATGGTAACCTGCGGAGGCGAGAACCACGTGATCTACGTGTAAGGCCTTTATTAGGCTGCAAAAGGCCATATTACAGCCTTTAGAGGCCTGTACACGTAGTTGACGGTGTTATAAGGCCATGGCACAATGGAAAACGACTTGGTACGTCGTAGTCCATTGAGAGTGGAAGCATAGATAGATGGTAACCTGCGGACGCGCGGAACCACGTGATCTACGTGTAAGGCCTTTATTAGGCTGCAAAAGGCCATATTACAGCCTTTAGAGGCCTGTACACGTAGTTGACGGTGTTATAAGGCCATGGCACAATGGAAAACGACTTGGTACGTCGTAGTCCATTGAGAGTGGAAGGACTAGATAGATGGTAACCTGCGGAGGCGCGCGGAACCACGTGATCTACGTGTAAGGCCTTTATTAGGCTGCAAAAGGCCATATTACAGCCTTTAGAGGCCTGTACACGTAGTTGACGGTGTTATAAGGCCATGGCACAATGGAAAACGACTTGGTACGTCGTAGTCCATTGAGAGTGGAAACACTAGACCGATGGTAACCTGCGGAGGCGCGCGGAACCACGTGATCTACGTGTAAGGCCTTTATTAGGCTGCAAAAGGCCATATTACAGCCTTTAGAGGCCTGTACACGTAGTTGACGGTGTTATAAGGCCATGGCACAATGGAAAACGACTTGGTACGTCGTAGTCCATTGAGAGTGGAAGCACTAGACCGATGGTAACCTGCGGAGCGCGAGGAACCACGTGATCTACGTGTAAGGCCTTTATTAGGCTGCAAAAGGCCATATTACAGCCTTTAGAGGCCTGTACACGTAGTTGACGGTGTTATAAGGCCATGGCACAATGGAAAACGACTTGGTACGTCGTAGTCCATTGAGAGTGGAAGCACTAGACCATGGTAACCTGCGGAGGCGCGCGGAAACGTGATCTACGTGTAAGGCCTTTATTAGGCTGCAAAAGGCCATATTACAGCCTTTAGAGGCCTGTACACGTAGTTGACGGTGTTATAAGGCCATGGCACAATGGAAAACGACTTGGTACGTCGTAGTCCATTGAGAGTGTCCGAACTAGACCGATGGTAACCTGCGGAGGCGCGCGGAACCACGTGATCTACGTGTAAGGCCTTTATTAGGCTGCAAAAGGCCATATTACAGCCTTTAGAGGCCTGTACACGTAGTTGACGGTGTTATAAGGCCATGGCACAATGGAAAACGACTTGGTACGTCGTAGTCCATTGAGAGTGGAAGGATAGATAGATGGTAACCTGCGGAGGCGCGCGGAACCACGTGATCTACGTGTAAGGCCTTTATTAGGCTGCAAAAGGCCATATTACAGCCTTTAGAGGCCTGTACACGTAGTTGACGGTGTTATAAGGCCATGGCACAATGGAAAACGACTTGGTACGTCGTAGTCCATTGAGAGTGGAAGCACTAGACCGATGGTAACCTGCGGAGGCGCGCGGAACCACGTGATCTACGTGTAAGGCCTTTATTAGGCTGCAAAAGGCCATATTACAGCCTTTAGAGGCCTGTACACGTAGTTGACGGTGTTATAAGGCCATGGCACAATGGAAAACGACTTGGTACGTCGTAGTCCATTGAGAGTGGAAGCACTAGACCGATGGTAACCTGCGGAGGCGCGAGGAACCACGTGATCTACGTGTAAGGCCTTTATTAGGCTGCAAAAGGCCATATTACAGCCTTTAGAGGCCTGTACACGTAGTTGACGGTGTTATAAGGCCATGGCACAATGGAAAACGACTTGGTACGTCGTAGTCCATTGAGAGTGGAAGCACTAGACCGATGGTAACCTGCGGAGGCGCGCGGAACCACGTGATCTACGTGTAAGGCCTTTATTAGGCTGCAAAAGGCCATATTACAGCCTTTAGAGGCCTGTACACGTAGTTGACGGTGTTATAAGGCCATGGCGCAATGGAAAACGACTTGGGACGTCGTAGTCCATTGAGAGTGGAAGCACTAGACCGATGGTAACCTGCGGAGGCGCGCGGAACCACGTGATCTACGTGTAAGGCCTTTATTAGGCTGCAAAAGGCCATATTACAGCCTTTAGAGGCCTGTACACGTAGTTGACGGTGTTATAAGGCCATGGCACAATGAAAACGACTTGGACGTCGTAGTCCATTGAGAGTGGAAACACTAGACCGATGGTAACCTGCGGAGGCGCGGAGAACCACGTGATCTACGTGTAAGGCCTTTATTAGGCTGCAAAAGGCCATATTACAGCCTTTAGAGGCCTGTACACGTAGTTGACGGTGTTATAAGGCCATGGCACAATGGAAAACGACTTGGTACGTCGTAGTCCATTGAGAGTGGAAGCATTAGATAGATGGTAACCTGCGGAGGCGCGCGGAACCACGTGATCTACGTGTAAGGCCTTTATTAGGCTGCAAAAGGCCATATTACAGCCTTTAGAGGCCTGTACACGTAGTTGACGGTGTTATAAGGCCATGGCACAATGGAAAACGACTTGGTACGTCGCAGTCCATTGAGAGTGGAAGCACTAGACCGATGGTAACCTGCGGAGCGCGAGGAACCACGTGATCTACGTGTAAGGCCTTTATTAGGCTGCAAAAGGCCATATTACAGCCTTTAGAGGCCTGTACACGTAGTTGACGGTGTTATAACCATGGCGCAATGGAAAACGACTTGGGACGTCGTAGTCCATTGAGAGTGGAAGGACTAGACCATGGTAACCTGCGGAGGCGCGCGGAACCACGTGATCTACGTGTAAGGCCTTTATTAGGCTGCAAAAGGCCATATTACAGCCTTTAGAGGCCTGTACACGTAGTTGACGGTGTTATAAGGCCATGGCACAATGGAAAACGACTTGGTACGTCGTAGTCCATTGAGAGTGGAAGCACTAGACCGATGGTAACCTGCGGAGGCGCGCGGAACCACGTGATCTACGTGTAAGGCCTTTATTAGGCTGCAAAAGGCCATATTACAGCCTTTAGAGGCCTGTACACGTAGTTGACGGTGTTATAAGGCCATGGCACAATGGAAAACGACTTGGTACGTCGTAGTCCATTGAGAGTGGAAATAGATAGATGGTAACCTGCGGAGGCGCGCGGAACCACGTGATCTACGTGTAAGGCCTTTATTAGGCTGCAAAAGGCCATATTACAGCCTTTAGAGGCCTGTACACGTAGTTGACGGTGTTATAAGGCCATGGCACAATGGAAAACGACTTGGTACGTCGTAGTCCATTGAGAGTGGAAGCACTAGACCGATGGTAACCTGCGGAGGCGCGCGGAACCACGTGATCTACGTGTAAGGCCTTTATTAGGCTGCAAAAGGCCATATTACAGCCTTTAGAGGCCTGTACACGTAGTTGACGGTGTTATAAGGCCATGGCACAATGGAAAACGACTTGGACGTCGTAGTCCATTGAGAGTGGAAGCACTAGACCGATGGTAACCTGCGGAGGCGCGAGGAACCACGTGATCTACGTGTAAGGCCTTTATTAGGCTGCAAAAGGCCATATTACAGCCTTTAGAGGCCTGTACACGTAGTTGACGGTGTTATAAGGCCATGGCACAATGGAAAACGACTTGGTACGTCGTAGTCCATTGAGAGTGGAAGCACTAGACCGATGGTAACCTGCGGAGGCGCGCGGAACCACGTGATCTACGTGTAAGGCCTTTATTAGGCTGCAAAAGGCCATATTACAGCCTTTAGAGGCCTGTACACGTAGTTGACGGTGTTATAAGGCCATGGCACAATGGAAAACGACTTGGTACGTCGTAGTCCATTGAGAGTGGAAGCACTAGACCATGGTAACCTGCGGAGGCGCGGAACCACGTGATCTACGTGTAAGGCCTTTATTAGGCTGCAAAAGGCCATATTACAGCCTTTAGAGGCCTGTACACGTAGTTGACGGTGTTATAAGGCCATGGCACAATGAAAACGACTTGGTACGTCGTAGTCCATTGAGAGTGGAAGCACTAGACCGATGGTAACCTGCGGAGGGCGAGGAACCACGTGATCTACGTGTAAGGCCTTTATTAGGCTGCAAAAGGCCATATTACAGCCTTTAGAGGCCTGTACACGTAGTTGACGGTGTTATAAGGCCATGGCACAATGGAAAACGACTTGGTACGTCGTAGTCCATTGAGAGTGGAAGGATTAGATAGATGGTAACCTGCGCAGGCGCGCGGAACCACGTGATCTACGTGTAAGGCCTTTATTAGGCTGCAAAAGGCCATATTACAGCCTTTAGAGGCCTGTACACGTAGTTGACGGTGTTATAAGGCCATGGCACAATGGAAAACGACTTGGACGTCGTAGTCCATTGAGAGTGGAAACACTAGACCATGGTAACCTGCGGAGCGCGCGGAACCACGTGATCTACGTGTAAGGCCTTTATTAGGCTGCAAAAGGCCATATTACAGCCTTTAGAGGCCTGTACACGTAGTTGACGGTGTTATAAGGCCATGGCGCAATGAAAACGACTTGGGACGTCGTAGTCCATTGAGAGTGGAAGCACTAGACCGATGGTAACCTGCGGAGGGCGGGAACCACGTGATCTACGTGTAAGGCCTTTATTAGGCTGCAAAAGGCCATATTACAGCCTTTAGAGGCCTGTACACGTAGTTGACGGTGTTATAAGGCCATGGCACAATGGAAAACGACTTGGTACGTCGTAGTCCATTGAGAGTGGAAGACTGAGATGGTAACCTGCGAGGGGCGGGAACCACGTGATCTACGTGTAAGGCCTTTATTAGGCTGCAAAAGGCCATATTACAGCCTTTAGAGGCCTGTACACGTAGTTGACGGTGTTTATAAGGCCATGGCGGCAATATGGAAAACGACTTGGGACGTTTATAACAACCCGTCAAACGTAACGTGTAGCAGGCCCTAACTAAGAAAGGAGCCCGTAATTTAATATCTGGCCTTTATAATTATGCAAATTGCAGCCTAAATAAAGCGCTTACAACGTTAAGCAATCACGAGGTTCCTATCTGCTCAAACTCGATGTCGCGCGCCTCCACGCAGGGAGTCCTGCCAGGTTACCATCTATCTAATCCTTCCACTCTCAATGGACTACGACCCTACCAAGTCGTTATTCCATTTGTTATATGTTGTTCTCATGTTTTATCTTTGTCATGGCCTTCGGCGTATAACACCTGTCAAGTACTCGTCTTGATGTACTTGTGCCTCTAAAGGGCCTCGTTAATATGGCCTTTTAGCAGCCCTAATAACAGGGCCTACACGTAGATTACGTCGGTTTCGCTTCCCGCGGTCTCCCCGCAGGTTATTACCATTCGGTTCTAGTGCTTTCCACTTCTCATTGGGACTACGACCCGCAATGGGGACACGCAACCGTATCCCAAGTCGTTTCCATTGCCGCCATGACTTTATAACCACCGTCAACTACCGTTTGTTATGTTACAGGCCTCTAAAGCCCGCAATATTTGCTAAATGGGCCTTATGCCGGCCTAATTAAAGTCTTACACGTAATCACGTCTGGTACCTTCGCCCCTCCGAGGTACCATCCTAGTGTTTCCACTCTCAATGGACTGCGACGTACCAAGTCGCTTTTCCCACATTGTGCCATGGCCTCTTATAACACCGTCAAGCACGTTGTACAGGCCTCTAAAGGCTGTTAATATGGTCTTTTTGCAGCCTACAATATAAAGGCCTTACACGTTAGATTTCACCGTCGTTCCGCGCGGCCCTCCACAGCTGTTACCATTGGTCTATCTAAGAGTTCTACAGTCCTTCTTAAGTCTCAATGGACTACCGACGCTCGTCCCAAGTCGTTTTTCACTGCCCGCCATGGCTTTACTTATAACACCGTCAAACTACGTGTACAGGCCTCAAAGGCTGTTAATAGTGGCATCTCATGTTGCGGCCTAATTGTAAAAAGCCTTACATGGCCAATCACGTTTAACCCAGCCTTGTTAGGTCCACGTTGCCTGTGCCGGTATACCATCTATCTAAATCCTTCCACTCTGAATGGACTACGACCACTCATCATGACCGCTACCAAGTCGTTTTTTCATTGTGACATGGCCTTTCTAGCATTAACACCGTCAACTACGTGTTACAGGCCTCTTAAAGGCTGTTAATAGGGCCTTTTGCGGGTCCTACATGAAGGGACCTTACACGCTAGATCACGTGTTTCAATCATATCCTCGCCGACTCTGCAGGTTACTATCGGTCTTTTAGTTGCTTTTCCACTCTCAATGGAAACTGCGACGTTTACACAAGTCGTTTCCATTTGTGCCCCATCATACTGTGCCCTCATAATCATCTTTGTAATAACATGCGTCAAGTACGCTGTACTGCGCCTGCTAAAGGCGATAATTATGGCCTTTCGCATGCTTTAATTAAAGGCCGTTTACACGTAGATTTACGTGGTTCTCGCGCGTCTCCGCAGACTGTTACCATTGGTCTAGTGCTGTATCCACTCTCATTGAACTACGACGTCCCAACAGTCGTTTTCCATTGCGCATGACCCTATAACACCCGTCAACTACGTGTACAGGGCCTCTTTAAGGCCGCAAATAAGGCCTATGCGCCTAATAAAAGTCTTCACACTGTAGATCACGTTGGCGTTTCCTCGGGCCCTTCCGGCAGGTTACCATCGGTCTACAAGTGTTTCCACTCTCAATGGACTGGCCAACCGTACCAAGTCGTTTTCCATTTGTGCCATGGGCCTTATAACACCGTCAAAGCACGTGTACAGGCCATCCTAAAGGGCTGTATAATTATGGCCTTTTGCAGCCTCTAATAAAGTAAGGCCCTTACACACTGTAGGATCACGAGGTTCAGCGCGCCCGCCCTCCGCAGGTTTACATCTATCTAAATCCTGTCACTCCCAATGGACCCCCCCACGACACGACCGCGTACAACCAATGTCGTTTTCCATGTTGCCATGGCCTTATTAACACCGTCAAGTACGTCTTGTAACTGGCCTCAAAGGGGCCGTATTCGTTATTTCAATATTGGCCTTTTGCAGCCTAATAAAGCCTTACACGTAGATTACGTTGGTTCCACGTGCCTGGCCAGCAGCGTTACCATCTATCTAAATCCTTTCGACTCTGAATGGACTACGACGTACCAAAGTCGTTTTCATTGTGCCCATGGCCTGGCAGGGGATTTTTGAGTATAACCTACTCGTCTCAACGCACGTAGACAGGCCTCTAAAGGCTGTTAATATGGCCTTTTGCAGCCTATAAGGCCTTTACACGTAGATCACGTATGTGTCGCCGCCGTCTCCGCAGGCTTAACCATTGGTCTAGTGCTTGGCTAAACTCTCAATGGACTTACGACGTCAGCCGAGGTCAGTAGCGGGTGGGATTGGCCGAGGGTGGGGAAAGACCGAGGGTGCAAAAAAACTAGTCGTATTTTCTATTGCCCGCCGAAGGCTTTATCGTATGAGCCTTCTTATTCTTTCTGATTTTATAACACCATCTCTAATAACTCCCGATTGTACATGCCTCTGTAAACCCCGCTAATTATGGCCCTCTTTGCATGGGTCTAATAAAGGCTTGCACGATTAGGATCACCCTATGCACTCAATCTGTGGATCTGGCATTTAGTGCTGAGCAGTCTCCGCCGCGCCTCATTTACCAACCCGCAAGACCATCGGGTTCATTTTAGTGCTACCACTCTCCAGGGCGACTACCCGACACCCATTGGGTGCCGGGCCGTGACGTCCCAAGTCGTTTTCATATTGCCCGCCATGGCCTATAAACACGATCACAACTACTTGTACAGGCCCTAAAGGCTTTGTAATATGGCCTTTTTGCAAGCCTAATAAAGGCCTTACACGTTTAGGTCACGTGGTTTCGCCGCGCTCCTGCGCATTTACCATATCTCCAATCCTTATTACTCTCAAATGGACTACGGACACGTACCAAGTCGTTTTCCATATGTTGCCATGGCCTTATAACACCCGTCAACTACGTTTTTACAGGAACTCTCTAAAGGCTTGTTATAGGGCCTTTTTTTTGAGCCTAATAAGGCCTTACACGTAGATCAACCGTGGTTCCTCGCTCCTCCGCAGGTCACCATTGGTCTATGTGCTTCCACTCTCAATGGACTAACGACATCCCCAAGTCGATTTTTCTATTGCCGCCATGACCTTATACACCGTCAACTACGTGTACAGGCCTCTAAAGGCTGTAATATGGCCTTTTTGCAGCCTAATAAAGCCTGTACACGTAGATCACGTAAGGCTTCCGCGCGTCTCCGCAGGTTACCATCGGGTCTAGCTGTTTTCCACTCTCAGAGGGACTACGACGTTGCAAGCGTTTTCCATTGTGCCATGGCTTTTTATTAACACCGTCAAGCACGTGTACAGGCCTCTAAGGCTGTAATTATGGCCTTTTGCAGCCTAATAAAGGCCTTACACGATAGGGTCACGTGGTCCGCGCGCGGCCTGCGCAAGTGTTACCATCTATCTAATCCTTGCCACTCTCAATGGCACTACGGACGTACCAAGTCGTTTTTCCATTGTGCCATGGCCTTATAACACCGTCAACTACGTGCACAGTCCTCTAAAAGGCTGTATATGGCCTTTTGCAGCCTAATAAAGGCCTACACGTTAGATTATTCACGTGGTTCCTCACCCCTCTCACAGTTGTTACATCGGGTCTAGTGTTTCCACTCCAGAGACTACGAACGTTGCAAGTCGTTTTCTATTGTGCCATGGCCTTAATAAAACACCGTCAAGCACGTGTACAGCCTTCTAAAAGGCTGTTAATATGGCCTTTTGCAGCCTAATAAAGGCCTTACACGTAGGTTAGATCCACGTTGCTTCCGCGCGGCTCCGCAGGTTACCATAGGTTAGTGCTTCCACTTCTCATTGGACTACAACGTTTCCAAGTTCGTTTCTATTGCCGCCGAGGCTTTATAACACCGTCAAAACTCCCTGTACATGCTCTAAACGCTGTTAATATGGCCTTTGCAGACTAATTAAAGGTCCTTGCACGTTAGATCACATGTTCGCGCGCCTCCGCAGGTTACCATCGGGTGTAGTGCTTACCACTCTCAATGACTACGACGTTCCCAAGTCGTTTTCCATTTGTGACATGGCCTTATAACACCGTCAATACGTGTACAGGCCTATAAAGGCCTGTAATAGCGGCCTTTTTGCGGCCTAATTTAAAGGCCTTACACGTAGATCACGTGGTTTCCTCGCGCCTCGCCAGGTGGGCTACCATGGTCTAGCTGCTTCCACTTCTCAATGGACTACGACGTTGCAAGTCGTTTTCCATTGTGCCATGGCCTTATAACACCGGTTCAAAGCACTGTATAGGCTCTAAGGCTGTAATATGGCCTTTTGCCAGCCTAATAAAAGGCCTTACACGTAGAATCACGTGTTCCGCGCGCCTCCGCAGGTTACCATCGGTCTAGTGCTCCACTCTCAATGGACTGCGACGTACCAAGTCGTTTTTCCATTGTGCCATGGCCATATAACCACGTCAACTACGTGGTACAAGTCCTCTAAAGCTGTAATATGGTCTTTTGCAGCCTAATAAAGGCCCTTACACGTAGCGTCACGTGGTTCCCGCGCGCCTGCGCAGGTTACCATTCTTATCTAATCCTTCCACTCTTCAATGACTTACGACGTACCAAGTGTTTTCTATTTGCCGCCATGGCCTTATGAAACACCGTTTCAACTACGTTGTAACAGGCCTCTAAGGCTTATTAATATGGCCTTTGCAGGCCTAATAAAGGCCTTAACACGTAGCCGGGTCACGTGCTGGTTCCGCGCGGCAGGGGCCTACGCAGTTTACCCTCGGTTCTCTAGTTGATTCCACTCTCAATGACTGCGACGAACCAAGTCGGTTTTTCCATTGCTGCATGGCCTTATAACACCGTTCAACTACGCTGTACAGGCCTCTTAAAGGCTGTAATATGCGTCTTTGCAGCCTTAATAAAGGCCTTACACGTAGATCACGTCGTTCCGCGCGCCTCCACAGGTTACCATTGGGTTCTAGTCCTTTCTAGTCTCAATGGGACTACG